>CM042439.1:13336632-13501632 GCA_023631565.1 Gymnocephalus cernua | reverse complement strand
ACTTGCAAAAAGAAAACGCATTCAACTCGTGTGTGACGTCATTCACAGTTGCGACCTCCGACTTCCAAGGCAAAAAGAACGCACCATTACCGTATAGTACAGGAGAAGCTCGTAGGCAGTTTCGACTTACATTAGCTGTTTAAGTTTAATTGCTACTATTAACTAGCATTTTAGTTAGCAATAATTAGCCTGTACCTACGTTATCTCCTTACATATACCTACGCTCTCCGTTTCTGCAAGATTGGGAATGATTGAGATTTCTTTTGGCACAGCTACCAGAAGACTTACAACGTTCAGACACGTTGCTCACGTCACATCTACGGCGGCAAGCTCAGTTTGCAGCTGCGCAGTAACGCTCAACCATCACCGGAAAAGTGCTTCTAATAGACTTCACTCGTCTCCGTCCAGAGCAACGGGATATGTTGGTCCAGTTTATATACTGTCTTTGGCTAAAATAGTCATTTGACATGCTTAAATCTTGTGTTTTTAGCTAGCTACAGGCATTTTGTGGAATTGTTTTCCCCGCCAGTGGGGGCGGAACTTAAATGCGCTCTATGATAGGATGTGTGGGCCATAGTAGGATGAGATTGGCTAGTGTTCAGTTGTTCACAAACCAGTTGGCCAATCATGTGATCTTTCTCCTCTCTGTGGGCCAGTCAGCCAAAGACCAAGGATGTGAATGGGCAGTGTTCACATGAAAGACGGCCAATTATGTGATCTCTCTTCTCTCTATGGGTCAATCAAAAATAATAATAATAATAAAAAAAGGTTTTCGACCGGTGTGTCGCAGATGCAGCCCACACAAATAGACCGGCCCACCGGTACTCCCAATGGCCAACCGTGCCTGGCCCTTTGTTGTCAATTTAAGACAATTTAGTAATATCTTCTACGGTATAGTATACACTTTGATTAAGAGTCTTAAAGTTGTTGGTGGATTTCTTTACTTCCTTCCTCTCAGGGAACAGCTAATGGACCACAGAAAAGAGAACTTTTACTCTGCAAGGAGGTATTATTTAGTTTTTCTGTCCTCTCCACAGGCAGACACTAGGCATGAATAATTGCTGTCTGCTATGCAGTGGGCACTTTTCTGCGGCAATATCAGGCTACAGGGGCTAAGGTTGGCCACACGAATGCTGATTATGAGAACTGAATAGTAAATATTTTAAACACCAAAAAAAAAAACCCTTGTGCATGATTCAACCTTTCAGCTCCACAAGGTCAAAGCTTATTTGCAAGCCATGAAAAAGCATTTGGCAAATTTTAAAGAACTCAGTGGTGGTAGTGGAGGTGGTGGTGGGCTTATGACATTGCATAGACCTCTGATACTTAGCATAAGAGTTATTATAGCCATTAAGGATGACTGGGCCATTGAAGCAGTGTGTGTGTTGGGCATACCTGCCAGCACTTCATTAATAAAGTGAATCACAGACTGCAGTTATGCATCAGTCCTGGCTTTACACAGTCCAGATGAAAAACAGAGGAAGCTCTTGCATACCTTTCCACTAGCTACACCCCAAAGGTCGACAGCAGGTAGTATTAAAGGCATGGGTTGCTGTCAAATTTACATTTCCCATTAGAACCGCTGAGTCTACAGTATCAAATATTTATTCATTAATATTCCTGCAAGGATGCGTAAATGCTTCCATTAAATGGTGCATTAGTGTATTTGCCACTAATACTCACTGTCACTAATATAGCAAAAATAGACATAAAAAGCTGTCAAATCATAAAATAACATCACATTTCATTTCTCACAAACACATTTCCGTAAATTCAATATCCTATATTGAATCCTATAACTACTGAGAGGAGAACAACTCATTGTACTGAGAGAAAAAGTTGTTTTCAGCTCTGTGGCCATGTTTACACCTGTCATGCAAATACAGAATACCTGTCTTACTCTTGGATTGTGTGGGATGATATCTTGTTGGTCAATTAAAGGCTTTTTTTTCAATTAAAGACCTCACTGTTCTCTAAACTCATTCAGGTTTTTCCTGGCCAAAAAAACCCCAAAATAGTAATATATGAGTAATGGGTAGTATCAAGCATTATTTCTTTTTTTTTCAATTAATATTAAGGATATTTTATGTTGAATTAATATAACATCCAGTTTGTTGGAACTCAAATTTGCCTCGGCGCCTTATCATAGTGCAACCTTATATTTATATCGTAGAGAATATGTAGTCCATCAGACTCACCTTACTTTTCCACTGGCCTGTGGTTGCCGTGGTAGCTAACAGGGCTAAGCCAAAAAGACCTCACTATATCACAGAAGCTAAATTACGACTGAGGTCTTGGCACTGAAGGTCTAGGAGACTCAGGACACTTTATCATACAACAATAGTCTAGTTTTGTTTTTAACAAACTATATTCTGATTCTCCAAATTACCTTTTTAACTGTCCATGTTTTTGACTGGATGAATAATATTAATGGAGTTAACATGGTTCAGCTGGGAAAAGGCGATCATCCATTAAATGAAAGTCAATAAATTGTGCATCTAGAGTCCCTCCTATGACAAGATCTTGTATAACTGCTTTTTAATTATTTATTTTTTACCACCAACTGCTTGTCTCTTCTCTGCCCACAGTTTCTTTTGGGAAGAAGCCTTAGTATTAGTAGTCTCAGGTACGCTTGTGCTGTTTGGAAAAATCCAATGTGCTGATGAAGTACAAGAGAGGAAAGATGGATGCACCTGAAAGAGCTCATCAAGTATATAATATGCTAATAATCTGCATACAGGCTGCAGAGCTGAACCTACACTGTCTATTTAATCTGCACAGGAAGACAACTTTATTAAAAAGACAAAATGTCATGGGGCTGGTACAGCTCCACAGTTGTTTGATTTCATCTTGAGCCTGTGAAAAGACGTGGTAATAAATCAAGTAGACACATGAAAGCAGATAGTGTAGTATCCAGTGACTGGGGATGCTGTGAAGGAGTCTGATACTTAGATTCCCTGAAGATATACACTAAGAGACTCAGCTTCTCTTGTGTCTCTGCACTACACAAACAGACATCAGAAAAAATTGAGACATGCTGATGAGGAATATCCAACAACATGTGGAAGCCTGTTATCTAAAAAGGGTTTTCAGAGAGATGTGAGGGTAGAAGAGAAGAAGCGGGTGAGAGAAAAGTGAAACAAAAGCTTTCGATAGAAAAATGTAGAGGGGGAACTTTAATTCAGAGAAAGCAGCGGTAAATGAAAAGAGTGATTCTGATTTTGGGGCGCCATGAAGTTGAGAGGGAGCAAACAAAAAACAGAGACAAGACAGAAGCTAAACTCTGCATCATTTATAGAAAACAGACACATTAATGAAAATGAATAAAGCTGCTTGAGAGAACTTGATAAAAAAGTGCAGGGAACTTAGGACAAAGAGAAGAGATCAGTGTCTTGATTCGTTCATATTCATGTTTTATTTGAATTCTATTTGAGGTTAAATGCTTATGTTTTGCACTTTTTAGTGAGAAAATTTACAGCGTTAAATATGTTATCAAATAGAAACAAACATTTGTATGTGCTTATTAGAAATTTTGAGCTTACACAGTCATCTTTTCACAAACTCATAAAAATGTTTAGAAACCATGATTAAGATGGTATATGAGTGAGCAAGCTCATTTGCATAGAGCCTATCACAGCACATTCATTTTAAATTGACATGTCACTCAAAAACTGTGATTGACATATCACTCTACTGTAGCAGACATGGTGCCATGTCAGCGTTAGTGACATTGTGTTGTAGCATGAAACGAGAATGAATCACTAGATGGACTGCAATTCAATCAAACAACTGTAATTTAACTTTTTCTTTCTTAGGTCTTTGTCCAACTGTGCAAACCTTTGTGTCATTAAGTGAGCCACTTAGTCACATGAGAGCTTTTGAAACGGGGTGAAAGTAATCAGGATATTTTGCCACTTCCTTTCAAGCTACTAAAATAACTAAAGTTGAGTCAAACAAAGACAGTCTAACTCTGTTGCCTTTGGATTATGAAGGTATATCTTAAAATACATGATGTAAAATAAAATCCCATAATCTGTACATTCACCATGAATACATGTTTGTATTATACAGATATCCTTTGGAGGATTAATAGGCTAGAGCAACTATATCTTCCCAGAAGTTTGTGATATCCATTCCATCTGTCTATCTATTTAATGCCACTTGTGCTGCTCATCTGTGTCCTCCAGCTCCTCCTAATGGATCCCGAGGCTCTCAAAAGCCAGGTGGCATATATAATCCCTTTGGCATGTTGTGAGTCTGCCACACAGTGTCCTCCTAGTTGGATGTACTATAGAGTCTCCATAGAGAGACTTCCAGTAGGCATCTTGGTACGATGCCCAAACCAACTCAACTGACTCTTTTAAATAGTGAGCCAGTTAGATTGGAACACCTGCAGAGGGGGATATATGGATCAGATGTTTGAATGAACTCAACTGACTCCTTTTAATGCAAACATACACTCTGCAAAGGGGAATCATGTCAGCCATTTGACTACCCAAAACTAGTGATTATGGAGGATGGTGGGGGCAAAGATAGTAAGCTAGTAGGTAGTAAATCGAAAGCAGCATAAAAAATAGGACAATTTAACTTAAGCAAAGATGCTACTGCAACTGTACAAGACTAGATTAATCGTAACAACGGTCCAAGCATTTATATTCCTGTCCTAACACCCCACAAGACACCAAGAGAGACTTGAAGTACACGCATGCCCTTAAATGATTGGATGTACAAAATTCTAAAAACCCTGCAGAGTGGTTCAATGAACAACGTCTGCATTGCTCCTTCTGAATCTGAGGCTTGACAATCGCCCCAAGTCTTTTTCCAGCACACTAGCACAAGCACACTTTGAGAACACTTCCAGTCCTGGGAACCACCACCCTTCATCTGTTAGTCCATATATGATGTCCTCAACCTCCATGCAACATTAAAGAGGCATGTCAACTAAGAGAGCAAAACTATATTCAGAAATTTCACCACCTCAGGGTACATTTCATCCATCTGGCATTTTAAACTGCAGGGCTTTTTGACAACCTCAGTGACCTATGCCAGCCGGAAGGGCAAGGCTTCCTCTAGGTGTTTTAACTCTGCCTCCAATGTGTTGGCAACATTCTCAAGTTCTTCAAATTGTTCCTTTTATCACCCAGGTCAACAGTATTTCTTCCCGTTGATGACATCTTTCTGGAGACCACCAGCAGGTTGTTGGGTTGCTGCCATGACAGGCACCAGTGACCTTCTGGTGACAACTGGGAGTCGCCTACACAATGGGCCCAATGGACTCAAATACCATGTCCCCAACCTTGCCCAAGATGCAGCAAATATTCCTCCAGCAGTATGTAGCTGGTATCCCTTCATGTCCAACAATAGCTTCAGCTTCTTCCTCAGCAGTAAAGTGACACTCAACCTCCAAGGAGCCAGTTTTTGTAGCGTACAGTTAACATAGCGAGACTGCCACCTTTACCTGCAGGATGAGGATGATTTAATTTATACTGTATATCAGTAATTTTAAAGTTTAAATCCATAACCATAACTCTCTGCCACTGTCAGCCTCTGCAGGAATGAGAGGTGCAGGAAATGTGAGAAAACCTCAGTACTGTAAACCTCCCCAGCATTTCTTTTTCAGCCTTATTGACATTCATTTCATTCATATTTTATGTTATAATTCTCTAAGCTTTATATAAACAACATTCATATTATTGAGAAATAGATTCTCTAAGAACACCATACAGCAGTAAGATGCCCATGTGATGGTTACTGATTTAACGCTCTGAAAAAGCTTTTTAAGTCAGAAATCTCTAACCCTGGATTTCCACAGGATGCGTAACTGCTGCGGAACGGCTCCGGAACGTCGGCGGAGTCAATCGGTTTCCATTCTAATCAATGTGTGTATTTCCACCAGCTGCATAACGTCTGTGTTCCGACTCCGGCACAGCTCCGGCGGTCCGCAGCCCTGCGGATCAGATACGCAGAGCTTCTATTTTTGCCGGACGCCGGAGAGCTCCGCAGCAATTCAGCACACGGCAGATAGTGCGGGACAGGAAGTCGAGCACAGAAACAAAATAAAACATCCGGTTAACTTTCAAAATAAAATACACCGTGCTCACGAAGGATCATATTTCTCTTCACTACACCTTGAAAACACAGCACGGAGTTGTTTCCTCTCTATTCCTCGGAATAGAAACAAACTGTTGGTGGGTTTGTGGTTCTATTCTGCGTGAATTCGCGAGATCTAGTGGGTCCTCGTGACTACAGCTGTCAGTCCTGGCCGCAGCCGTTCCGCAACAACTCCGGATCCGGTGGGTATTGACGGACGGCGGACCACGGAGACGTTCCGCAGCGGAGACGTTCCGCAGCAGTTACGCAGCCTGTGGAAATCCAGGGTAAGCTTGAACACAGCATTAGAAGTCATGATGAGACGTCTCCAGTGGCCAGACATTTTCAGTTGGACATGACATTTGCTTCTTTGAGGTTTCAGGACACAGGCGTAGCTAAGTCTTTGGAATGCCAAGGGGACAGTGGATGGGGTATTTGAAAAGCTAGACTCTTTTTGAATACAATGACCTGGAGTATCTTAGAGACTGATACAATCTGAATAATGTCCTTATTTAAAAAAAACAAGTCAATTTCAATGGACATGGATGTCATTGTCATGTCCAAGACTGTTTATATTTACTAAAATGGTAAAAAAAGGAAGAAAATGCAGTATCAGAAGATAGGAAGGAATTTTAAAGCATGTTTATCATTAGATATTTTTGCCAGTTCTTAGTGTCTCCATGTCTCATTGTGTCCACTTGAGGCAGAAACGCTGACGTTTGAGGAAGTGAAATAGCCGAGAGATAATTATTAGGACGGTGGAGACACGAAAGTAAGAGGGAAGCGGGGATATACAGTAGCATGCTGTGGGGGCTGTGGAGATGCATGGGGTGGGGTACTGTACCTCTGTTGCCAGTGACTGTGGGGTCTGAGGCGTGGGTGTCTAATAGAGCGGTAGGATCTGGAAGGATGGGAGGTAGGGGGGGAGTGGTGGATGGAGGCAGGGTTGTGGGGACGTCTGGTGGAGGGGAAAAACAGACACATATACACAAAAACAATACAACAACAACAAAATATGAATTCACATGGGGGCAGTTAAGTACTTTAAAATAGCAACACAAATTTTCAAAACATTATATAGTGATGGGAAACAAAAAAGGGCAAAATGATGACACAATTCAAAGGTTATACATACGATTGAAAACACACACTAATGAATTACTGTTGATGCAAAATGTTGCACCATACAACATACATCAATTCAATTGCTGATCTTTTTTGTGGCCTCTCATTTGATTAACCTTTAATTACAATATTCTATTCAGGGTCAATAGTCATAAGTCATATTTGAGAGACAAACACATAGTTAAATAGCTGAACGTCTCACACACACCTTTGTGTTACAACCATTTAGCATGTACTACATCATCAACGAAAAGACAGGAGTTGATTTTGGCTGTAATAAGACCTTTTTTGCATGGGTGGGAATAGCCTGTGGGTGTATCTTGGGCAAAGTGCAACATCTGAATAAAGATGATGCAGTATGCACTTAAAGTGTAACGGAAGAAACATTTGTTGACATCTTCATGTTACGTTTAAGTCCTAATCCTCTATATTTTCCTCGTCGTTTAAGGTTTTGTCTTGGAATGTGAGGGTCATTTCTGTAGCAAGAGATCAGGATTAACCTTCAATCTGCTAATATTGGCTGACATCTGTGTGTAGAGCCTGCACTGGGAACCTCTCCACACCAAATGAAGAAAGTCATTTGACAAATGATCTGTGCCAATTATCCATGTTTGCAAGGACATTTTCAGGAGAAGGTTGCAAAGTCATCATTACCATGCTCTGTTTTTGACTTCTCACTACAGGATCATGGTAAAACTGCTTCATGTGAAGGCAGTGTTTCTCATTGTCACATGTTGAAGCAACAGGAAAAATGGGACTAAAACATTGTGTGACAAAGTTAATGAGGTTAGACTATCGCCTTGGCTTTTATGTTTGTGTCATTTTGCTTTTTATGGTGAGCTTGAGGCTTTTAATTGGCTGTGGTACTCTTTCTCAGGGCCAACTGTCCTGTGTGTCTCGGTGACATTTCAGCCTAAGCATGAATTACTAAGCAGCTAAGTGTCTTTGGGAAAGAGGGTAGAGAGAAAATGTCTCCTCGTTGGAGGGGAACCATTAAAAAGGTATTTTCAAAGAATTATGGCGGCAATTGTGAAAGGCTAAAAGGTGTGCTAATCACTAATGAAGGGTAGGAACAGACTAGGTGCCATTTCAAAAGAACATGTAATGAATAGGACTCTTTGACCCTCCCATACCCAATTGCCTTTTTTGTGGCGTATAATTTGTCAGTTAAATAACATCACTGTCATTATGTGCATTGGTTATTCTTGTTGTTACATTCAGCTGGCATTTAAAGGAATTGTTAGGTGCACGCAGACACCCTGGCACGTGGGACACTCATTAAACCGGTCCAAACTATTCAGGGGGTTATTGGAGGGGTGAATAGGAAGTGCAAAATTAAACTTTTAAGCTTTACTGTTAGTAATACAGGGCCCTGATATAGCAATCTGAGTGGACCATTACATTATTAAAAGAGATAACAACATTATTTTTATTTTCCCTTGGATGATTCTAATGCTGCTGCTATATGTCCCTTTTTAACTCTGGTAATCAGATTCAGACATGGGTATGCAGCCTTCTTACCTTGTACACTTCACATCTCTCTCCGCTTTTGATACAGCCTTCACACAGGATTTGAATGAAAAATAAAATAATATAAATAATATAAAATATTAGATGGTATGTATCACTCGTCATTGCTGACCTGTGTTCCAGATAGCTAGCTAGACTATCTGTCCAATCTGCGTATTCTGTTGCATGACTAAAACCACTTTTAAACGTACACATGTTCCACCAAAACAAGTTCCTGCCGAGCCTATTTTGCAGTGGCACCGCAGCTTTTCTCCGGTGCTTAGCACCACCCAAGACAATTGTGATTGGTTTAAAGAAATGCCAATAAACCAGAGCACTCCTCCAAAGCGCGCTGGAGGAGTGTCTGGCAAAGTGAGACTATGTAACTGCAAACATTGTTATTACTACATTTGGGATGGTTTGAGTTTAAGGTCTTCATACAGTATATACAAAAATGCAAGCAAATGTAAATCTTTATATTTGTCTTATACCAGTTTTGCACAAGATGAGTATGAAATCAAAAAATATAGTTTGACGACAGCCTTAATTTTAGCCCAGTTTAATTTCACTCAGGAAAACTTACATTGGCTCCTAGCTGAAGATCACGTTGTAAGCCATTAAAGTACCTTTAATTTAGAAGATACCATTTTATTTATATGACATTTACAATCTTATTTTGATACATGGATCTAATAAAGTGCTTGACTTTCAACAATGCATTTGTGTAATGACATGGCTAAAGTCAAGATCCTTCTGAGGGTTTTTTGTTGGAGAAAGAAATAACCTGCATGCGTTATTTCTGTTTTCTAATCACAGGCCACCCTGGCTAGCATACTGTACGTTCCACGTGGATGCGCACATAGTTCAGTTCAAGTGGATGCGGAAAATATACATTAGCTTTTACTGTGATGTGTCATAAAATGTAAATTACAGAATTGGGATTTATATAAGTACACTTATTTATATGGCACACTGGGGAGGAAAAAAAACATGATTTGAAATATACATTTATATATATACATCATTTATATATATATATATATATATATATATATATATATATATATATATATATATATATATATATATCAAAGAATGTTTTATTCATTATTTTTAATTTAATGCCACATATGCTACACAACATACAGTAATACATGGCACAAGTGTGCCATGTATTACTGTATGTTGTGTAGCATTTGTGTAGCATTTGTGGCATTACATTTCAACATTCAACATTCAACATGTTGCTGTGGCCTTGGCTACGACCATCAGAAAGCACTTCATGAACTATTGAGAGTAACCTTGGTTACATCCTTCATCGGCTCCACATCTGGTTATTACTGTACATCCACCAAGGACAGTCAAGAACGTACTAGAAATCACTCTAGCTCTGGCTATCGGCTATGGCTTAATCTCTCATGTTCATGAGATTAGATATGCTTTTAAATAAGAGAGCAAATGAAACACCCCCCCTAGGTTTCGTGTAATGTTAATAATGTAATATTTTATCGATCCACTTAGGGAAATTCTCTTTTGCTTCCAGTCGTATGGTCTCTCTGGCCAAAAACTACCTGCCTCTTTATCCCTCATCACACACTACCTTAAAACAGAGGGGGAAGAGATGTGTCATTGCTCTGCTTTTTTTTTTTTTGCATTATTACTTTATGCCAAGAGACAAATGGCAGAGGAGAAACGGAAGCTAGGAAGAGTTATCTATTTTCCCTCACACTGAGTCCCTTTATCCCCCACCTCCTCTGGCGTTACTAGGAATTACTTATCCTTCCTGACAACGCAGCACTAAATTCTGCCTCCCTCACACATTTCCCTCATGGTGTATATGTGTGTGTGTGTGTGTGTGTGTGGATCTGGGACGCAGGTTTATTTAAGGAAAGGCGTTGGTGGCATTTGTGTCACCTAAGGCCCTTATTCTCCCGGTGAGAGATAGTACCACTAATCACTCTTAGCACTGATGCTGTATGCAGATCAGGATGTATTATAATCCTGGTTTTTGCAATGGAGTTTGGTGTTTTTGTCTGTGAGGTTCATACTTTCTACTATTTATTTGTAGCATTATTGGAGTTCAAGGCATCCTCTTGCAGCTTTTTCTCATTTGAAAAGTACTTTATCTGTATGTTTTGTCATATGAGTAACTGATGAAGATTTCTCTTTGTTTCTTTACCTTTGGACATGATCAGATGAAAAGCAATTACCCATATATCAGTAATCTTTAAACTCACCATAGACGTAGAGTACATATTCAGCACTGCTGGTCCCTAGGTGGTTGCCGGCTTCGCAGCGGTAGGTGCCGTTGTCTGTTTTGTTGAGTGAAGTAAAGGTGAGCTCCCTCCCCTCTACAATCATCCTGTCCAGGTCAGGAAGTTCACTCCCGTCCTTTGTCCACATCACAGGATCTGGCCTGGGAGGTTAGAGGATGTAAAAGAGAAACAAGGTATGCTTCGTGTTCCTGTCAGAAGCATTTCAAAGGCTAACATCAACTAACAGAGGTTGAGTGACTTACGAAGGGTTTCCTTTGGACACACACTCCAGCTTTAAGTACTGACCCTCCTGAGGGACTGCAAGGGAGTGGATGATCTGCACACGTGGAGCATCTAGGACAGACAGAGAAGGCTCAAAGTGAGGGTTGACAATATGGAATACATTCATATTAAAGTTACCATCCCATTTTTATCTTGCTATTGTGTTATGACTTAACAATTGGTAAAAAAGCATGAACCAAAAAAAATGTCCTTGAACAAAAGCCTAGAATTGTCTAAATATTAATGAAAATAAAATAAATAAATAAAATTATTTAAGATGTTACCCTATGACAGGTTTTGATAAAATATACCATGAAAAAGAACTGTAATTTTTTATCTTACATTTTAAGAACATTGTTGTGATTCAAACACAGCACCTGGAGTTTGTAGTCTGAGTTTTTCATGGATGATAAATTATTAAATTTCCTTTTTGGAGCTAACAGGATTCTGCAGCTATAAAAGCATTCTTAGCTACTTCCTCTTTCTAATCTATTTTTCTTTTCCGCTTCTGTCTGTACACTCCATGTGTTTGTGTTTGAGTGTGTGCATTTCTTAGTGTGTACACTCACAGTGGACCTCCAGTACTTCAGTAGCCTGCTGTGGTGTCTGTGCGAGTGCCACATGGTCCACTCTGCAGGTGTAGGCCACTCCATCATCATTTATGTCCACGTGCAGCTGCAGAGAGCTCCGCACCGTAAATGTCTTCCCACTTGCATTCACCTCTTTGGCACCTTTGGAGAAAGTTGCATACTGTCACAGGTGCAGCACACTTATCTTGCAAGGAGTGAGGGCCACACATCAACGTGATGTCTCTGTGTTCAGCTTAGCCCTGCTTTACATCCACAGCCAGACTCCACCAGGGTTTTCTATACATATAGACAAGGGCCTAGCATGCAATGTAACAAGCACCTAAATGGAAATTCCACAGTATCTTTACATTGATATCTTCATTATAGTTATTGGCCATTTTAGGGGAATAATGCATGCCATTATTCCTGTAAACAGTCTGCAATAAAATAGCTTTAAACAAAAGAATGAATAATTAAACACATGGTCAAACGAGAAAAAACAGTCCAGCTCACATTACACATCTCCCTGGATGCTGCTTTGGCATCTCTACAGTACATGTCCAATTCTTGGCAGGACTCTTAACAAAGCCCAACTGCCTCACCTCTAGGCCGGGGACTCTTTGAATGTAATGTGTATATTTACACCGTAGGCCTTTTTGACCACCTCTGGCCTCCCCTACCATGTCTGCCTGGGGCTTCACTGCACCCACACAATGTCTAAATCTCACCAAACACTTTTCTATCCCTCTAGTCCTTCTACCTGACAACCACTTCCAGCCTCATTGGGACAAAAACATTACCAGGGGCAATCAGATGTTTGCCAATAACTTTAATCAGCCTTGTTGAAAAGTATCATTATGCACAGTCCTCTCCATCTGTACAACCAGCTCTCAGAGCTAACCCTGCAACACCTGCCTTGTAATACCAACCAAACAGCTGATCCACTTCTCTGCACCCATCAACACCCCAATCATTGCCAAGGCATTGGAGAACTACTCCAACCCAGCGTCCTTAAATCATCTACATGATGTCCTAAGATTTGGCTAGCTCCTTGATCACATCATTCCACTTATTGCCTCATTTGCCTCCCCAATTATATGGGCCTTAGATAAGCCAAATGTGTTTGATTAAAGTTCCACAACGCTTATGACACAAATCTTTGACCACGACATTAGTGTCCTTGAAAACGTATTGGCTTGCAATAAATCATATGATACCTACTAGTCACAAAGTTGACCCCTGCACCACTTTCATCCTCCCTTCCCCGTCACACTGTACTTGAGCTTGATACTCTGTACCTGGTCAGAGCGCCCCGTGCACAGTCCAGATGAACAGAGTTTTCAACGTCATACTGCATACCTAAGATTCCTAAGATCCTGCACAAATTCATACCTAATAATTTAAGAACTGTGGCTGTGTTCAGGTACCAGACAACATTTGATGATGCCAATTTTTGATGAAGCCTCAGCCTACGCATATCACATGAATGTTCTCCTAAATTCATAGACTGTTAAGTATGCGTTATGTAATAGAAATGACCATCCTCCTCCAGACTACACACTTACGCCAACATTTACAACTCACCACCATCAGATCTGCTTTAACCTACTAGCTGTAACTTAAGTGCTTACATGTATCCACCACCAAGCAGGTATTTATAACAGATTCTTCTTTTCAATCACATCTGCTCAGCCAGTCTTTTGGGGGTGGTTGGTTTGCTCACATCATGCCAGCAGCCAGTATTTGAAATCACATCAAGCTTGCTCATCCACACTCCTAGAAGGTATTTTTCAGAAGAGGAAAAAATACTATAATACTGTATTCAGCTGTCCAGGCTCTGCATTTAGGTGTTGCCCTGGTTTGTAAAATGGTGTCCCTTTTTCTTTTCTCATCATAGGAAATTCAAGAAAGCATCAGTGTATGTACAGTCTCATGCTCTCTCTCTCATGCTGGCCAGCTTTGTTTGTATCTCCTAAAAAGACTGTTTACGCTCCATATCCTTCTTTCCTCTGCGCTCATCTGCTCCACTTTCTAAGCATTCTACCCCACTGTCTCCTCTCCCTCTCCATTCTGCCAATCAACTATTCCGCTCAGTCACTTCCCGCCTCCCCTAGAGATGAATGATTGACAGGTCTGCAGTGTTAGCAACATCCACCCAGACAACAAGAGAGGGGGAAAATGGCTGTATTTCTTCACAAAGAAGAAACTGCAGGAGACAAGGGAGAGTGAGAAAAAGTGGAGTGCTGGAGAGAGAGGACATCACATTTCTAATATCAAAGCATGTTTAGCAGTTGCAAACATTCTCCTGCTATTTCTATTAGTTATTCCACGTCCTCATAGACTGCCTCTCCCTGCCTCTTAAACGTGTCTTTCTCCTGTCTGTAGAAGGTTCCTTCCACAGATATACTGTTTTCAATCCCCCTATCTTTCTTTGAGTCTGTTTCCTCTATTCCCCTGTTAATATTTGTATTTATTGTTGAGGTTAATACTGAAAAATACATTTTCAAAAAGGTTATTTTACATTTTCTACTTCACAGGTGTTTCTAAGTCATCAATATTTTTGTCTTGGCACAAGTTTGAAAAGTGGATAATAACTTAGTGTTCTTAGTATGTCAATTCAAAACCCTTTGACTGAATGAATCATCCTGAATTGTGCAGTTTTATTGTGCTCATGTCATATTTTATGCCATTCAAGACCAGAATTGACGTACTTCAATCAATGTAATGGGCACTCAGAGATGCCCTGGTAGAAACTAACCTAATGTTCTGTCTGTACTTAAATTCCTCTATTTGTTATTTTTTAAAAAAAAAAGATTATTTCTCAAAGTGAGTTCATACATTTTTTATCTAAGAGGTCCCTTATTGTAAATGTGCTCCGCTCTGAAACAAAACTATCGGAAAGATCGTGAAGCTCACTTCCTATATAGTAATTCTGCTTTTTGACCCCGTGTCTGTAGACCCATTTAGATGTCTGGCAAGATCTCATGGTGATTTACATGGACTCTCTGATTGCCTCTGTGGGATTCAAGGTAAAATGTGCTTGCACAAAGTTTGAGTTTATTAATATCATTATTTGGTCCAAAGGCTTTTTAGATCCACATTGAGAACACAATAACAGCCGTCTAACAGCAAGCAATACCTCATTGTTAAAGTGCGTCTATCTGTATGGCTTCTGTATGGTTGTGTATGCGTGCACAAAAGTGTGTGCGCATGTGTGTGGGTGAGAGAAGGTATAATTGGGCTATAAATATCTTATCACATTTTAAGTGCAGCTGAAAGAAGCAGCTGACATTGTGCTGCCATTAAAGCTCAGAGTTGTCAATTTTATAGCAGCTACCGAGTTACTTTAAGCTGTTGGTAACTTCACATGACTGTTGCTGTCTCTGTGTTAGAACTGTAATACACGCTACAGTGTTTCTCTCAGTACTCAAATATCAAACTCTCTCAAAAAAAGTCAATCATGGAGTCTTCCTTTTGCAGCCTTTCTATGTGGTTTAGAAGGGCTGCAAAAAGAAAATATTAAAAGTGAGTTTTTCAAATATATGGCATTTTTACAGTTTATAAGAGACAAAACCCAGCTTGAATTTTCTTTGCATTTTTATTTTAAATGGAAAGCAAATTAAAAATGCATCTTCTTTAAGCTCTTAAGCCTGTCATCATGAATGTACTGTATATACATTGTAAGTGCAGCCAGCAGCAACCCCATGTGTATTATCTAAAACTGCCCTCTCACATTATACTGTTATTACATCTCTCGCAGCTCTCTTATTTTTACATAATCTGCATGATTTACTAAAGAATTGTTGGGGTATCCAGCATGTCCAAAAACAATCTCTGTCAACATGTGCATTTTAATTTATTTTTTTCTAAATACAAAAGATGCATAACATCCTACCATATTCACCTGTGGAACCTCTCCTTCACAAAAAGCCTGGCAGTGTCCACGGCACACTGTTCTGTAAGTGGGTAATCAGAACTCTGCGTAGTTGGTGAGCCAAGACAGGGCCTTGGAGTATTATAAATGGAAATGACAGGTGTACAAGAGTGAGAATCTGACCCTTTCATGCTATTTCACAGGAGAAAGGGACAACTCAAGAAAAGAAGATGGAGGGACAGACAAGAGAGACACAGGAGAACTTCTGGGATGGGGGAGGAATCATCAACAACAACAGCAACAGAGCTGACTAATCCTGGCAGCAGGGGTCCGAGGGCTGACTCATCATACCCTGAACTACATCCCATCTGAGATTTAAAACAATTTGCCTGTAAAATCTCTTGTGGGTGAGGATAAGCAAAATATACAGTAGTACAAAACACTACAATATAATTCAATTCACAATGCAAAGAGAAAAAATTAGCTGCACAGCAATAGGTATGGCTAAACTTTAAAAAAAGAGCACTAATACACAGCAGGCTCCAGCTCCAGTGAGGGGTGGAGATCCTATAGTGTGCCGTCCACCATCTTCACTTGTTCTGGCTACCGTGCAGCATTCAGGGAGCTGGGCCTGTCGGCAGCCTGAAAGCACCCTCCCCTATCTGACCTGGCTTACCAGCTGGACTCTGGGCTCAACTGTCGGGTGACTACGACAAGGGAGCACTGGTGAGTTTCTATCAGTGTCTGGCACACTCTACATATTGTCCTTTCTGACATGAAACCCCCTGAGCATTCACAGCTAAGAAATGTCTACTGTGGGTTCATGAGGACGTTTTCACCGGCCCATCAAAAGGAGAGGTCTGGTCAGTCTCCGTGCCTTGGCATTTAAATCTGGACAGGTACTCCACCTCCAGGATGTTGCTCTTAACTGGCATAGACAGTCGGTGCAGCAATCTGATCTCCTCTTCTTTCGCCCCCAGTGCTCAAGTCTAAGTCTGTTAACCTGTCTCTTATGATGCTACAGACAGAGGCAGGGCATATTAAATCAAGGTGATACAAGTTTTAAGAAAAAAAGAAAGTTGAGGTGGTGCATGAGATATTCGTGCTCAAGATTTTTTTGCTCTTTATTCTACCCATCTTGTGGTTAAAGAGTTTGACAAAAACTGTTTAACTTAAATTTGTGATGCTACAAAGAGACGTCTCATCTTAACCCAGTGCACTGATGTTAAATAATATACAAATCTAACAGATTTTGATAGAACTCATTTCAGGCATGTACACATGCATGCAAGTACTTATGTTCTTGTGCATGTGTACAGGATATAGAGGGTGAATATGCATTTTTGTGTGTGTGACTTAGACATCTTTTATTCATGCCACTGTGACTTGCAGGAGCCATCTTGAAATTACATCTTTAATGGTCATTGATCCACTCCACTCCAGGGAGCTGAATAGTATAAATGTAGTCCCAGCACAGACTTTTTAAGTAGTGTGCAAGGTTGTCAAACACTTTTGAAATGACTGAAAATGTATTTTTCGTTTCTGGAAAACTTCTTTAAATTACTGAGTTTAATTCTTATTTTAGTGTTCACAATGCCACTAGCAGTCCCATTAACGTCAACATCATCCTCTTTGAAATAAGCTCTATAAGCTATTGCCTATTCACTATCCTCAATAGCTCTTTCCAGAGCAAACCTTGAAATAATGATGGCCATTATTCTGTTCTCACTCACAGGAAGGACAATTACCCATAAATGAAGAAGCAGTCAGCACTATTTAAAAAGGTTGTTCAGTCACTGTTCAACTCTTCAGTGAACAGGCAGACTTGAGTGACAGCATACTGAAAAGTCAGCAAACAACGACCTAAAAGAGAGCAAGGATTTCTGCAGTAACAGTTCCTTGTCCTTGACTAACAAGTTTGACAACAGAATAGGGATGTGGCCGCAAGCAAATTTGAATCAAATCTTTGTGTTTTCTTCCTTAAGCCCCCTTGGAATTGAGTTATCACCTAACATGATGAAGCAATAACCTCTACAGTTTAGGTCAGAGAGTATGATAATACAAGTCTGATAGTGAACATTCCCACCCTTATTTGAAATAAATATTCATCTCTGCTCTTGGTCTCCACACAGCTCCCTCTGGTTCAGTGGTGTGTAAACAAGTGCTACATGTGGTGATATTGGCAGAGGTCTCTCCGGGTTACGGTGTGTAACTGAGATAGAAATATATCATTACTGGGTTGGGACTGAGGGGATCTGAGGGACAAAGAGACTGAGAAATAAGAATATTGGATTCCGTTCCACACACACAAGCTTATGTCCTTACATGCAGGCTGTCTACTCCATCTGTCGGTTTTGCTCACACACATATACGAAGATACACACACTTAGCATAGGGTGTCTGTTAACTGCATGCGAATGGGTGATGGACTGCTCCAGTGGCTCTGGCGGTAATATAATCTTCTCTATTTCCCCAGATCCCACACCAATATGTCATTTATTCCCAGCATGGTCACCCACAATCAGATGGCTTTTTTACATTGAACACACCCTGATCCAGGATGATGAACACTTCAAGTGCACTCACATACACCTACACATGCATACATACATTGTGTATAAACGTGGGATGCCCTTTGTGTTTGCTTGCTTCATGTTTTTTTTATATTGTCGGTTTTAAATGTGGAAAGAATGTTGAACCGCTGGAGAGTGGCTTGCACACAAATAAACTCCATTGGTGAGATATATAACAAGTCAGACTGACCAGTCCAGATAATAACCCACACGTGGTTATACAAAAAGTGTACCAATTAATGGCAGAAATGCATTTATGGTGTGACAAAGAATGTGTAAAATGTGTCAATCACATTCGATGGGAACTGACTTTTTCCTGAACTAAACATATCCTGAATAATCTGTCTCTAATATAAGTCTGACAAATGCACTACACTGAGTGACAAACTGCTAATTAAAAACAGCTACTTGTCAGGAAAGACAAGGTATTAATCAAGGGATCAATGTCATTCACATGTGAAACCAACAGGGGCTTCAGCATTTATATATACTATTCTACATTTATATGTAACTTCTATGGTGTAGAAAAAAGGTAATGGTGACAAGGTTAGCCACTAAGGAAAACATTTGTATAAACGTTCAAGGATTGGGTTTGATCAGAGGTGATGTCAAAAATCCAATTAGGATTTTGTCTTTACTGTCAAGAGTCAGTGTGTGTGCTCTTTTTGTTAGCGCAGAGGATGTTCTGAAGAAGTCTAAATAAATATGAGGACACAGATTCAATATCATCTCCTGACTACAGTTAAAGGAAAGATACCATGACATCTGCTTAAAACTGTGTGCAAAACCAGCATTGATTTGGGCTTATCTGCTTGCTTATATGGACCCTGGGAAACCCTAATGCGAGATAGCAGGCTGAGCTGTTGGGTCTTAAGCTGGGGTAGAAAGGGTGTATTGGTAGACACCAAGAGAGCTTTTCAGTGAATTCAGCGAGGGGCGAAACATCACCCATCTGATCGAAATTCTCGATGAGTCCAAAAGCACATCTGATAAGAATCTTCTAATCTGACATTTGTATAAAGTCTCAAGGTTCTGCTTTCTGTTTTGGGACAATGTTACCAAGATTTCAGAAGAAGGGTGAAGCTGAACACACTAATCGTGTCCTTTTTGGGCAAAGAAATACAACTTTGTCGCAGTGAATAATATACTGATACAAAATTGTACAAGACCCAAATTAAAGGGAGTAGTGTGCCAAGCTGAGGAGAGAATTATAGCATATGACCTTAATGAGAAGGCGTATCCTCTTGAGACTACCTTCACTTCAAACCACCAAGGATATCTCTGACTACCTGGAAGCTTTCTGTGTTAAATTAAAAGAACATTATGTCCTGGCTTTGTTTCTATTGCCTTACAGGAAACTCTTCTCTCAGTAGTGGGAAAAACAATAATCACCATCAGAGACACAATAACCCTGTAAGGGAAAATACCCACTCTGCTAATTAGCGTATATTCTTCTTCTATAAGCTTCATGTTCCTCAGAAGGGAAACAAGAGGACATATAAAGTGGAGTGACAAACTACTATAATACATTATAAAAACATGGTGATTAGTTAAAAAAATAAAATAAAATAATAATATGCAAGTTGGGGATCTACTCATAAAAAGCATTTAATGAGTGAGAGATTGATAACATTATTGTTTATGTAACATAAAAGTGTGATAATGGCTGTAGAGAGTATCAAGTATTCCATTTCATATTAATGAATTATGTTCAAGTAATAAACGTGAGGTTTTGGCAGTGTCAATGAGCATAAGCATAGGAAAACTGTAAGCATGCTGGTTCAGTGCTGTTTGGGGGGGGAACACTCCCTTACTAGGTGTTGCAATCCAAAAGTTATTTAAAAAACTGTACACATTGTACATTCATTTAAGAATGGGAATACACTGACTATGTCTGTCTTCTATCTGGCGTACATTGCGCCAGATAGAAGACAGACATATTCAATGTTGCCCCTGATATCAGAGAAGTACTGAGCAGAAAGAGAAAGCATTAATATGCAAAGTTAATAAGAAAAATGATGCATGCTTTGGCAAAAAGGGTTTTTGTGGTTTATTAATCCTTTGTATATAAGCAGGGAAATGAACTATGTGACGTGTCTGTGTGTTTGGCATCCCAAATGTGATTTTACTCTAAAGTCTTCTACATTTAATTGGGCGTTTAGGATGTGCAACACCTGGTTGCTTGTTATTCTCACCACTGAGTTTCATTGATCTGTTGGGTTACACAAAGATTTTGATTGCAGTGACCTGCATTGTTTTTTGGCAGTTCTAATATAAGAAAAATATGTGATTCTCAAGCCTATCTATTTGTTTCACTTGCAGTCAATTTAAATAAGAAAAGGGTGATTTGCATTTTTTTTATCTGCCTTTATTCTACTTTGTGAAACAGCAGAGAAACCTTTGTGAAAAGTTCTGCAACTGTGCTGATGATCTGTGACAGTCTGTCCCACTGGGTTCTACATTTTATTTGATACAGAACCGCATCTGTTTCTCTCTTCCTCAGAAACCTAATTTCATCATTTCGTGTCCCTTGCTCTCTTTTCTAAAGTACTCTCTCTCTCTCTCTCTCTCTCTCTCTCTCTCTCTCTCTCTCTCTCTCTCGCTCTCTCTTGGTCTCCTGTTCAAACAATTACAAAGCGGATGGTTCATCAAGTAGAACAAAGCAGGAGCAGGGTGGAAATGTGGTGTGTAGTCCAGCCAGTGTGATTTAGAACAGCCCTCTCATAACAAGGGAGGTTAATGTATCGGTCTCAGGCCAGAGGACACATGCTGAATCTGCTCTATAGAAACAACTTGTTCAGAACAAAACACACTGCAGCAGTTCCATAGTACCAGTTTTATGGAAAATACTTTCTGCCCATTCAAAATAGTATTCTAAAACACAAATTCATATGTTATGGTGCATTTGTGCTCTGTTTATTATAAAGCATGGTCTGAGCCATGCTGGATTGGAAAATCCATATTTGTTTGTTTCTGACAACACTGTGGAGATGGAGATGTCTCTGCATAATATAACATTTTAAATTGTGGGCCTAATTGAGTATTTTACCCTAAAGGTATAGTATAGCTTGGCATTGGAAATATCAGTAAATGTGTAGCAACATTACTAATAGCATAGAATGTTTTATCTTTTTAAAACTATAGTAAGTACTATGATAAATTGCTTCATTGAGAAAATGTTAACAAAAACAAATATGTAGTCCAATTAATGAGTTACGTCTTTGATTTTTTTTTTCTAAAAATCGATTTGCCATGTTTTAAAATAGCAAAAATGAATAAACCCTTGACATACTGTGATGTATGCCATTACACACACTGTGTTAACGTGGCAGTGATGCAGATACAGATGTTACATACCTTTGATCTCCTTCTCATTCCTGAACCAGCGCAGGTCGGCGGCGGGCTTGCTGCCGTGAGTCATGCAGGTCAGAGTGATGTGGTCTCCCTCCATGGCAGGTTTCATCAGGCCATCGATCTCTGGCTTCTCCGGCACACCTGAAGGATGGAACATGAAATCACAGCAATGGAACTAATTCACACACAGCGGTATGTCATTATGCAACAATAATATTGTAATGCCTTATTGGAAATTCTCCTCCAGCTCGCGTTCCTGCAGGGAGATTAGAGAACAGATTACTGAGCAGCATCCCTGAGCAGTTTCCTGCTTGAGAACACATCAGGGAGGATTCTTGCTGACACAGCCGTGAATGGTCTCTCATCTCTGGTCCTCATCTTTAAGGGTAGGTTCAACCAAATTATAATTTGGCCAGGTTGTATCATATCTGTCTCTGCATCAACTCAATACAACAGTGGTGTTTTCACTATAACTATTTGCTACAGAAGAAAACAAACAACAGAAAAAAAAAACATATTCATGGCTAGCACATGATGAAAGTTGAAAAATATGTTTTTGTGTATTTGTGACAATGTGGGTTAGGGGTAGCAAATGTGACCACATAGCAGGCCACAAGGTTGTACAGCAAATGTTAATTACTGGCCTTTCCTATAATGAGTGTTTTAGGTGTGTGGAGTCTGCCCTTCTAATGTCAATGAGCAATAAGTCTGCCTCAGGCTGAGTGACTGAAAGGTCTGTCAGTCAATGCCATTGACTGACTTTGGCCTCGTCTGTCTCACCACCTTGTGTAAGGTTTATCAGACTTAAAGGTCGTCTTGTTTTCTGTTTACCATCCGTGTGAACAAACTGTATCCACAATCCTAACGACGGCTGCTGCTTTGTAGATACAGTACGCAGTTAGATTTATCCCTCTTAATCTAACTAAATGCTATACCATTTTCTATGCAAATGTATAGGTTTCAAGTATGTGAAGTGTCCCTATATCTAATTAAGTATGTGTGTGTGTGAATGAGTAAGTGTGGCTTGACTCAGAGAAGTGTTTGATGGTTTTGCTCCAAGACCGAACCAGAACAGATCAGACACAATGTTCATCTTATACAGTCATGTTGCCCTTAACTGTGCATGTTTCTCTGCTCATTTGTGCATTGTGGATTTGTACATGCTGAGGGGTATTTGTGCGGTTGCATGACTGTTTAAGCATGACCAACAGCGTTTTGAAGACGTGAAAAAGAAAGTTGCTAGATTTCTAATGCGAGGTGAAATTTCCTGTTCACTGAATCCATAATATTGCCTGTGGCCCTTGTGGCCATATTTCTTTATGTTACTCACACATTTTATTCAAAGTTTAGATAAGTCATGTTTATGAGAAGTTACTTAGAACCAAAATCAAAGTCAGTTACTAATAATAATGACATTTTTGTGTTGTGTCTGTAATGCTAAATCCTGTCATGTTGAGCATTTTTTTGGCCAAGCTAGTGGCGTGGCTCTTGGGATGCCAATGTCAGTCTGTCGGTGGATCCACCACTTTGGTCCAGACTGAAATATCTAGTGAACGGATTGCCGTGCCATTTTGTACGGACATTCATGGCCCCCAGTGGATGAATTCTTATAACCTTGGTGATCCCCTGACTTTTCCTCCGTCGCCACCATGAGGTTCACATTTGTGGTTTTGAGTGAAATGTCTCAACAACTCTTGGATTGATAACCATTAAAAAGTTACTGAACACATTCATGTGCCCCTCAGGATGAACTGTAATAACTTTGGTGACCACTTAACATTTACATCTAGCCCCACCATCGAGTCAAAATGTTCCAGTAATTTGTTTTATGACCAAATAACTGCTAGCTTATGATATTCCTATCAGCTTCAGCTGTACTTGGTGTTTAGTTTAATTAGCAAATGCTGGAATGCTATCACACTAAACTAAGTAAACATGGTAAAACATTACACCTGCTAAACTTCAGCCTGTTAGCGTAATCATTGTGAACAAGTTAGCATGCTGACATTTGGCTCAAAGCACAGCTGTGCACATAGCCACTAGCATGGCTGTAGACTCTTAGTCTCATTGATGTTTATAAAAATTACTGTTTTGATACCCTATAATTCATATTTGATTAATTATAGCGATTTATTTATTTATAATTGTATTTATAGTATTTTGAAAATTCAATTTGTGGGTAATCGATGAGCACGTTTGTATTGATTATCCAAAATATTTTGAGAAGATCTGAATGTGACGCTAATTTTGTCGCACATTTATTTAACAGCTTAGTATTTGTTCAAATGTGTTCTTATTTTTAATTGCTAGCACTCACAGTCCTGAAACAGAGGCAGATAAATCAGGCCATTCCCAGAACATTTTGTATGTTTATTAAATCTCCCTCCATGTTTCCTGGCTTGTACCATTAACTATTGTTTAGTACTGCAAAATAATTTTCTCCATATCCTTATTGAGCAGTAGCCTTTAATGTCTCTAATTCGCTGAATGCTTGTTAACACAGAGAGCCAGCTAATGGTCCTGGAGTGCACTAGGACATCTATTAACATTAGCGGAAACTAATTGGCAAGATAATAAGCCCAGTGGAAGGAAATGACACAATGTTTGTGTGGGGCGATGATCACAACACAAACATTACTAGAGGGCCCAACAGTATGTCTACATCTGCAGATGACGGTAAGCAACAGACTATTTGCAACCATAGTCAATTTGTTTTTGTTTTTTTCAAACAAAAGCGAAACTAATACATTATTTACTGAAAAATCAACGAAAAGCACAACAAGAAAGTACTCAAAGCTTCACCTCCACCAAGATTGCAGAATTGTCTAGAGGTTTCATTTCAGTAATAAGGTTTTATAATTAACGTATACACAAAACGGAATTCACATATTGATAAAAATCATTGCATACATGTGCCAGAGATTTTTTTGCATCGTTAACAAACCTTTGAAATATTCTGGGATCTGCACCAAAAAAACTCTTTTGGCCCATGGCCTAACTTTCCACATAATTTCATTAAAACCTTTCAACATGTTGTCGCCAACAGCTATTGTACATATAATAATGTACTGTAACTTGAACTTTTGGGCCCGTTTGGAGATGTATTGTTGTTTTAAGGTCTAAAATTTACACACTCAACAGTTTATACTATAGACCTTTTTCACAGCAGAAATGTTCACTTGTCATAGTAGGAAAAGTGCAGATGAAATTGATAACATTAACAATGGCTCAGTTCCATTAAGTGTCCCAGTAAGCTATTGCAGTGAGCCAGCACACACAAAACCAGGACCTCCTCCTAAGTGGAATGCAGCTATCATTAATGTATTAAAATACACCTGTGCTTTTCCTACTTTGACATGTCAACAGTGTATTCGTAAATTAACATTTCCTTTACATACTAAATATTACTTACCTAGAACAGTCAGGTAGGCTTTGGCTGTTCTGACAGGCATTGTGAAAAGAGAACAGGTGTACATGCCTTCATCCGTCAGCGTGACATCACTGATGCTGATGGTCAGCTCCGACCACGATGCATGCACCAGCTCAATCCTGTTGTCCCTTAAAGCTGGACAGAGAGACAGAGTTAGTAAATATTTCAAACTAGAAACAATGTGAAGATTGATGTCCATTCTCTACATGTTATGAATATAGGGGCACACTATGCACCAACACAGTCAAATAGACAGAGAGAAAGCAAAAGAGACAATGTAGAGGAGGCACACTGAGAGACATTAAGGAATGTGAGGTAGCAACAGCAGGAAACAAAATGGAAAAGAGAGATCAGTGGTATGTTAATAATTTGCTGTCCTTCTATTGTATGTTGCTAAACATGTGCATGTCGTTGACAAATACTGTAAATACTATATGCATGAATAGATTTAAATGCATAATTAATCAATAATCATATCAAAATGTGACCTCAAAACTGAACTTTCTGTTGAATCTGAAAATGCACCAGTACACCTCTACAGCGAACCAAACTCACACAGTCTTCTCTGGTGGAAACCCTTGTAGACATTTTACTTATATGAAAATGTAATCTTCCAAAAGACATAACAGGAATGGAAATCAATACTGCAATAACAGGCTGAGAAAAAGGCCTAATGAGAATTTGGCAAGATGTGAGGGTTGAAATGGATTTGCTGAAATTGGATGGCTTGTTGAAAGATACTCCATGGTCTTCGAAGTAGACTTTCTACGTTATATCTGTGATAGTGAGAGAAAGATCTTCAGAACGTGGCGACACCTTAAAAAAATATGATTCCTGCCTGTTGTATCCAAAGGGGTAACAAAAGTGGGATAAAAGTGTTAGTACATTTATTTGTTGACATCAGCCTGCCCAGGGACTACAGGTGGAAATTAGCACAAGTGCTACAACCTGGTAAAATGCATCTCTCCTGTCTAAGGTTAATGTATATTGTACATTGTCCCTGTTTAAAAATAAATAAATGAACAAATGAACAAAAGGCTGGTTTGTACATTAAAAAAAGACTATGTGGATTGTTGAGTGCAATAACAAGTATATTCATTATGTCTGTGAGAAGGTTTGTGCTCTATGCAAGCCTTCCTTTTGCAACACCTTTCTACAAAACTTATTTAATAGAGTAGCCAAGGCTACTTTGCTTTATTATTATTTGTATACAGGTGTTTATATTTTCTTTTATGTAAGGCCACATGAAAGAATATTCTTATCTTATCGTAATTTGTCATATAAAATCATATAAAAAGTAGAGCACCCTGGTTTTGTAACCTCTCCAAAAAGATGTACGTAAATAGTAATGGGCCATTAGACAGGCTGTGTGTAGAGTACTTTAAAAAGTGTCTGGCTGAGTGGTGAGAAACGAGAAGTATCTAAAATGCTGAAAGTGATTCAACATCCTCAGCTTTAAACCAGCATCAAAAGTCATTTTTTTCACACAAAGCATGTAACCTTTTCTCAAACTACAATGCAATCCCTAAATACTTTATACTCTTAACATGTGATCAATTACAAATCTATAAAAAAAGATTAAATAAATATAGGACGTCAATTGCAGTAACAGTCAATTAACTTTCAAAACAGCTTTTAGTTAACTTATGACAATTAATTGTTGTGCCACAAGTCTAAGTGTCTTACATTTGATTGACTGAATCAATTCTGATTGCTGCAGTATCAGTGTTTTCACCCACCTACGGCTGTAATTTTGTCACTCCCTGGTAAATGTCTATAGCCCTTGAGGTGACTGGGAAAGGTGGTTTTTGGCACATAAGCTGCATTCTTTTTACAGCGTCTGTGTATGCATTGCTGCAATGATCACAGAACTGACAAATGTAGAGAAATGTCAGCGAGCACACTATCTCATGTCATGTGGTCTGCTGAGGGATGAATAGCTTTGCTTTGCCGGTTTCACGCTAAACACCTACAGTAAAAGGCAGCAGAGTTGTAATCAGTTTGGCTAAACGACAGCTGCTCTCTTTCATTTATTATTGCATTTGTTTTGTCCCTTCCAGTCCCTTACAACACCGGTTATCTCTACATGCTGTGTACTGAGCCTGAGCGGGCTTGACACATTGATATGAGCACAAGACATATCTTTAGGCTTGGCACGGGTGACAGCACATTCCTGTTGTTATGCGTGTGTATGTATAAGTACACATTGCGAATTGGACGCACTGGCAGTTCAGTTAATGACGAGACCTGTCCTGAAAAAGATAGCTATTTCATGCAATATGTATACACAAAATGTGTACACCTTGTCTCATCAAAGAACACACTAAGACAAAGAATAGATTATTTGGACTGATTCGAGACAAAGAACAGATTCTCTTTGCCTCTCTATTTCTTTCTGTCAGTTTGTCTCCTTCCTCCTACCCCCACAGACCTCATTCTGTCGACTCAGGCAGCTCCACTAACTTGTGAATGTGTACAAGTTAAACAATGCTTCTTTTCAACTGTTGTCGTATCTGCTTTGGGCAAGGAAGTATGAGCAGGCAAATGTCAGAAAATACATTTACTGTTGCTGGCTTGCTGGTTGTGGTGATGCAGCTCTTCAACAACCCATTCTAGGAAGTTTGTGTGAGACTGAGGGATAGCTACATGGTTATTTGACTTGTTGGTCTACTTAAGCAAGGTAATGAGAACTCAGTAAAGCTGTGATGACATTGCATCTGCATTTATAACAAGAGGGCCTAATTGAAACGTGACTCAGCTACAGCAACTTGATTATATAACTAGTAATATCAAAACTCCCTGTCAATCATCACCTGCATGATATGGTAATGAACACAGATCATATTAATAGTAATAATAAAGATTTCCAGTTTTATTGAATTTGAACATTCTGATCATTCAGATTAGAATCTGGATTTAGAAGTCCAATCACTCTTTAAAGCTGCAGTGGGTAGAAAGCAAAAAATAAATAAATAAATAAAACGCCAGAATGTGAAGTCGAGTGAGACCACTTCCTGCAGCTTTCCCTTTCCCCTTTCTGTTGCGTGGGCTATGCATGCCCAGAAAAGCCAATAGGAACGCTCTCTCTCTCTCTCTCTCTCTCTCTCTCTCTCTCTCTCTCTCTCTTTGAAAATGACCTGTGATTGACCATAGTCTGCCATCACAGGCTAGGATTTCTAAAGCTTGAAAACAGAGCCAAGAGGAGATGCAGAAGTCTAGTTTTCTCTCAGACCACTTGGATTACAATATGTTGAAAAATATTTTTTTCCCAACAACGTCAAAACTAAACTGCATACCACAGCTTTAAGTGTTGTTTCTGCTTTTTTGCAGTTCTTACAGGCAGAGATCAGGATAGTTGAGATGCCAAAGAGCAGGAACATCCTGATCTCCCTGGAAGGGTGGATTTAAAAACAAACTAACATGAAAGGTGTCGTATATAACCATGCAATTGTAATATAACTGGTAAGGATGCTATAATAAAGTCAAAATACAGAAAAAAAAATGTTTTTAATCAAATGAACAAAACCTTAAAAACAAAGTCCCACATGAATGGCTCTGTCTTTAAATTCTTCTTAGTTCTGATAGTTTTATAGCTTATTTGTCTCATTTAATTTAAATGGGACACATATGAAGCTCAGCGCAAATTCTTTCAGGAAGACGTCATTAACACTTTATTACTCTCTTAAATAAATCAGCTGTTAGAAGTGACACTTCAGTTAAACCAATCAGTTGCAGCCACGGAAATTGAAGGAACAATCACAGCATTACAGCTCTGTTTAAATATCTCTGTTTCTGGCTGTTCAGTTGTCGTTTCAGGCAAAGAGCTCAACCCTCCACCTCCCCTGACACCTCCAGTTTTCACGTTTTCCCCGACTGGCCGATCCGTTGCCTCGTTGGTCTGGTCCCCGGTCTCCTTCTCCGCCGCCACCAGTGTCTAGACTCCATCGGGGGTTATTTTCCTATCTATACCCCTTTAAAAATAGTATTCGATGGAGTCTAATCTCCAAAGACTTGTACAGTTTACCATGCATTGTATAATAAATAGTTTCTTTTTTGCATATCTGCAAACGAAGTCTCTCCTGATTGAAATACATTTATATTTAAAACATGAATACCAAGGTTTCAGGATTTGTTTTGATTTTGCACTTGAAATATTTTGCAAATGTAGACCTTACAGCGGATGTTGGAGATTCTAAAGACCATTTGCATGCACAATAATAAAGGAGTGAAAACACACACACACACACACACACACACACACACACACACACACACACACACACACACACACACACACACACACACACACACACACACACACACACACACACACACAGGTGTATAGGAATTTTCTAGAAATAAACAAGAAGGTCTCTATTTTTCCCTCTTCTCAGGAGCAATGTAGCCTCCTGTCTCTCATTCCATGCCCAGTGAAAGGTTGGGAAATCAACAGAGAGATCAGAGGAGAGGAATGTATCCTTTGCTACCTGTCTGTGAAGGGGATGCAGCTGCCTGCCATCCATTAGAGTCCATTAGTGCCGTCAGTCCTGAATGTGTTCATGAAGGACGGCACTGTCGACAACAACAAAGAGTGGAGGATTTCTATTCCACAATAACTACTTACTGAATGTACGAACATATGTTTTGCTCATTTAGCCTTAATCTGTGTCTGTCTGTGTACATAGTAAGAGAGACAGGAAGCAAAGCTGCACTTCAGCATCAATCTTTGATTTTTTTACTGCAACAAATTGTCAATACACCTGTGTCTATTTTGCAGCTGAAGTACGAAGGAGCTTACAGTTTGTGTGTGCGTAAGAGAGAAAGACAGTGTAGACCTTTCCAGCTGAAACCCTTCCAGTGGGGGGTTTATTGAGCTATTGCAGGTAGCTTAGTAAAAACTGGACAGACAGAGAGAGTGAGAGAGTTGGCTTTTATACATTTGCTTGCCTTAATCTCAGCAGAACTAACACAGTACCTTGAGATGTGACAATTTTATGAGTTTGCCAAAGCAGATGCAGTTAGATATTCAGAAACCCAGTGGGGGCGGAAAGATTCCTCATCTTATTACAACGGCTGATGACCGTCGGCTTATAGGCCGTGTTGAGGTTCCTCTGAATGCAGCCATGACTGATCAGATAACAGAAAGCAAACGGCCATACCACCAAAGCCGCAAGGCTCTCTGTTCCCTAACGGTATTCCAGAGAACAGAGAGGGGAAAAGTCAGCTGTCTTTTTAAAAAAAAAAAAGACTGTAAAGGATGAGGACAAAGGCACATCTTTGAGAAGGAAAAGTGAAACAGAGACACTGCACAGAGAAAAGGTTACATATTTTTTGTTTCTTTCAAATTAAATTAAAGTGACATTTTTATTCTAAGGGGAAGACATTCAGCCAGTGAAAAGTATTTTTGAAAGTATGATGTTACTTTCAAACATAAGGTTAATAAAATAAAAAAGTGTGTATGGGAATTTCCACCAGATCATTTCCTCTCACCTCAGGCATAGCAACTTTTTATCCCATGAAAGATGCTTTCAAAATATATATATATATATATATATATATATATATATATATATATATTTTTTTTTTTTTAAACATCCTGCTAATTATTTTTTTTTCCAAATTTTCATACTCTACTGTATCTTGTGAATGCATCACATGAATAACCACAAGTACAGTCACAAAAACATGACACAACTTCCTTTCCCCTGCTTCAAACCCAATTAATAGTTATGGGGCTGGGTCTTTTTGTTGAGAATCCACATCTGACTATGACACAATCAGACATAGTTTGATTTTGATCGCTATTAACATTATGATGCAGGGACGACATAGGGCTCCCAAACTGTCCAATAAATTATTCTTGTTTACAACACTTGGTGCGTGGATCCCACAACAGCTAAATGGCAATCTCTTTGTCCACTTGTTTCAGACCAAGGGAACCAAACAACAGGTATGAAAATGACTTCAGAGTCCAAAAAGGTTTTTCCAGCTCAACATGAGGAAACATGGTTTTGTGATTCATCAGTGTATTGCCATGATATGAGTCTCACTAAAATCGCAACACATCAGCATGTAGCTGTATTATGGTGTTCTGTGTAGGCCTACAGCACATACACCCATATACCTAAATTGGCTGCATATCTAGCAGTTTTCCTACAGCTTCTCTCCATCATTAAAAGTACCAGGTGAGTAACCATAGTGTGTGCGGGCATGTGCGTGTATGAAGGGTAATTACATTTGTACATTAATGATGTGTTTATTGTATTGGCATACAGAGTGCATGCGTAAGCAAACAGTCATGACTCCAACCTCTCTCACTTTAAGGCTATCATGTTTGCACATTTCACTTAGACCTTTTATCCCCCCCCCCCCCTCCTGTCCTTTCCTCTCCAGGCCTTTCCACTGGCCTCCCCTCCTTCCTCACCTCCCTATCCATTTGTCTATCCAGGGACAGTATGTATTAGAATAGAACCTTGGCAGGTGTTTGCTCATTCAACTGACACACTTTTATAATGAGAAAAGTGCAAATTTCAGAATATACATTCAGCTGCCTGTGTGTGGATGTAACTGTTCTCTTTTTCTTGTCAACAACCCATCTGGGGACTTGAGCTGGTCTGTGTATGTGTGTGAGTGTGCGATAGAGAGAGAGAGAGAAGCAACAGAATGCAATGTTTATTGACAAGCTTAATGTATATTCTGCATCTCAGCCGTTTCTCAACCTCCATACCTTTCCGAAGGCACACCAGCTTTTTAAAATGTAAAATGCGCCATACTCAATACAGTAATTGTCTTGTGGAGATTTTCTCCTGTGACAGAAATGATTTCCTTTCATCAGTTTCTACCTGCCATGCAGAGTTCAGTGGGACACCTCCACCAGCCCCACTTCATTAAGTCCTTGTGAGAAGCAGGTCAGTGAGGAGACAGCTCCTGCCTATACACCCTATTGTGTTTTGCAGAGGGATACATTTTCCCCCTCTGGCTCCAAAATAGATGAACAAGCGCCTTGGTCTATACGGAGACTTTTCTAGGATACCCACTACAGCTATCCTTCAAAAATGACTTTGAAAAGCATTTGAAAGAAAGTGGACAGTGTTGGTAGAGCCACATTTTCATTTTGAAAATCTATTATAAAATATGGTTTCTTTTCCCCAAAGTCTGTGCTCTAGAACTTTCTCCCGGAAGAGAGAAAGAAAAAGCCTGCCACTAAGAGTGAGCTAATTATTCCCATTTGCCTCAGGTATTTTTCTCTACACCTCCTAGATGATAAGTGGCACTACTAATAAAGGCAGTAATAACTGGATATATTGCTTCATTTGACAATGTAGTCTTTTACTCTTCTCAGCTGTACAGCCGAAACAAAGATGACATTTATCTGACACCAGTTTCTCTAATCCATAGGCGACACACATATCTCTGCCTGTAATTATTTTACCTGTCAGCAACTATAAATACATTGCAAAGTGAAAAATCTTTCTTTTTAATCAAAAGCTGAATGTTATACTCAAACAAAGACATGTGCAAAGCGAGGCGACAAAGAAAACAGAATGCTCAAGGTCAAAGAAAAGTTTGCCTGTGTCTTTCAGAGGTGATAACTGCGTCTGAAAGCTCTCATAAAATGCCTCCTTAATTCCTCCCCTTTATCCCACCAAGGCCTACATTCCATCTCCTTTTTCCTCTTTTTCTTCCTCTAATGTTTTATGGTGCTTGTCTTGGGGAGAGGGGACTTGTTAGGGATCTTTGGAGATTTACAGTCAAGTTTTTTTCTATCACAGAGAACACGGTACCAATCTTCAGGACGATATGAAAGGATGTTTCATAGAGGCACTCTTCCAGGATAAAAAAGACAGCTGTCTCAAAAGTTTAACTTTCCTGCTAAGATTAAGTTTTGAGAGAAAGTTCTGCTACATGTTTGATAAAAAGTCTGTCAGGCATTTCTTATTTTGTTATTTACTTTGGGAAACTTAAAAAAAAAAAAAAAAAAAGCTTATCCCCTAAATTGCTCAGGCACAGATACCCTGAATGCATCAAAGCTTTCATGGTTGTATACTGGAGAGGTGGAATGCTTGACATTTCACATGCACGCACGTACATGTGCACTTACACACACACACACACACACACACACACACACACACACACACACACACACACACACACACACACACACACACACACACACGTGCTCACACAAGCACAAACAGCTAGCAAATTGATTCAGACAGCTGAATATTTGACATCTGAGGACCGAATAGCTTCATATTTAGAAGCTTGGGGCCTAAAAACGAGCAGTTGGCCCTTAGCTGTTCACCCAGAACACTAATCTTAATGTTTAAACAGATTCAATCAATCTGAAGATGGCCCAGTGAAGGCAGAGATGTCCACCAGGTACAGGAGGCACTTTGGTAAGTTTGCAAACATCAACATATTACCTTCCTTACACTAAAAATTAGGGATCAACCGATACTGGTTTTTCAAGGCCGATTTTGGAATGTTACAAACAAACAAAACTTAGTTTAAATGCTTTAAGCAATTATTTCATGAATTAGAAACTTTCAACATAATACCCAGTAAAAGACAGTCAGATAGTTATGTGGGCGGGACATTAAGTCAGTTCGGTGAGTGAAACCGAAGCAGAGGGACTTTATTAGTTTTCAGGCAAATAAAACACCGATACAGATAATCTGCAATCTGCCAAAAAATGGCCCGATTATCAGCGAGGGACGATAATCAGTCTATCCCTATTAAAAATGCTGCAGATAACAATTGTACTAATGCATCAATGCATGTGCATGCTGAGTGAGTCAAGACTGAATACAGATGCAATCAAACCCAAAATAAACTCAAGACTCTTGAAATATGACCTTGAAGAAACAACCGGAGAAGCCATGTCACTGTTTTATCCTGCAGAGCACCCATTCTCTCTGCTACGACAAAATGACCCACACCCTAATGTATTAACCACTGACACCTTATCTGAAAAATACATACAGCATCTTTTGTTTCCATACATCTGCCGATACATGTGCCTGCTGCTTTAGCCACATTTTTTATAAAGCTATATGCATTCAAGTCTACCAAATGAGTGCTGTTAAGCAAATACTTTATGATAAAGGACAGATAAACCGCAATCCTTTGCAAGACTTCGGAAGGCAGGGGTGGACAGATAATAAAAGAAAAGGGAAAGAGATCAAGAGAGTACTGTAGGTTGTCCATTAAATAGGCCTGCTAATTTAACGTTTAAAGTAATTACACTTTGGTTCTATCTAGTACGGGAATAACAAATACATTGTAATTATGCCTTATTGCAAAATGATTCAATCCAGGAAATAAAGCTATTATAAATTCTCCAAAAGAGCAATTTGTGAAAAATGATTAGCCTATTTCTTATAAATCTTATAAAAGAGAGAATCCCTCTTACACAGTGCTCATCTTTCTCGCTGTCGAAGCTTAAGTCCCTCTGTGGTAAGTGATGGAAAGGACATAATTGGCTACTTTCGGGACAATGACTTATTTGAAATTCAAACAACTCTTTAGAGCCATCGGAGGACCTTTGAGAGGACGTAAGACAAGAGGAATCTATTTCATCTGACTAAACGTCTTGGAGGTGAGCCTCAGCCCTGGCATTAAACAACAACAACAGCGGTGAAACCGGCACCACTCAAAGGACTGTAATGAAGTCAGCTGCTCCATTTGTCTTTGAAAAACAATATGTTTATGCTGACTTTAATAAGAGGATGTAAGTGACACTATTGAAGATACAATACATGCAGGCACATGTGCACAGACAACAGTCTGTTGAATTAGACAACAAAACATTATAGATTCAGCTGATTTTTTTTGGACAGTTGCCAGGATATACAAATGTCTGTAATGTGAATCTATTCTGTATAATGAGCGGAAAATGTACATTATAAGTTTTTCAATAGACTGCAATGAATAAGTCACAAAAACTTTTGTTTTTTATACGAGAAGAGGAATTTTCAGCATGCCTTCACAATGTAACGTTAACATTTTAATTATTTAGAACTTGAAATGTTTTTACATAAATGAAGATGTTGGACTTTATATACATTATTTATTGTATGCTGCCATAAATAACAAAACCAGATATTTTTCATAACAGAGCAATGTATGCAAAAAGTTGGCAAGTTGAGGTTGTATTTTTGAGCAACTGTGTGCCCTAATCCCCATCTTCTTCTTCCCAACAGGCAGCAAGGAAGATTAATCTGAAACCAACTGTGCTCAAAGGCGTTTGCAGCTGAGACATCTCTCCTTTCTCACACTGCCAATGGCACTTTGGAAACACTCACCATCTCAGTGCTCCCATCAGCATGTGCATCTGAATTTGCCACGTTCAGCAAGACAAGTCCCAAAGCACACACCTACACGTATACACACGCACGCACGCACACACACACACACACACACACACACACACACACACACACACACACACACACACACACACACACACACACACACACACACACACACACACACACACACACACACACAAACAATAGCAACGCAATTTTGGGCCTACAGTAGTATCCCTTTGCTTTTCTGACAATAAGTCAGTCCTTGGCTGTTTTTTCATTTAAAACTCAGAGCTCTGCACTGGAAATGCCATGAAATAGACCCCCAAGACCAACCCCTGGTGTGATATATAACCTGCAGAGAACATCAACTGTTGAGTTTAATGTTCAAAGCACCTTTTTACTGCTGCTCTTTCCAGTAAGTGAAAATGTGAATGGTTGAAAATGGAAATGCTTTGCATGCATTCACTCACAGTATGCAAAAACACCTACAAACACACACACGCATATGAAAACACACACACACACACACACACACACACACACACACACACACACACACACACACACACACACACACACACACACACACACACACACACACACACACACACACACACACACACACACACACACACATATATATATACAGTGTATGAACACACAAATGGACAAGGCAGCCCAGTGGGCAGACGGATAATGGAAGAAGACTTTGTAAATCCCATATGTGCTTAATCCAGACACTTACAAGAGAGTGTGATTCATACTCTATTACACTCGACTAATACAGCTGAGAGACGCACAGGGCACAATCATTTCAGCGGGCATGGACCAACAAAATAACAGCCATGAATCCTCTTTATGGAGACCTTACTGAAGAGGGTGTAAAAGGTCAGGAATAAAGCCTTTGTACTTATTAGCCATTAAAACATTGGTGGTTTTGTGCCACACCCACAATTTGTGTGTGTGTATTTGTTAGTTTGTGTGTACATTACTGTCTGTGAATGTGTGCTAAGATAACAAGGGTTTGCATCCGTTTAATTAAATAAATTTCTCTGCAGCACTGTGCAGGTCTGCAGTATATAAAGTGTTTATTATACAGAGCTTGGAGTCTTTTTTGCAGATCACATTATTCTCAGGCCCTTCTCTCTCAGGAAGTGGGGTGTCAGGTTGATGAGGCTGTTAACTTCCTATATTACAAAACGTTCTTATATTATATATTGTATATAAATAGTTTAATAAAGACAATACTGACGTTACAGTAATTCTTTGCTTCATTTATGTTGCATTGTTACACATCCAAAATGTCATAAGTTTGAACTATTTGTTTGATTAAACAAAATATTTTGACTGACAGACTTATTTTGATCTGCTCCCTTTCTAAAACATTAGTGAACGCCTTCCCATTGGGCATGTTTGCAGTATTGAATTGGGAAATCTTGGGAAATAGTTAATAACAAATCTTTTCAAGTGGAGTCAGTATTGTTGGCCTGTCAGGCTCCACTATTGTGGCAATTCTATACAAATCTAACCTTCATCGTTGATGTTGGCGCAACAAAATTCCCCTGTAGTTATGCTGACACCATCAATTACGCACAAGGCCATAATGCTGTACCATTCAAGGCTCAGGTGATTGGATTTGTTTGTTTAGCTAAAATTTAATTCATACTGCACTGTGTGTGCTCGAGGCAGTATGGGCTAAGTACTACAGGGTTGCAGTGAAGGGCACTCGCACACTCTGATGTTCTAACTTGATCTGAACAACAATATGAAACTTTTGAGTATGCATCTTTTGATTCAGATAGAAAAGTATAGGAACAAAGAAAACTAATTTGACCCACCACTTCATTTCAATGGGATGTAATCAACCTGTTTCAAGGTTTGCCTGATCATGTGATGGACATAAATCAATAACAGCAATCACCAAAGCTATGGCAGCTATCTACAGTACAACTTTCCCCTATTGATCTTGAATTCCAACCAAATTACACTAGTGTTTATCCTTTTAAATTTTACAACTATTAAATAAACACAACAAACACGTCTGACACTGAAGTAAAATGGACTGCACACAAACAAACAAACAGAAACATTCAAGCTCCCAAATTGTTCATGGCAGGTGATGATCACCATTGGTTATCCTGTTTTTGGCAAAAGAAGTCAGAAAGAGAGCTGACCATATTTGTTCTCAAGTGTTCTCGTTAACAGAGGGGTTCGTGTGTGTGTGTGTGTGTGTGTGTGTGTGTGTGTTTGTGTGTGTGTGTGAGGTTGATAGATTATTGAAAAATAATAATAGCCACATCCAATCCATCCCAAGAGGAAAGGTGTGCATCTTTTTCTAGGTACTGTGAATGCACTTGCTGTAAAAACAGAGCACAGGCAGGAAAACACAGACACATGAAATGTGGGACAGATGCTATGACACAACAAAGACAGCAGCTTATTCAAGTGACAAACAAACAGGAACACAGAGTGGTTTTTCCAGGTTGCTCTCCAGCCTAAAAAAATAATCCTGTTTTTGTGTGGTTTGTGCATTTCTCAACTACCAGAAACTTAACACAGGGAATACTTTGTAAAACTGCATCTGTCGTACGGCTGCTGCTGTCTGTCAATCTTCAAACTCACCTTTCTTGTCCCCGAAAAAGAGGGTCTGCTGTGCTGGGTTTGACCACTGGAGGGAGGTGTTGTCATTATACTCCACACGGCAGGTCATGTTCGCCGTCCCACCCTCTGTCACCGTCATATTCTGAACCAGAGGGTACTGACCACTGATGCCTGTAAGATGACACATTAGAGAAACGTGTAAGAGTTGAAGGAGATGAGGATGCATCAGGAGGGAAAGAGAGAAAGATACGAAGGTAGACAGAGTGAAACAGAAGGTGAATTTTTGATTGCTTGATTTGTAAGGTTGCTTTGGTAATTAAATCTGCTGAATAGATTATAGATGATCATATAACATTAAAACTATAAAGGTAGACTAAAGAATAATGTGCTTTTTATCCAGTTGGTTCATAAAGATGTACATAAAATAAAGAAAATACTTCCCATCACTGGAGGAGCAAATTAGCCCCTCACACTACAGGACAAAGAGAGGAAATCTGGTTGATGTCTTTGAAAAACGCTTAACACCCTAATTAAAAAGTGAACGTTCAGCCAGGATGGTCAGCCACTACTGTGTGCTAAATTGGACGCTAACATAGAACACACAGGGGGCATTTTAGCCTGTGGTACCAACCCTGAAACCTCAGCTACACAGGGAAAACCAATAAAAACGTTCTCAGTGGACTTGTGTGTGCTTGTATGAATGTTGGTGTGTGCAATGCCTGCATCCAATGTGAGATACAGACAACACTGGAGGTAGTTTTCAGCACCATGGACAGGTTGCTTTTGCAATAGGTTCATACTGCCTGCCAGTTTTCAGAACTCTGGACAGCTCACTGTTGTGTTGTGGTGTGTGTGTGTGTGTGTGTGTGTGTGTGTGTGTGTGTGTGTGTGTGTGTGTGTGTGTGTGTGTGTGTGTGTGTGTGTGTGTGTGTGTGTGTGTGTGCGCGCTTTAGTGTGTTAGGTAGGCTGTGAGCAAGTAAATAATAACCATAAATCTATCTCTGTCCCTATCCCCCGAGGACAGGTTTTAAAGACTGTGTGAATAAAGGCTTAGGTAAGAGAGATTATTCATTCTAAGCTAACTCTCCCGCCTTAAACTACCATCCCCCCAGGAAAGGATCATAAAACTGAAAAAGAATAGGTTTTCATATATATTTTTCATATATATTATATATAGTTATTTCCTTATATATATATATATATATATATATATATATATATATATATATATATATATATATATATATATATATATATATATATAAGGAAATAAAGAAATAAGAAATATTTAAAAAATTCCATCCCTGTGTGATTATGTTTGATACACTTCCATTCAAACACTGTTAATGTAATATATCTCATTCAGCAGGGAATTTTGCGTGTGCCTTACTGCAGTTAATAACTGCACAGCTAAGATAAACAAACCCTCAAATAGCGCTTGTCTGCAGGGTTAGCAGGTGAAGCAAAGCTCATCACTGACAGACCTGTGGTGAAGGACGTGTTGAGAGGGGAGAGGCTGAGGTGAAGGAGGAGAGGAGAAGTAGAGAGAGGTAAGTCAAGGAGCACGGGTCATTTCCAGTGCTGATTAAGGCCTTCCGAGGTTAATCATGCGTGTGAGAGATAGAGAGGGAAGAGCAGGGAAACGGCGGAAAAATGGATCTGAGCTATGGGAGGGTACGAATATGTTTTATTCATGAAAGTTTTGCATGAGGCATGATCTGCCAACGATTTACCGTTCTCCTGCGCCTGCCCTCGCTCTCTTTATTACTTGCTCTCTTTAAATCACTAACTTTTTTCTCATTTTTCTCACTCACGCAGTTGGGCAACATATAGCCCAGTGTGATACATTTTATTTCCTTTGTGCTTGCCACAAAGGGAAGTTAATGGTTAACTGCCGTACCGCATATTGGCAATGATGATTTTTCTGTGAAGTTCAGCACAATATGTAGTGTATAATTGTAGTGAATTACTGCAGTGGATGTGTCACTGTAAAATGTAATTGAAGATGGAGACACTCTGGGGATAACGCTCACTTGTTGTCAACCTTGTACTCATCCCTGAAAATATAATTCTGCTTTTGACAAACAAGAAAACAAGAGATGCGGGCGATTTAATGTTACGGCAATAATGCTTAACAACACTCAATGCTCTACACACTACAGGTGTCACACATGAGACCCTGCATCCATTTGTTTACTTATCAGGATAGAAGCTACAAATTATTATAGAATATATAAACATTTATTTCCCTTTTCTTTTCTCCTCTCCTCTCCATTGGCACTAGTGCCTATACAAAGTTACAATAGTCCGGGGATCCCTCTGCCTTAGCCCTGCATCGGTGTCTGGTAAAACACGTCCAGTGGGACTGAAAGGGCCAAAGGGGCCACAATGATGGTTATATTAGAACAGTGCAGTGCTCTGTGCGCCTAATTGGCCAGTGGAGTAGGTTCTTCCATTCTCCCCACTGGCCACCCAGACCTGATTTAAATGTATCTCCTGGGGGAAAGAGGCAGCTGTTCTCTCTGATTTCCATTTCTAAATTTAGGTCCTTCCCTTACTTCACCTCCACGCTTTCTCCTACTTTCAGTTTCGTGCTCTCTCTTTTCCAGTTCACATCCATTCCACTCAATTCCCTTCTCTCTATTCCTCTCTGTCTGTGTCACGTTTCCTCCTCTAGTTGATCCCTGAAGGGTGGCATTTCCACTTTCTTTGTCTTTCATTTTCATATTCTCTGTCTCCCGGTGCTCCTCAGTCTTTCAAATTTATCTTGATCCTACCTACTTTCTTGTGCTCAATTGGGCTCTATCTCTCCTGAAGAGTAGGGTCAGTTTAATTGCCCTCCACTTTGACTGACATGCCAAGGCTAAGCCAGGTCAAAAACATACGTATGTGCTTGACATTATAAAGTAATGACACAATGAAATTAGCTTTGCTTTATTTAACTTGAATTGGATATATGCAGTATGTCACCATACATGCCATTTAGCAATGTGAGACTTGATTCATTTGGGATGGTGACTATGCAATGTGGGCTACAGCTGGTTCTAAACAAATAGCAAATCATTATTTTCTTAGATAGATTCTCACACTCACCGTTCACACAGCTGTCTCCCTAGATGAGCTGAATCTTAAGATTTAATGGGACCACTCAGTACCCTCCAGTACCCAGTGTATGCACTGGCTGATAGTCAAAGCTGGCGGAAAAGCGTCCCCACGATCATTTGGACTTTTGCCTACCACACAAAGTACTGAATGAAATATTTGTCAAAAGACCAAACTATGACTTATGCCAAAAGTAGATGCCTGTGCGGCCAGTAGAGATATTCACAGGACACGAAGGAACATTCAGACAGTACCTGTTGCCAAAGCAAACTACCGGACAAATAATAGTGACACGAGTATCCAGGATGCTTCCTGTCTGCTCTCCTCTCTGTCTGACCTTTCAAACAAGAGCAGCTGAGTCTACTAACCTTTCTTATTTAGGCATTCAAGAAGCAGAGAAAAAGAGAGAGATACAGGGAGACAGACGGACAGCCTGGAGCTACTGACCTTTGTAGCAGGACTGAAGCTCAACTGAGCTGTAGAGCTACGATGTATGGGCTTGGAATACAAGAATATAAAATGGATAGAGGCAGTCCACAGTTTTGATTAGCCAATTCACCTATTAAGCTAGTCGAACATAAATATCATATGAATGCAGATTCAAGATTTCATCACTGTAAATTGGAATTCAAAGCATTAGTCTTGTCTTCAGAATGCCATCATTTCTATCAGATATGAAAACGTAATTAATCTCTGAGATCTGGGAACACGTTAATGTCGCTACATTGACGCAAGAAACAGAATGCTACAACATTCAGGCAGGTTGTAAACCAGTTAATGGCAGGTGACCCTAAAAGTTAGTGCACTCGTAAAGTTGACTAATAAACTGTGATTGCAACATAAGTGCATGCACTACAGTAAGAAGAGAAGGTTGAAGATTAACCAAAAAAGGTGGTACAACATTATGCAAACTGTGACAGATGTTTACAAAGGACAGTTTGGGTCATGATCCTATTGATGTTTGGCTAACCTCTGGGTTTGAACCAACCAAGAACCAACTTGCAATGCACCAGAAGTATCCTGCAAATACTCAAGCTTGGTGAAAATAACACTAAACAGCATTGCCTTATAGAGTCATATTTTATTATTAATGTTTTTTAATACATGTTTAAACAGTAACATAGTTCAAGGTAAAAAATAAAAAGTGTTAAAAATACATGCTGCTGGTTTTATCATACAGAAATAATCAAGTGTTAAACCCAACCTCAAGTGACTCAGTATTCAAAAAGCATTCCCCTCAGACGATCACGAATGAGACGCAGAAGATAACATGACAGCTTTGCCATGACCAGTAAGCGTCTATAAGGTTACACAGGTGGTTACGCAGCTGGATACACCAGCTTCTCAGACTGAGTGATTCTCAGAGTGTCAGGCAGCAGGGTGGCCCAGTGATTGGAGAGACCGTACAAGGTCGAGAATTTGATCATCTCAAGAGCTGGTGTGAATTCATCAACCAGCCATGTATCCTGTCACAGCGTCCTTGAGCAAGAAAACAACCTACTCACTGGTCTAGAGCAACAGCAAAATGTTGAAAACACGAATGTACTGACTTCCAGGCAGCAGACGTTTTAATAAAAATAGGCTAACGATTGTGTCATAACCACGCGACTTTCTGTCGCATAGTAGGGGAATTACCGTACAGTACAGGAGAAGCTCGCAGGCAGTTTCGACTTACATTAGCTGTTTAGTTTAATTGCTAATGTTAACTAGCATTTTAGTTAGCAATAATTAGCCTGTGACTATATTATCTCCTTACATATACCTACACTCTCCGTCTCTGCAATATTCGGAATGATTGAGATTTCTCTTGGCACAGCTACCAGAAGACTTACAACGTTCAGACACGTTGCTCACGTCACATCTACGTCGTCAAGCTCAGTTTGCAGCTGCGCAGTAACGCTGGAGCCTAACCGATAAAGTGCTTCTAATAGCCTTCACTGGTCTCCGTCCAGAGCAACGGGATCACTTAGTCCATTTATTTAACTGTCTATGATTTTAGCCGATAATATGGAACACAAGATGTTGTTAGTTGTTAGTAAGTGCATCATCACTCCCTGCCCTCACTCTGGGACTCTCCCTCCCGATGTGACATTTTTCACACAAACTCTTCTTTTTCTCAGGAACATGTTATACACAGTCTTGTTTTTTTTCTCAAGATTCATCCCGAATCCATGTCATAACACTATTACGCCTGAAAAAGGAGCTTCCACTATTCACATTAAAATTAAATTGCGTGTCCCTGTGATTTTTTTTTGCCAGTGAGATAAAACTAGATACAGTATGTCCTTTTAAACAGTACTGCCACTTACAGTTTCTTTTAAATCTTTTCAAAGCAGAGGAGAAGGTGAATACAATCACGTCGTCTGCAATCACAATATTTTGTAAAAATAAAAAATAAAAGCATTTAGAGTGGTTTTGTTTGGAATGGGGATACAGTTACATTTAGGTTGCCTTCATTGCCAAGTGAAAATACTCTCAATTTATCTTCCATATATCTAAGGATATATGCATTTGCTCATTTGACAAACTCAAATAAGCTGTTTGGATATACCATCTGAATATCAATTCATGCTGCAACTAAGTGATAACTAACAATTCACAGGATGTATAAATGTATGTGTAATATGTTCCGTTCATTGACACCATGCTGGGAGAATAGGTAATGTGTTGACATTTTTTTTTCAAGTTTAGTGACCTTTAATAAACTGAACTCTATGAGTTACAAATATTCATATAAATCACATTATTATTATGCAAATAGCCATAAATTGGGTCCTTTCTGGTTCTTATAACTAAAGTGATGAAACCTATTTTTGTTCTTCTATGCTTTGTTCTGTTTGTGTTTATGAGTGAATTGTATGTTAATTTCTCTGTGTGTGTGTGTGTGTGTGTGTACCTTCCTAATCTAAACTTGCTCTTTTGACAGTGATACGACTCCTGCTGTGAGCAAATTGAATGCAACCCCTGCAGAGGGTGGAGCTACCTTTGTATTCAGCACTGGCGTACAACCACCTCAGGACAGTCATTTCTGATCTGCAGATATGAAATTAATTATCCGGCACCAGAGAGGCTGGCTATGGCACTGCTGTTGTCATTTACATACAGTAATTAGACAGGGCAGCTGTTGGTGCTGCCATCACAAAGTTGACGTCCATCTCAACAACTGAAGTCAGAGCAACAAAATATCACCTACTTCTCCGTGGAGATATTAGGTGTTGTATAAGCGTGGCATGGAGTGACAGTTTGGTAGGAATCATGAGCTGTCAGAGGAGAGAATGACATATTTTGGCTTGTTTTTGAGATTTTGGGGAGGGTGTTTCTAGTCGCATCTGGGGTGTGAAAGGTGTTAACAGACGGTAACATAGTGATGAAAAATCATCCAGGAAGAATTTCTCCTATGATAGCACCTTCTTGTGTGTACAAAGGACTACAAGAAACAAACATGCCAGAGCACACAGTAGTTTCTGTTTTTTGTTGCCATGGAAAAATCCTATATAATCATTTATGAAAAGCTCATTTCAAATTGGTAACTAGACACACTTCCCATCATTTACCCAGTATTCCTGCCCTTGATTCAGCCACATCAAGTTAAAGGGCAGAGATATAAAACTCTGCCCATTCTCTGTGTGTAAGCTGCCTGAATTCAAGCTTGCTAAGTCCATAATGGCCAGGGTCTCACTATCTTTTCTGAGCCAAGGGCAGACATATCATGGTTTTATAACAGAGGTAAACCTGGCCTTCATAAAGACTCCATACACTGCTTCCTTCCAGCTGGCAAAAGCGAGCAGAAGAAGCTAAGAGGAAAGGTGAGTTAGGGTAAGGACAAAAGTACATATTTTGACAGATAAGTGAAAACAAGGAAGGATGGACTGGAGTAAACAACTGCAGTACAAAAATGTATAATACTATAAGAAGACCTGTTTCTCACACTCTCCGATATGGTCAAGCAGACATGTGGGAAACAGGCATTTAAATTATGCTGACCTGATTTATACATAAACTGTAAGCAGGTATAAGTGCATTTCTCAGTGTGCTTTAAAAGTTATTTTCAATTCTCATAAAAGCAAAATCCTAGTCTCGTCTGGTCTATTTTCAGTGCTACAAGGACACAGAAGGCAAAGCTTTGGCTACATACAGTATATCTAGAATCAAATATTCCACTCTATTCCCTCTTTAAATATAAGGCCAAGCAATAGCAAAGCAAAATTAGCAGTCATACACACGCTTGCTGGCTTAGTAGTTTTTGTAAATTAAATGTCATAAAAGCATAAGGTCAGGGAAATCAGATTTATAGTGGCGAAGGACATTCTCAAATGTTCCCAAACTGATGTGGAGGAGAAATGCGCTTGACTTCTTTTTATCATAGAAAGCAATTCATTTTTAATGCTTTCATACGGGTGACGGCGGAATGATCGCAGACTAGGGTGGCATTCACGAGGGAAATCAGACTAATCATTGCTGCCACCAAAAACTCCCAAATTCCCCAAATCAACATGCCACAGTGTGATTTTCTAATGTTTGGTGATGTGTTGACAGATACTGATCATTTAAGAGTGATCGGGGAAAACGCTTTTCGCCCCAAGGAAAATCTGCCAGATTCAGTGAACAGAAAGTGCTAGTTTTAAAAACAGCTCTTATCATTTGGCTCATGTGTCAAGCTGCAATCCTCTTTTACCACAACTTCCAGCCAGGGCAGAGTTGACACTGAAGATCTCGTCTCAAAGCGAAGCTCAGACTGGTCTAACCCAGCATGAGTATAGCATTTGAGGAAACTCTTATATCAAAATATCTTCGAAGTCCACAAATACACGTCCATAATACCTCAAAATATATCATAGAAAAAAATATGTTTCTTATAACTCCAGAACTTGCTTGGGAATCATCACGTTACTAATAGCTTATTTAGCATAATCTTAATAGTACGAATTTGACAAAAATGTAGGCTAAAATGCATTGTTGTGTGACAACACAACAAGTCCAATGACAATGAATAATGATACTTTGTGTGTGTATATATATATATATATATATATATATATATATTTGATATTTGATTTGAAGTATTATTTCTACTAAACCTTCAGTTGGTAAAGGGAACTTTACCTGTGACACACACATTGTGCCAAGGACCCCTGACAAGACCGCTATACCGGTGATCCTCTCATGTATGTTGTTTTATTACACTTCTATAGTCTTAGTTATGTGAACAAAGAACACAAGAGCACTGTATTAGAGATATATTAGACATGTATGTATTAAAAATATTAGCAACATCTCAACACAGAATGCCTAAAACTATGTTACTGACATCAATTCAATTAGCTGCAAGTAACACTGTACCAAAACAAAAAAATCGAAGTCAAATCAAGATAGAAGGGCTAATCTGAAGTGAAGTGAATTTCAGAACAAACACACATATCAAGAGAAGTGTGAAGTGAAGTGTTTCACACTTACATTGTATACATGGACAAAAGAAAACATGTTTTGATTATTTAAAGCTATATGCTTAGTTTCTGCCGCCCCAATGAGGAATTCTAAGTAATGACAACAAACTGTGGCCGCGCATTAATGGCTTAAATGTAACGGACGTTCATTAATATCATAATAAAAGTTACGCACTATAGCTTTAAACATTACACATTCATTAAATAAGAATGTATAGTCTCAGTAATATTTTAAATTTGAAAATTAAAATAGTATTTGTTGAACTTTGAAGCATTTAAAAAAAAATCATGATAATGTAAATAAAGGAGAGTGCCACTGACCCCTGGGACCACACTTGGACAATAAATGGTCTAAGCAACATTGACTATAAATAAAATGCATAGATTCAGGTTCAAGACACAGGCGCACACACCACGCCATGACTTACTGAAACATGTAGCCTATTAGGCCTACTACTCAAATGCATAATTAAACTCGTTAAAATGTACATTTTGGTGTTATTTCATTTTTCTAAAGATATCTTAACACAAAAAATCCTATGGAAGAACGAGGAAGGGATAAAGAGACCCTGCCCGGAGGAAGCTCGGGGCCCCCGTCTGGAGCCAGGCCCAGAGGGTGGACTCGTCAGCGAGCGTCTGGTGGCCGGGTTTGCCACGGAGCCCGGCCGGGCACAGCCCAAAAAAGCTACGTGGCACCTATCTCTCCAGCCCATGGGCCCACCACCTGTGGGAGGAACCGCTGGGGTCGGGTGCGCTGCCACACGGGTGGCAGTGAAGGTCAGGGGCCTCGACGGACCAGACCCGGGCAGCAGAGGCTGGCTCTGGGGACGTGGAATGTCACCTCGCTGTGGGGGAAGGAGCCGGAACTTGTGCGTGAGGTGGAGCGCTACCAGTTGGATCTGGTGGGGCTTACCCATAGACAGTATATAAAAATCGCGACCCCGCTGTTTTTGACAGAGACAAGTGAAGCCTCTTACCAGCACTTTTCCGGTGATGGTTAAGTGTTACTGAGCATTACTGTGCAGCTGCAAACTTATCTTCCTGCCGCCGATGTGACGTGAACAACGTCTCTGAACGTTGTAAGTCTTTTGGTAGCTGTGCCAAGAGAAATCTCAATCATTCCCAATCTATCAGAGACGGAGAGCGTCTGCTAACTAAAATGCTAGTTAACATTAGTAATTAAACTAAACAGCTAATGTACGTTGAAACTGCCTGCAAGCTTCTCCTGTACTATACGGTAATTCCTCTACAATGCGACAGTGAGTTGCGTGGTTATGACACAATCGTAAGCCTGTTATAAAAACGTCTGCTACGGAACCATAACGTCAGGTACAAGGTAATGGAGCTTTTCATACATTGTCGTGTTTCTTTAGAAATAAACGATGGACAAATCAAGTCTTTAAACGCTTCAGATGTAAAGTTGTTGGCTGTCAAAGTGACGCCAAAATGAATGGCAGTCAATGGGATGCAAACGGGGGGTGATGGATAGGGGTTAGCAAAATGGCACCATCGCGGCTATGCTCTGAGGAGAGAAGCCTGCCCCCTTGGGCTTACCTCTATGCACAGTCTCGGTTCTGGAACCGTACTCCTGGAGAGGGCTTGGACTCTTTTCTTCTCCGGAGTTGCCCAGGGTCTGAGGCGCCAGGCGTGATTGGGAGGAACGGCCTCCCTGATCTAAATCAGAGTGGTTGTCTGTTATTGGACTTCTGTGCTAGTCATGGATTGTCTATAACAAACACCATGTTCGAACATAGGGATGCTCATAAGTGTACTTGGTACCAGAGCACCTTAGGCCGAAGGTCAATGATCGATTTTATAATCGTTTCATCTGATCTGAGGCCGTATGTATTGGACACTCGGGTGAAGAGAGGGGCGGAGCTGTCAACTGATCACCATCTAGTGGTGAGTTGGGTCAGGGGGTGGGGGAAGACTCTGGACAGACCTGGTAAGCCCAAACGGGTGGTGCGGGTAAATTGGGAACGTCTGGAGGAAGCTCCTGTCCGGCAGACCTTCAACTTACACCTCCGGCGGAGCTTTTCGTGCATCCCTGTGGAGGCTGGGGGCATTGAACCTGAGTGGACAATGTTCAAAGTTTCCATTGCTGAAGCTGCGGCAGGGAGCTGTGGTCTTAGGTGCCTCAAGGGGCGGTAACCCTCGAACACCGTGGTGGACACCGGTGGTCAGGGAAGCCGTCCGACTGAAGAAGGAGTCTTTCCGGGATATTTTTATCCCAGAGGACTCCGGAGGCAGTTGCAAGGTACCGAAGGGCCCGAAGGACTGCAGCCTCTGCCGTGAAAGAGGCAAAGCAGCGGGGGTGGGTGAAGTTCGGAGAAGACATGGAGAAGGACTTTCGGTCGGCACCAAGGCGCTTCTGGAAAACCGTCCGCCACCTCAGAAGGGGGAAGCAGGGAACCATCCAAGCTGTGTACAGTAAGGATGGGACGTTGTTGACCTCAACTGAGGAGGTAATAGGGCGGTGGAAGGAGCACTTTGAGGAACTCCTAAAATCCAGCTGATGCGCCCTCTTTGTTAGAGGCAGAGCTGGAGGATGACGGGGGATTGTCGTCCATTTCCCTGGTGGAGGTCACTGAGGTAGTCAAACAACTCCACAGTGGCAAAGCCCCAGGGATTGATGAGATCCGTCCAGAAATACTGAAAGCTCTGGGTGTGGAGGGCTGTCTTGGTTGCGTGGAAGTCTGGGACAGTGCCAAAGGAGTGGCAGACCAGGGTGGTGGTTCCCCTGTTCAAAAAGGGGGACCAGAGGGTGTGTACCAATTACAGGGGTATCACACTTCTCAGCCTCCCTGGTAAAGTCTACTCCAAGGTGCTGGAAAGGAGGGTTCGGCCGATAGTCGAACCTCAGGTTGAAGAGGAACAATGCGGATTCCGTCCTGGTCGTGGAACAACGGATCAGATCTTTACTCTAGCAAGGATCCTGGAGGGAGCCTGGGAATATGCCCATCCAGTCTACATGTGTTTTGTGGATCTGGAGAAGGCATATGACCGGGTCCCCCGGGAGACATTGTGGGAGGTGCTGCGGGAGTATGGATGAGGGGGTCCCTTCTCAGGGCCATCCAATCTCTGTATGACCAAAGCGAGAGCTGTGTCCGGGTTCTCGGCAGTAAGTCGGACACATTCCAGGTGAGGGTTGGCCTCCGCCAGGGCTGCGCTTTGTCACCAATCCTGTTCGTAGTATTTATGGACAGGATATCGAGGCGTAGTCGTGGTAGGGAGGGGTTGCAGTTCGGTGGGCTGGGGATCTCATCGCTGCTCTTTGCAGATGATGTGGTCCTGATGGCATCATCGGCCTGTGACCTTCAGCACTCACTGGATCGGTTTGCAGCCGAGTGTGAAGCGGCTGGGATGAGGATCAGCACCTCTAAATCTGAGGCCATGGTTCTCAGCAGGAAACCGATGGAGTGCCTTCTCCAGGTAGGGAATGAGTCCTTACCCCAAGTGAAGGAGTTTAAGTACCTTGGGGTCTTGTTCGCGAGTGAGGGGACAATGGAGCGGGAGATTGGTCGGAGAATCGGCACAGCGGGGGCGGTATTACATTCAGTTTATCGCACCGTTGTGATAAAAAGAGAGCTGAGCCAGAAGGCAAAGCTCTCGATCTACTGGTCAGTTTTCGTTCCTACCCTCACCTATGGTCATGAAGGCTGGGTCATGACCGAAAGAACGAGATCCAGGGTACAAGCAGTCGAAATGGGTTTCCTCAGGGTGGCTGGCGTCTCCCTTAGAGATATGGTGAGAAGCTCAGTCATCCGTGAGGAGCTCGGAGTAGAGCCGCTGCTCCTTCACGTCAAAAGGAGCCAGTTGAGGTGGTTCGGGCATCTGCTAAGGATGCCCCCTGGGCGCCTCCCTAGGGATGCGGCATGCCAGAAATGCAATGCACCACGACGTAGGTCCCCTTCAAGGCCAGGCTGATGTTGGAAGTCTCTCTAGTGGCCAAACGTATAACAACAACCACATGCTTAGTGGCATTGACAATGCATACGCTTGGGTAGTGTAGTACATATCTAACAGGCTGCATTTGAGCATTAAATATTTTAATATTATTCAAATATAAAAAAATATATATAACAAATGAAATTCGAATGGTATTATAGAGAAAGACTAACAGCTCTAACACACACACACACACACACACACACACACACACACACACACACACACACACACACACACACACACACACACACACACACACACACACACACACACACACACACACACACGTACAGGTACCATACGGTATATCTGCGTGTTGTATTTAATTAGCGCCTAATGCTCCTTTGCATCCCTGGTTCCTGACAGTGAAGCCATTATGTTGTCACATTTTCTTGAAATAACACCGATTTAATCTTCCACCAATAAAAAAAAAATAATAATAATAGTAATAGTGCTGTACTATATATACATTTACAAAATAATTTATGCAATAGGCACCCTTAATGTTTTTGGCTTTGTTGGGCAAACATTCCATAATAATCTTTCAGCATATTGTAATTCAAGTGGTCTGAGAAAAGACTTCTGCATATACTGCTTGGCTAGCTGTTTTCAGGCGTTAGTAAATCTAGCGTCACAGGAGACTTTGGCCAATCACAGGTCATTTTAGAGAGATAGAGAGAGCATTCCTATTGGCTGTTCTGCCAATACAAATGCACGTGCACGTTACTTTTGGCGAAAGTTCTGTTTTACCGTAAACCAAATTGTGTAAAAAAGTAATCAAGTTTATTGTCTGGAGAGTCAACATTTGCTGTGAAAACAGTTGGTAGAGCTAGTCTGCTTGAGTTAGCCTTTAGCCTAGCACAAACACAGGCTTGTTTGTCATGTCTACGTTTCCTCTCACGGAGCCTCAGCTATGTCCTTGTTCAGAAGGCAGCATAAGCTGCGGCACCGCCTACTGCTGCCAACCAAACGAGGAGACGCCAGAGGTGAAAACATAAACGTGGCAGACTAGCTAGTGGTTTAGCCATTCGGCTAACCCTAGTCATTGTTGCTGCTAATTAAAACTTAATTAACTAAAGCGTTGAATCACAGTATGTCATCTCAAAGGGCTTTTCAAAGAAAACGGGACGGTCATTTTCATAGAATTGTCATTATATAACAGCATGCCATCTGGATGAAATGAATCATTCGTACTCGGAAAGGTTACTGTATGAAGCCAGTGCATGCCCATGCTCGCCTGAAGGGAGGGGCTAGACAGAACGGGAAAGGGAGAGCTCCAGGAAGAGGTCATACTCTACTTTAAATTCTACCTCCTGCGGCTTTAACCAGTCACTCAGTCCTTCAGACACAAACAGATCTCTCTCTCTCTCTCTCCCAGGCAAACACGCGCTGATTAACTGGTGCTTTGAGGTGAAATAACCCTTTATCTGCCCACTGATCAGCATGAATCTTATCTGGCTTGTTATGTTTTCCTACCAATAGCCTCGTTATAACGGCGAGAGAGGCAGGTGGGAGACATGGGCTTGACTCTGATCTACACATTTTCTGTTCCCCTATTAAGAGTGCAATGGATTTCCTATACTGTCGCAGTTAGATAGAAAAGGATGATAGCCAGGTAAGGGTGGCCTTTAAAGAGAGGAGGGTCAACAGTGAATGAGATGGAGATCTTTTAGTCAAACACATGCAGCTGGATGTTGGCCTGGAGAGATGGTTTAAATTAATTACACATTCAGGCACAGCAGGTAGACAAGCTAAGTGAAGTGTGAGGGGAAATGTGATGTTGATGCTGTAACTACTGTACCATTGCTACTACTGGGGAGGAGGAGGAGGAGGAAAAGGGAGACAGTACTGTAAGGATTTTCACATGAGCAATATACATATCTATCACTCCACAACTGGCAAACTTTTGAAAACGACAAACCTTGCTTCAAGCTTGAAATGCAGAATAATTTACTGTTGTTTGTTTGTACAAAAGCAAACATTTTGTCAGAGCAGACAACTGCAGTTAATAAACAGAAGGCCAGCTACCCACTATGATTTACATTCTCCCAAGTAAACACCACTTATTTAAACATGGGTCTCCTAGGAAAGATACACCACATGGAAAAGTGGTGAAGAGTGCTCATGAACGACAAACAAACGGCAGAGAGTGTGGTGCGTCTTCCCAGGGGAACACCGTTGACTCCGCTGGATGAACATGTGCAGAAACAGTATAGATTTTCTGAAAACAGAAAGTAATTGGAAAGAGCATTTACTGTAAAAAACACATTTTTATCTGTCTACTGGATTATATATATATATATATATATATATATATATATATATATATATATATATATATATATATATATATATATTACAGATGGGCCACTTCAGATCAAGGTGGCTACATGTGTTGCTATTATTCTGATTATTTGCACTCCAACACATTTACATTTGGACACATATTGTTTATATGGTCTACCTTTACTTTCATGCTTGGCTCAGATTTGGATTGTTTAAGGAAAACATTTTATAACAAACCAATAGCTAAAAATACTGCATTCCACCAATTTTGTGATAATACAATCTTATGTGTACATATAGCCAATCCCAAGTTGGTTAGGTATGCCTCTCTGAGCTAATGTCTATCCTTTCATTTGACTTATCATCACATCTCTGCTCAGAAATGTGACTGTATTCAAGGCCTGTGTTTCTATAATCATTAGCCAAATATGTTAACTAAACAGAATTAGATTATATTTATGGTTGACTAAATCCTTAGTTTTGAGATGCATATTTACTGAAGCACACAGCTGAATGAAATCAGGTTATCTCCTCAAATAAACACTCTGCCTCTCCTCTCTGACTCTCTGATCTATAATCCGTTCTCACTGCCATTTTGCAGACAGAGGGAATACACAGGGAATGATGGAGAAGATTTTGATCATTGCAATTTACTGCCACCTCTCCAGTGCCTGGTAATGGTAAAGGGCAAAATCACACAGTAAAACACTCGATTATTAATCTTACGACCTCGGACTGTCCTCTATGAGCTTAAATAATTACCACGCAAATATGAAGAAAAAAACTATAGATGAATATAAGATGAGCTTTATGTTGTAGTTGTGCTACCATTTAAAAACCCACTTGGATTTTGTTAAAACAGTGCATGTGTGGACAGGAATCTTTTTTGAGAACGAGGGAGGGAAAAACCCTGTTTAGAAAAATACCCATGTGCGTGTTGACTAGGCATCAATCAATTATTTTTTCAAAAAAAAAAAAAAAGAAGTACATGCTGTTCCACTAAGGTTAGTCGTGTAAGGCTGAGTTAGAGGCACAGCATTGAAATGCAGCCACAACTCACCTCGAGCTTTGCCTTTTGAAGCCATCACTGCAGTCCCGAAGTAGACAAGAGGGGTTGGATGGACAGCGAGAGAGGCAGATGCCAGAAAACAGAGAGAAAAGAACAAAGACAAAAGACAGAGCAACTGATTAAATAACTGTAGGAAGAACAGTGTATCTATTGCGTATATGCAGAAACAGCATTGTCTTTATCTTGAATGTCAATCACGAGTGGTGAAACCCTTTCAATCGTTCAACCCTGAAAGAGAATGTCTCGAACAGCAAATTGAGACCTTACAGTGTGGCACTTTTTAATTAGTTACGTCATATAATCTGGATCATGCAAGGAAGCTTGTTGCTTTTTAATGAGCTTGCAAGGCCCATACAGATATGGGCATACTCTACAGTATATATCATGTTGTTGATTAGTGAATGCTGTGGGTCATTAGATTTCTCTTTATGAACATTTTACACTTGCTTATCTTGTTTTCAGCTAATGCCTGTATGGCTTCCGTTTTACTTAAGAGAGTAATGATCTCTCTCTCTCTGTGTGTGTGTGTGTGTGTGTGTGTGTGTGTGTGTGTGTGTGTGTGTGTGTGTGTGTGTGTGTGTGTGTGTGTGTGTGTGTGTGTGTGTGTGTGTGTATACCACGCTCTTAGGACTACAGTCATGCATACAGAAACTGGTGCACCATCATATTAGGTTGTGACTGACAGCACTGTAATCAGAGAGGAGAAGAACAGACAGGACTGTCGTCTAGCAGAGAATACGCCATGTGAGGCTTCAATGAACAGCTTGGTGCAAACCATATAGGCCAATATGTACAAAAATAAAGGGAACCACAACACAGACAACCTGACCAACAACAAGAGTGTCACCTCTGAGACTTCCTGCAGGTAAAAACACAGAAGAGAGCCAAATAAACAAATATATTGTCTATTAGCGCAAAGTGTGTGTCTGTGTATTTGCGTGTGTATCCCGAAGGAATGACTCTCATGCTTCACACACACTGCTTTGCCAAATTGATGGATCTATTGGAATGCCTCCAGTGAGCCTGAAAACCTGTACAGCTCTAAGAGACAGCGCCTGAAAGAGAATAAGAGAGGAAGAACAAAGAGAATATAACGGCAGATTCCGAGTCTGCAGGTTAGAAAAAAATATTGTGCTTTCTTTTCAATTACAGATTAATACATCACTCTCCCTTTCCACAACACATATAGAATTCTTCATTTTGGCTGATAAACATACTGTGAAAAAAATTTAAATTTATTGTCAGAGAGGGAGCAAAAAGTCCTCAAAACGTGCCTAAAGCTACAAGCCAGCTACAAGCCAGCTGCTGGGCAGTCTTTGGCCTCTCACATACATATTGTTTTGTTTATATTTGAGAGCCATCAAATCCTGATAGCCAATTTTCAGTAGCTGATGGAGATGATTGTGTTTTGTTCGCATTATTCGACAGCTCACCAAGGTGCAAGATAGACAGTGTAGAGTGAGGAAGTGAGAAACTGAAAGAGAGGGACTGATCATTTCCTGTGATCTTTCAGTGAATTTTCACTCAATTTGCACACGTCCTCCTCTTCAGCATCACAGTATTTTTAGTAAATCCAAAAAGTAGTTGTATCGGGGGAGGGACTACAAGTTGACTCGATGATCTTTTTCGCATATCATTTATTGTTCGACAACCTGGTCACAAGCTAGCGAAACTTCTCTTCTTGATAAGAAATCCATACATCATCATCATTGCCATGTTTAAAAAAATATATAACTTTTTAAGTTGGGAAGACATGATTACATATACAGATCTATGTTGTATGTACTGTATAAAATCTTACATGGTCTAACTCCTCTTGGATTAAGCCAGTTTGTGAGCACAGCACCAACTGCGTACAGATCCACACGGAGTGCAGCGAGAGGCGACTGCATTGTCCCGTTAAGCAGAAGTGCTTTTTTGTGCTCTGCCTGTGTGTCTGTTTCACTATTGTATAGTTAGGAACATAGTATGTTGCTTGTTATCATTGTCCCTGACAAATAAACCTGAGCTAGATAGATAGATAAATAAATAAATTAATAGTGGCACACCTCAGGGGGCAAATGAGAGGAACAAAGTCCCCCCAAAAAAAACATAAAAAGCTACACTATTACTCTCTTACAAACAAATGCACACACAAGGGCAGCCGCTGAAAATGTCACACCTTGTTGCTGTGTCACTGGTCAAGAGGGAGAGGAGCCGACAGAGAAACAGGGCAGCGGATGTCACTTCTCTACCAACACTGCCTTCTACATGAGACTGATGGCTTTGTGAAATATTCCCTCAGCAAAGTCTGACCTCGCTCTATTCCTGCTGTCATTGTATGAGTTCCCTGTCAAACTGTGGTTCTGTGATCTCTCCCAGTCAATACTCACGGAAAAAAGACAGGTCCTGAAGACGAAAGATGGAAAAAAACACATGATATGGTTTTACAGCAATTTACTTGACAACAGCAGCAGAATATATATATATATATATATATATATATATATATATATATATATATACAGCTATAGGGAGGGAGAGAAAGAAGAACACAAGCAGCGAAGAAAAGAGAAAAATGGTGGCAGTCTTATTCACTACACTCTTGTATATCCGAGTATTACAGTTACCAGGCAACCAACACAACAGTTCAGTAAGTCCTGGCAAGCTGAAATTGAATAAAACATTTTTTCATTCCACTCTCTCATTCTGCCATTTTGCCATGCCATGAGCAGAGTATTCCCACTTGATTACACAATGGTCACCTCTCACATGCTCTCAATACTCCTGATTGGACAAAAACTGGCACCTGAATGGGATCAAATTTAGCTAGTTTTTCCATACAGTGCATCATTTTACCTAATACACTCTCCTTTGATACATCATTTTCCATTGTTGCATGTCCAGTAAAGACTTAATACAAAATATATATTTTTAAAAGTTACTAGAAGAACAAAAGTATTTAGTATTACAGTATTATGTCGACAATTCTTCTACGATTAGCATAAATGCTTTTTTGGGAGAAATCGACATTAAGGCAATGTCTGGGATTTTTTAAAATGTATTTGAAACTCTACCAAGCTCTATTTTTTAAGAAAAAGCAATTTCCTATAATGTCAAAGTGTAGCAACTAGTGCTGACCCTACTAAGGATCAACACACTACTGTTTTAAATCTTTTGGTTCATTGGACTGCTGTTTCAATAACTGGGGCTAGTGGACCAAACTAGAGGATACATCAGCAGAACATCAGCAGCAATATTGGAATTACTGTACATTCAGGTGGTGAACGTTGTACTGTTGGCTGTGCAATAGTTGTTTGCCAACATTGAGCTGATTGTTTTGCGTCTAGTTGGTTTACATTTTTTTCTTTTTATGCCCCTTAGTGTTCAAAGACACTACATGTAGCTTTATAGTCAGAATCTGCATGCCAGAAACTCTCACCTTAAGACACTTCCTGCATACATTTTATATGACTGGTTATCACAAATACCTGGTGATTAATACCTTACATTTCAAATAAACCATTTTTTAAAATTATTTTATGTTGAGGAATAATTGTGATATGAACATGAAGATGCATGTAAACCATTTTTTTTTTTACAAGTATTAACCTAAACCTGGCTTGAAGCTTTTGGTCTAAGTAGTGCGTGTGTACGTAAACACACACACTTTATCTAAAAGAATGAAAATTGAGTGACTGTATGGTGATGGAAAAGAAGAATCTGAGTTGTAAGCAGGTTGTTGTCTGTCTCTGTCACCGTCAGCGGGGCGCCGTCATAAATAAACTGTGTGATAGTTCATACAGACACCACCTGCTGTGACTGACACATACACACACACACACACACACACACACACACACACACACACACACACACACACACACACACACACACACACACACACACACACACACACACACACACACACACACACACACACACACACACACACACACACACACACACACAGCAGTGATCATAGTATTTCCTTAGGGTGTAAGTCTCCTGGGACATGTGTTCAATTCCAACATCCTTCCTTTTTTCCTCTTCTTTTCCTTCTCTGTTCTTCTCCTTTCAACTTATGCTCATTCAGGAGTTTGTCTCACCTGCCTTGTCATATTCACTCTACGTCCCTTTTAACCATTTCCTTCCCTGTATCTTTCTCTTCCTTTCTGCATTTCCTTCCCCCCTCAGGCTACCTTTTTCACAGTGGCAGATATATTCAGAGTCTGACATGCAGTGAAAAGCCTATGGGGATCGATGTGTGCAGCGTGGCTCTCTGAGCTGTCACATGGCATGATGGAGAGTTTAGCTTATCTTTCGTACAGAAGCAGCTGTTTTGCCATATGTTTGATGTACTCCAGGCCCTTGGAATCAAACCAATATTCCACCGGTGAGCAGATTGGTGTAAAACCTTAACAAACTCTATGTCACCTTATGACTTGGCTGAACATAGAGCCATCGACCCACTAGTACAAAAGAGAATATAAACATTGAGGAAAATATACATTATGACACATATTCATCGCACACATATGTGACTGCTTTGATTTCAAGAATCATCAGCATAAAAATAGCTCCAAATGAATACAAGCAATTGTATTTAAATCTTAATCAATCGATTTAGCAAAGCTGTTGCTAAGGGCCGCAATTCATCTCAGGGTAATAAAAGAGATGGTAAACAGTGTTAATAGATGGAATCAAGCTTACTTAACTCAGCTTATTGCCACCATACTGCTCGCTATATTAGATCTGTCTACCTCGTCCTTGTTTTCTTACATTACAGGGAGATACACATCTATTTGTTTTGTCATTTAATCTAGCATAATTGATTTCCACTCCTTAACACAATTATACATACATACCCTGTCCATGGTAGAATAAAATGATCTGCTCATAAGTTGAATACCCATAAAACACACGGACGTACGTACACACGCACGCACACACACACACACACACATATACACACACACAATACAATGCTTTTACTTAATTCCTCAGATAATAAATAGCCAAAGGTCATGAAATATTTCTTTACTGCCACATCTGCTCTGTTCTCTCTGGCAATCAAGGACTCCATGTGACTGTAACAGGTTTATATTGAAGTCAGTGCAACACCAAACACCATGTTATACAATTTTTATACACAGTGTGATATGGTTTTGAATTGAAGCAGTATAATTATTTCTATCATCTTATGTTTCTTTGAATAAAGATAGCTTATTTAAAAAAAAAAAAATCTACCCAATGTTTGAACACACAATTGAGAAAGGAAGGCAGTAGTTAGTCTCTTCTTTAGGGATTTGAATGATAATGATTTTCTAATATTCCCAAGTTTCTGAAGCAGAAGTGATGTACAATGTAGTGAATAATAATGACGTGTCCAGTGTACTGTATGAATACAATGGAAAATGCATTATCACACATGTCCACTTACCAAAGAGCATAAATAAGTTGAACAAACTGTTAAGTTTACCATTGCCATAGCATTAAGCTCATTGTTGCTATGGTTATGTTCAATCTACCATATGCTGACCAACTATGATCATTCATTAAAGTGGCCCCAACTATGTTTCAACTGTGATGCAGATGTTCTTATTGATTAGTAAACCAATACTAATTTACAGCGAGCTTTAGCAAAGACAATAAAACACCTGAAATTTGTAGATTAATGACAAAAATAATCTGTATTCACCTTCAATTCTTACTTTAGTCTTGGCTCTGATTCCCAAATTGAGAGAAAAATAGTCATTACAGAACTGTCTTCTGTCTCCTATCTCCTCCCTCTATACAGCCTTGTGAGAAATAAACCCCAAAAAACTGGAAGTGCAATAACCTCATGTATATAGTGCCACCTCATCGTGTTTATTTGTCTTGATTGTTATAATTTACTATTTAAATTTTCTATTGCGTTGCTATTTTCTATTTTACTATTTCAATTTTATATTTCATCATATTCGTCATATTGAGAGCTGCTAAATGGTGTTTTGTTGTTGAAAACAATGACATTAAAGATTCTATTCTTTTTCTGTTCTAAAAAAGTGCATGTACTACAGTCTTTACGCAAGCCACGGTTAGTGCATTAGGAAGAGGGCTCAGTGGCAGTGGCCTGGTGGTTTTAATGTCAGGACATTTTAGATTACAGCTCCTCTGTCACTTGACTTCACAGCTGTTCTATAAGAAAGGTCACAGCATGCACAGCTACACAAAAACACAGAACATGTGTACACTGCTCACTACAACTACACATATTTTTGTACATTCACACTTACACAGCAGACACACTGCACGTAACAAAACATGTTATTCGACCAAATCTCATACCTCACAGGTTTTTCACAGAATGCTCAACCATGCTGCCATATTTCACGCCCTCCCCCGCACGCAGCAGACCTCATCAGGAATATGTGGCACTAGTGTGTGCAGCACAGAATCCTATACTGATCTTATCCCCACGGCTAGACCCGTTTCATATATCATGTTAATTGACTGGGACTCTGCTAGACAAATGGTGAGCTTGTAACTATCAGGCTTTAAATGGCTGGAGCACAGTTCTGATATATATCAAACATCAGAGATCTGACATACCTGATAGTAAAAAAAAAAAAGACGTTTCTTAAATATTGAAGCTTTTAAACATGTAGGCTTTAGAGCTAAAACCACAAGCTGTAATTTGCTCACCGTGTCAGAAATACCCGGGATGCCAGTCGATATTAAGTAGCCGTTATTGCTGTGACTATTAAATTACTTATCAAAAAATTTATGATTTTCTCTCCATGAATGTCTCAAAAGCCAAACCTTAAGCAGTCGATTGCAAGTTCAGCCTATGTCTGTGTGATGTGGTAATCAGCCTTTAATATGCCATATTATTTAGATTTATAACCACAATTTGCAGCCAGCTACTTGGTTGTCCACTCTATGGCTGTGTCTCAAATCGCCTACTTGCACACTTCACGCACTTAGTTTTAAGTATATAGTGTAGATAACGAAAAAGTCAGTGCACTGAAAGTACCCGGATGACCCCCTAAAAAAAGTCAAAAAGTTCAGTGTAGAACGATGGACACTACGCACACTAAACCTGCGCCATCTTGATTACAAAGCGGAAAGGGGAGGGACCAGGGACGTCGACCGGCAGCTGATTGGACGAACGCGTCACGTGCATATTAGCTCTCGCAGATTTTACATCCGAGCTTAATGGCGGCCAGATGGCGGCTCGTTTGGAATACGATCTCGAATTTTACGAAAATAGTTCACCGAAACCTGTTTCTGAAGACATTTTAAGCAAGAAATAGGCCATGCAGTTGCTGAATCTGTCTTCATTTCAGATCAACTAAGGTCAGTTTAGAAGATTTTCATCAGATTTTGAGAGGCGGCGAGCCGAGCCGACCGCTTGTCATTTCCGGTAAGTGCTTTATCATAAGTGTTCCATTTGGGACAATACTAACCATCGACAGTGGGCACTACAGCAGTAAGTGGTCAGTGTACATTAGCAGTGTACTGACCGAAGTAGACGGTTTGAGACACAGCCTATGTGTTTTTAAAGCAAATATTCTTGTGCCTGAAAGTAACAATATGATTTTTGTGATTGTGTTCCATTGCCAGAAAGGTACATGTTCTATACCATTATAATAGGTCTAAGCTTATGTTGTAAGCGGGGCTGCTTGATGACTGTTTAGAGCTGTATGCCTACAGCTACCTTGGTAACTGGCAGGTACTGTATATATATATATATATATAGTAGCAGCCAACTTTATTAGGTAAAGAGGCCCTCTAAAAAACACACAGAGACATGGGTTTGTCTCATATTACAAGCACAGAATAAATAAAAAGGAGCGTTAACATGAGTTATGACTATTTATAAATCTGCATTTTGGCATACAATTCCAAACTTATTAGCTAATAACTAATATTTTACTTTTCCATTTGGCACTTGATGAATGAGTTCTTAAAAAACTGTCAAGACAGGAGCGCCAAACTCATCTCATTAATCCATCCAAGTCACCTTTGAACTGTACTGTGGCAGCTCCCTATCACAGAAATCTTTATTCCACTCTTATCATGTTACTGCGGGTAATATACCTGTAGTATGCATTGTTTCTATCTATCATAGCAGAGAGGTGAAGAGGAATGAGGATCAGACAAGAGGAGAAAACAATTAAAGACAAGTGTAGGTTTGACTATGCTCATCTCATAAAAACTGCCCTTTGACCAAAAAACAAAACAAATACTGGCACATGCATGCGCACACACCTACACATAGCCTATAAAATCTTGCCATTTAAAGCCTTAAATAAATCCCTCCTTGGCTCGATAAACACATTTCAATTTCCACATAACACCCGGGGGATATCGAAATCATGAATCTTCCCAACAAGAAAAGTCAAACAGCAATTGCTATAGGATGATAGACACACAATGCATACACATATGCACACACACACACACACACACACACACACACACACACACACACACACACACACACACACAGCACATTGTCAAACAGGTAGTGCCGTTGGATGATGGACAGTCTGGGTACAGCCTATAACTCAGTAGATGCTTTTTGTTTCCACTGCTTCCTCAAATGAATAGTTTAGAAGGTGAAGTTATATTGTGATAGATGCCTTGGGGGTAACAAATGGCTTCCTCCAGACAAAGCTTTGAAGTGGATGTGTAGACCTGGTCACCAACCTGTAATCTCCAGCCATTCGTCACAGGGTGAAGGGACAGGAGATTTCCTATGAAAACTTCCAGATAATACAAGCTTCATTTTTTACCCTGTGCAGAGGTCAAATCCCTACAGGATAAGGAAATATGTGGCAATCATGCTTTATTCAGCATCTGGTGCTCTTTTTAATGCAAACATATGGATTGTCCTATATTTCTAAGGGGTTTTCTATTTTCTGGATTTATCCTCACTGTTAGTCGAAGATCACGTTGCGGAGAGGAGCTTTTATCCTCAATGGAGAGCAACACACGGCGTTTGGAAAAGGCCTCCTCCCCTTGATAGTGAGACTTTGATCAAAAATGTGTCATAGCATTTTGCTCAAGCTGAATTATTCAAAGGTCAGTGAACAAAGGCGTGTCTGTGCTGTGTCGCATTACAAAGGCTACAATGATGGTAAATTGGCAAAGTGTTCACTGTGTCTCTGTAGGGAGCTGACCGGTGAGCCTCACCCTCAAGGGACCATTTGGCATCAAATAGCGCAAGCTCCCTGTGATTGTTACTGCTTCAGTCATTGCTAGGCTGTTACTTGGTATTTTCAAACCGTCACCTTTATATCCCATTATATTTAGGGCATTGCGTTTCTGTAGATTTCCAGCAGGTTGAGAACAGAATGCTTCCATGCAGGAGGGACTTAAAGCTCGGGACCTGTGGAGCTCTGCACCCCTGAATGTTGCACGTATGTGCATGTGTTAAGATTTTTACGAGTTTGTTTAAAAGCAAAATAATGTGTGCCATCTTGCATGTGCACATGCAGATGTGTGTGGAGTGCTACAGTGGAAGTGGTCTTTTGTAATGATGGCAATAAGCACCAGGGCCCCAGCCTGTCTCAGTGGGCAGCAGCTCACTGGAGGCCGCAGCTATAAAAGATAAAGGGAAGAAGAAAGGGCTCAAAGACACATGTGGATTCATCTTCCTTTCAAGTCCATGGCTATAGCTTTCTCTGTTTTGTCTTGCTTTCTCCACCTGCAGCTTTCTAATGTAATGTTTTTTTTTCTTCTTTCTTTCGAAAAACAATCAACAATACACCATGTACTGCTCTATCCATGGGTGGGCCAGTGGAGAAGATGAGAGTAGAAGAGTGGAAGAAAGAAGACAAGGGGGAGGAGAGCAGAGGTAGGGTAAATTGGCTAAAGTGTATGTGTTAAAGCATTCATTCCACTTCAAAAGCTTGCATTATTCATACAGTGTTTCCTAAAAAAAAAACCAAGCAAGTGTCTATGTGGGTGATGTGTATTTACATGAATAAATGTACCAAAAACATATAAAATACCAACACACACGAGAGAGATGGGATAGTGCAGTAGAGTTTCAAATGAAGCTGCTGTGAGGTGAGCAGCACTGCAACAGGTTTCCCATGGGAGTTAAATCCAGGTCAGCCAGGCCTTCTGCAAGGATCCTCTGCTCTGAAATCTCCTGCTTCTGCAGTACATACAAACACTCAATAATAACTTCAAACAATCTTACAAGTAATATTTTTCTGCCATGTTGTTTATAGCCCTCGCTTCACTACATTGGATCTCAAATAAGATATAATTTTTTCACCCAACAATTAACCTGACCTTGGTAATGTAATGTTCTGCAAGTGCAGCCTCTATTACATAGATCAATACAGGATAGTCTCATGTCACATTCCGTATGCTATTTTAAAAGTGTTTTTCTGCTGGGAAAGCCGTTACTTGCAATAATTATATTCACTAGTGAATCGGCTAATGTATAAGAGAGCAGCTGTGAGCCTAAAAAGTAGCGGCCCTGTGGAGTAGCGATGCACACAACAATACCTGACTATAAAGGCCCGTTCACATAGGACGCGGCATGCGCTGCGCACGCCGCTAGGTTGTCCTTTTCCCAAAATAACTTTCGTTGTGCTTGCCGCGGGGCTCAGCGGGTTCAGCGCAGAAGAAGCAGAGTTACGAAATTTACGTCATACATGCGACAATATTTAAATCAACCTGATGTGTATGTGGGAGCATATCTGTAAATGAATGAAGGGTAGGGGAGAGCCGGGACAGTTGAAACACTTTTTAATTAAACGTAATTTACAAAGTGATGGTATCGCACTGAAAGCTAATATTTTGTCACTAGCAACCTCCACCTGTCATCTGTCAAATACAGATGCATCTTCAGCTTTGAACAAAACCGTTCAGGAATTATTACAGCAACAGTGGGGCGTGCGTAATGTTTCATAGATTGTTGCTGGGCTTTACGTCTTTGTGAATGTCTGTTAACAACTCATCGCCGTCATCATGAAGCGTATATGAAGCGGTTATTGAAATATCATGCACTGTGGATGATTCTGCCATTTTTATATAGCTAGAACAGTAGGTGTTCCCATTAATATGTTTATTATGTATGTCTATTGTGGAAAATGTCATTTTTCACGTGGGTTATGGACACTGCACTCACTCCAAATAATTATTTGGAGTGCAGTGCCCATAACCCACATAACCCGCATGTAGTCAAACCCTTAAATGAAAAACACTCATTAATAATCGAAACAATGTAACCGCTAATTAAGTTTACTTTCGACCATCAAAACTGGTTTATCGCCTGTAACTCCGTGATAAAAGGAAATAACAGGAAGATATTTGGCTGATAGAAGGAGGTTAACATGCTCTATGTGTTGACCTGAGGAAGTCTGTCTGTCATCACTGCACTCGGGGAAAACTGGAATGTTTCATCTGTCCCGCGTTTCAACTGTCCCGGCTCTCCCATCATGTTAATGTTGGTTTTGGGGTAAAAGTGTTAGTAAATGTATTTGTTGACATCAGCCTGCCCAGGGACTACACTGGAAACCTGGTAAAATGCATGTCTCCTGTCTAAGGTTAATGTATATTGTACATTGTCCCTGTTTAAAAATAAATAAATGAAGAAAATGAAGATGAAGACGTGTGGATTATTTTAATTTCTAAATAAGATGGTGCATTTTAAAACTACGTGTCATTGCATTTTACATACATAAGAGGTCTGCAGTCATTGCAGTCGGGTATAATAAATCTAAGATATGAGCCTAAATTCATACATTCATCATCATCCATTCATACTCTGGACAACACTTTGATTAATAGCCTACATATGTAGTACAATTAATTCCTCCAAAACTGGAGTTTACGTACGCTTGTTAATGGGTAATTATTCTGTGTGAAGGCATATTACCTACTTCAATGAAAACGAACATGACGTGTCAATCAGTCCAAACATATTTTACATAATGTAAACATACAAATACAAATATATCTTACAAGTACCTGTATGGAGCCATATATAGGCTAATCAACTTGGTATTTGGTTTTTGCAGCTCACAACAGTAGGCTACAGTTCTTCTCCATTGCTTTGGCGCATTTCTCAGATCAGTAATGCTTATACTTAACATATATGGAATAGTGCTCACGTGCATTGTTCATTAGACTATACTTACAGTGAACTGTTAAATATGGACAACAACACAAAGCAGTTTCACTATCTTGGAATAAACAATGGCAAATATATGGACTTGTCAGCTTGATTATGTCATTGGTATAAATAGGCTACTTGCTGTTCCGTTTGTGGATCCACGTGCATTCTGTGTTGTTTTTGGTTTTTGAAAGCATAGGGTGCTTGTGACATATGTCACAGCGCACCGCGGCTGCTCTTGCGCTTGCCGCGGTCAAAGTTGAACCTTGTTGAACTTTGACCGCGGCACGCGCAAGAGCAGCCGCGGTGCGCTGTGACGTGCTTTCACGTGTCTGAAAAAAACTAAAACAACATGTTTAACCTTGGCCGCGGCACGCGCAAGAACGGCAAGCCGCAAAATGCCGCTTGCGCTGCGCTAAGCCTTCGGTATGGAGCTTTACTACCTCTGGAATAGACGTTGCAAAAAATGGCACACATTTCCATACAAGCACAGTGTTAAGTGTAGATTTTGATTCATTTAAACTCAAAGTGGCAAATGTGTCTCCCACATAAATACATTTAAACAATATTTTTTTCTGCATATTTACTCATTCTTTTGCTTCTATTCTATTGCTTTTACCTGTCCATTGATTTACAATACTGATGTTAGCCTGTGCTTTGTAATGTTTCTTTTTTTCCTACCACTCCATCTGTTTAGTCCTTTATATTTTGCAGGATCGTGTGTGTGTATGCTTGCCTCCTGCCGGGCCGGCCTGGCAAGAGTCCTGCCAGGTCGTCCTTGTAATAATAATGTGTTTGTAAGTGTCCCGCCTGATTAAATGTTGCATTTGCTTTCAACCACCCAACCAATCAGACATAATGTATGTTTAAAAAATATGCATTTTAAGACCAGCCTCTTTCTATCCTCTCCATTTTATCTTCTGACCCAGTCATTCACTAGACATAGTATTTTCTGTATGCAAATGAATCTGATGAAAATCCTTTTTCATTTATTAAAAGCAGTTTGTTAAAATTTTAGATGTTGGAAAATCTTCTGATGAGTATGCTCAGGAAGAATACAAATGTTTTCACTGACTCAAATTTACAGAAGTGAAGCTGCAAGTCTTGAATGCAAATATGCTGAAACAGGTCTTGTGTTCATCAAAACTATGATAAATGTAATAAGGCTCTTGTGATACAAACATGTGGGCAGAATAAAAGACCAATATACTTGTGCTGTCAAAACAGATCAAATAATAGTACAAACAAGATATCCAGGCACTGCACTCCTTGCCTCACCCCTTACCTTGACCCAAGTCTGGGAGACATGAATAAATTCCATTTCATGCCTCAGCTTATATTTACAGAAGAACAAAAGAAAAACTGTGTCCAATTACCAAAGACAAATTTGAACTCATCTGGGTCATTTTGAACAAATTGAACTGGAACTAATTCCTTTCGAGTGTTACAATTTAACTAAATAAATATATAAAAAAGGTACCTTGTTTGCTCCCCTCCCCCCCCATTAAATCAAAGTTGACCTCAACATGCTCCTATTAAAGCTATCCACAGGCATAAGCCCATGGGAGCTGTGTAAATACATAGGGGGAGGGGAAGGTGTGTGTGTGTGTGTGTGTGTGTGTGTGGGGGGGTAACTCGCCAGAGTGTGAAACTAAGAAAAATGACTTTAAAGTTATCTTAATGTCCTGACAATTGAGTTATAGGTATGCTATTGTAATTTTCACATGTTGTAGTAGATACCTGTATTAATCTATCTGCAAAAAAAATTTGAACTAAAACTTTAACGTTGACCCTTTTTCGGAAGTTACTGTATTCTGCCTTAGCATTTCCCACACAATGACTATTGGTCATACCAAGGCAAAAGACCTTAACTTCTATTTTATAGCACAATGTTATGATAACAATGATAAGTTTTACTTAAAATGTAAGCAGTATTAACCCTATTGGACTCACTATAATAAAAAAATAGCTTCACATTTATCAACATCATATGAAAATGATATACCAATACGCTTTTTTCTATATTTCATACTCATACTAGTACCACACCAGTTGTCACATGATTGATTCACACACACTCTCTGACAGACTTCAGAATTAAGATGCACATTTTAATGTATATAAAGCATGTTATTCTGTTTTAATATGGGGAACTAATTTAGACTAATTGCAAGAATGAAGACGTGAACATAAGGATGCAGTCATTCATGTGCATATTAAGTAGCCATGCTGGTTTGTTTTGGTCTTATAATACATCCGTAGATGCTCCAGCAGAGAGGATGGTTAGTTTAGCCAGCAGTTAAGTTTACAATAATTTGTCCAAATTTAAAGATTTGTCGCAAACTAAGATAAACAGTTAGACTACAAACCGACAGTTTTTGTTTTCGCTTGTTTGTCAAAATTCGCTGTTTAGAGTATAGATACTCGCTGTGCGTGCGTGCGTGCGTGTGTGTGCAGCGCGGCCATCACATACATTTACAGAGTAAAGCCTATACCGTAACTCAATTTGAGCATTCTGAAGCGCCATGAAACAAAGACAAACAACCGTAACTGATGTTACGGTATTCTGCCTTGGCTTCTCTGCGGCTTTTGAAGTTACGGCAAAAACAAAACACATTTTTCTCCCCAAAACAATAAAATTGACTCAAGATATTTGTCCACATGATAAATCAGATCTTTAATGTTCCAAAAATGACAATAACTCATTTTCGACCAAAATTGAGTTACGGTCTTTTCGCTTAGCACGGCAGTGTGGTGCAGGTGCTGCAGGAGAATGCACATAACCCAGCTTATTATTCAAAAAAGCCCTTCCTATTGCTGTCATTGTTACACCCCCTACCATGTTTCCTGTCTATCCTAACTTTCATTTAAGCCAACTCTCTCTCTCCCTGTCTTTCTCACCCATTACAAAGGTGTAAATTGGACACAGATAATTGAACATTACTATCCTGGGAAGTCGCTGGCGCCATCTGTTAAATGTCCGCCCCCAACATCATAGTGCACCACACAATGCACCCAAACATCCCAATGCACCATGCTGCACATGTGTGTGGGCATGCACGTGTTGCTGTGAGTTTGTGTGCAGACTTCTCTTTTCCTTCAATTCATCAACCCCTGAATACACTGAGTACAGGTACTGCATTCAGTCACAAATGTGTGCTGGCCACTCTTGTGGCTGTGTAGGAGGAACTTAATTTGTAACAGATGGTCCAGCAACATTAGATGTAGACAATTTGTAGTAGATTACTGCAAAATTACTGTGAATTACTTTATTATACAACAAAGTATCAGAGAGGTGGAAACCTCTCCCACATACAAACAGGTAAACAAAAGGGGCCAGTTCTGTATCTTAGCAGACTGCTACTGACTTAGTTAAGTCATATAGAGCAAAAGTTCTCCCTCCTTTTCAGCTGAGCACCAGATGATTAAAGTAATAACAGTCAAGACCTATTAGGGGAAAAGAAAAATACTATCTTCAGAATAGTGGTGGAATGTAACTAAGTACAAATTTGAAGTACCATTTTCGTCTACTTTACACTTTAAATATTGTATTTTTTACTCCACTATATTTATTACTAGTTACTTTACATACTTGATTATTAATAGATTTAGATTATTATTTAGAGTATTTTCACAATGTAGTATTGCTACTTTTACTTGAGTAAAATATCTGAGTACTTCTTCCACCACTAGTTAAGAGTTTTGGCAATGGTTTAAAACGTCCATACAAACCAACCTTTTATGGAGTTGTACCTTTGGCTGAAAGTTGCTGTCACCAGTTACCTACTAATTGTGCTCCAGTTATTATCTAATAGCTGGTATTGTTTATTGCTCACAGAAGGTATACATAAATACTGAGCATCCACTGCATTCCATACGATTCCCAACAAAAACCTAATTATGGGCTAGGGCTGGATTACGATAGGTTATCCACACAAATAATGAGGAAGATTGTCTATGTGAATTTCTGAAAAGCCTTAATGGTCCTCTCTCTCTCTCTCTCTCTCTCTCTCTCTCACACAGACATGGCTGATTAGCAGTTGGCATTCTGTCTTGGCTATGAGCTAAATGAGAGCAGCAACATTACCATCTCAAAGATGCTCTCCTCGCCTAGTTAATGGTCAGGACACAATGGCTGCTCAAACACTTTATGGATCATTGAAGAATTATGCCATTTGGCTTCATGACTTTATGCTCAATTCATGCACATGTGTGCATGAGAATGTGTGTGTGTGTGTGTGTGTGTGTGTGTGTGTGTGTGTGTGTGTGTGTGTGAAACAGACAGACAGAGACATCCTGTATCCTGTAGGTGTGGACTCCTACGGACCTCTCAATGGGAGCAATAATGTCAAGGAGCTGCAATGTCATATCCATCAGAGCGGACTTTCTGTCAGGGCCAGACAAAGGTGTTGACACCTCAACACCACACAGTGAGTGAGGAGGCCATTCAAATGTCAGCTACCTGACACATAGCCATGCTCTTATAGATGGGTGGTAACCGGTGATTGTCAGTTGGTAACTCAGGAAAAAGGCCACTGCATATATAATGCTCAAGAGAAGCAATCCACTGAGATTAAATAAATGAATATGTTTTCCTCCTCTGAGTCAAGTATTCAATTGGTACAATCACACCTGTCAACTCTGGCAAATCAGCACTTATGGAAATGAAGCGGCTATTGCTAAAGTGCCCCGGTCATCAGGAGACTAAGACTGTCAGACCTCACCACTGTTTGCAGTATCTAATAAAAGTTATAATGCAGCTATGTTATTGAGACAATTTAAGTAAGAAGATTCACATCTTACCTGCAAAATGTCGCATAACTCCCACAAATCATCTTAGCATTATTAAAAAAAGAACAATACTGCATTTCATCAACACAATCACCATCAGGAGACTGTTTAGAATCGACATTATTTAGTTGTTAATTTATGGAAGATCAAGATTAGATCTACTAAATAGCTGTGTGTACTGACAGTCAATTACATCACTATTTAATACTTTAACTTCACCTAACAACAGAAACATGTGAATGGCTACATGTACATACATGTATGGCCATGTTAAAACAAATCTTACAATTCCAAAAGCCATTGGTTGTAGAGAGAGAGAGAGAGAGAGAGAGAGAGAGAGAGAGAGAGAGAGAGAGAGAGAGAGAGAGAGAGAGAGAGCAAAACAAATTAAAATGTTTTTCTTTCCATCAGTAGGGGTTTGGTATCTTGTAAACTCTTTGGAATCTTTCAATTACCTAAAGACAAATAAACTGAGTGTGTCTGGACACAGAGGCAGGGACACCAGAGACCACACACAAGATGACCTCAGATACTCACTTTCCTTTGAAAAAGAAAAAGGACACTTCATACTGTAGAGCACTGTGTTCAAGGAACTTTCAAAAATTGCCCAACAGGTTAAATTGAGAGTAATTAGTGTTTCTGTACTTGGCTGGCTTGATGCAGCTCTGACTTTGATTAATTCAGATTCCTTGTCCTGGTTACCATTGAAAACTCATTTCTGACATATTCCCATGTACAAAAAAAATGTTCTTGCAGTCATGGACTTGTTGATAAACCAATAATTGGATGATACTGTGAAGCATATCATTTCACTAGAAGCACTGAATTGAAAATGGGCTTGACTTGACTCATGAAAACAGCAAACTTCTTTGTTCGTACACTCATTGTTGTCTTTATATTTCAGAGTTTAGAGGATGGAGTAAAGTAAACCACTGAACCGAATGCTGAGACAATTTAATTCTGTCTGAAATAATGACATTACACTTTAAATATAAGCCTCCGCCATAGATAACAGCTGGACAACAGCACTCATATAAAACTGACCCAAGCAATAGAGTTTGGTGTCTCATCCTTCCAAAACCAGTGAAAGTGACATTCCAAAAAGTTATCTGAGCTCTCTTAGTTCTGTGTTAAAGGTACAACAGACTCAAAACTACCACTGGCCTTCACTGGCATATAGATCACTGATCACAGCTGGCTCTGTCCTGGGCTCCATCCCATTCTGCCTCCACATCAAACTAATTGGTTGCATCATCGCTCCTCAAAAACATCTTCCAATGCTATTTCAACAGCTTCTGACAGTCAGGTTGAGACTGGCACGTCCATCTATTTGACATATCTGGCCTCCACCTCAAGCTTAACTTTAACAAGACCAAATACAATCCAGTCACAGTGACTCAAACCAAACTACCACAAATCCTGTAGACTCCACAATCAACTTTTTGTGTGCTCTCCACAACATCCACAGACACACATATGGACACTGACTGCCCAGGTCTGGTTATTTGTCTTCCATCTAATAGTACAACTACCTTCATTCTAGGCTCTTGAAGTAATTTCTTCAGCTCCAACAATGCCTCCAAGGCAATTCCTGCCTTTCATCGTAAAATAAAATTAATGTCTCCAGTAAATATGTTATCCTGCCCCCACTTAAATCATGTTCTCCAATATATTATTTCGCTGGTTCCTCATATTCTTTGATTCACCTCAACCAGTAAAGTTTCTGTATTTATATCTTCCTTATTGGGTCTTATTTTGTCATAGTTGTCTCTTCTGTGATTCTTGAACATCAACATGTTCAACACATTTATCTATGTTGCATATTCTAGTTCATAATTGGACAAGCTGAAATGGCCATTTTAGCCATCTGGTTCTGGTAATTTTGGTGTGAAATAAACATTTGCAGTGTATATACAAATTCAAATTAATTTCAAGATTGATGCATTTTCAGGTGGATTTTACAGTTATTTTCTCAGAAGAAAAACTCAAAGATCACTGATTAATATATTCATAAAGTCATGAAGGAAAATGTAGCAATGCTTATGTATTGTAACAATACTTCTGTATCATCAAGTGCAATTACAATTTACAGACATCTCATTGTTTTTATCCTTCAACACTGCCCAAGTACACAACCACAATCTTGTCTCAGCTTTTCATTTTCCCTTCACTTTGTTCTTTTTTTAGCTCACTATTTTTAGTTTCAATCATTTCAGATCAATAACAATGACTACTCATTGCATGCTTTTCTTTTCCTGGAACTTTTAGGCCTTTCTGCATATCCTAATATTATGAGATAATAATGCCCTTCCTGCTGAACGCAATACATTCCTTCCAGTTTTATGAACATAAAACAATATTAAGCATTCCGATTGCTTAGTCGCAATATTAAGGAGAAGAAAAATATTGATGTATATTTGTTTCATTATTTCATACACAGGGTTTCTTAAAATCACTCCTTCTGCACTTCCGTTAACTATCAATTCAAGTCACATACAGTGCAAGTGCAAAACAGTGAATCAGTGTTGGATTTGATAGGACACATGCTAATATGACAAGCCTTTAAGTAGGCTGATAATGACTTAAGTGTTGAAAAGCATGTGTTAATATGCAAAGGTGTTATAAAACGAACAAGGCCTTGTGACATGATGATTGTGCGGATATGTTTTGACACATTATGATGCGCCTGCAGTGTCACATAAAATACAAAGTAATTGTTTGTGAAAGGGTAGACAAGTCTAATTTCAATTGTCTCTTTCAATTATCAGTGATGTAGATCTGACAAAAACAGAAACATACTTTGAACTATTAAGTTCACAGATTATTTTCTCTTTAGTTTCTTCTTCACACATGCACATACATGGACATTTAAGACAATTACAATATTCCAGGCTCTGTGTGATAATGTGCAAAGGCAGACTTGTGTTTTGACAAAAATCATAAGCAGACATGATTAATATAATTTACACCAGCAGCGGTTAGAACTTATGCTACGGGGATTCAGAACTGTTCGGAGAAGACTAAAGGCCTGAAATACTGTACTTGGATTCAGGTATGAACCTAAACTCATGTTTTGAAATCAGTCCAAATGGAGAAAAATAAGAAGGAAGTCACGTGTTTAATGTGGTTAAATGTCAGATTTTTGTTGACAGCTTCTGCTCTTCTCTAAATGTCTTAGGAAACAACCAAATTACTTAATAATACCAAGGAAACAAAGGGCAGAGAAAATTGCGTATGTGGTCAATCTCTGACTAAATGAGCTGTGAAACAGAAACATGACAAAAGTTTTTGACATTTCTTTTCGTGGTGCAAAACACGAAGAGCAAGGGGCAAACTGAGAACATTCAGGAGAAAAAGAATAATAATTTCAGCATGTTTTCGATGCATGATAATGCCGTTTCATTTTTTAAAAGACGATACACTGATAACCAACCAACAAGTACTTTTGCAGTATGCACATATATTTAAAATATTTAATTGTTTAAAAGTACATGTCAAATTAAGATTTAATTTGATGTAATGGATGTTTAAGGGAGATTCAAGGATCTTTTAGTGATGTTTGCAATAGTGAAATTACAACTTAAGATGGCTAAGCGTGTTGATACCCAGGTTTAAAACATGAAAGCCCGAGACCACTGCTGACTTCTGCTCTTGTTTTATCTTTTAAACCTAAAGCAAATGAAAATGAAATATAAGTAATATAAGAAGTACCTCCATGCTGGTTATTTAATTAAATTACAGTACATTTTGCCTGCAGCGAACATTTGATTTAACCATTAAGTGATAGGGTAATGTTTCCCCTCTAAGAGTATCTACCTAAAAAAAAAGCCAACTTCAAAGAAATCAATTACACACTAACTTGTGTTTGCCTTTATTCTTTCTCAGTCTTCTACACCTCGCCTACACCCTGTGGGATAGGTCAGTTTTAACAGATTGGCAACCAACTGAAATATCCAGACAAGTAGCTGAGCATGGCTCAGTTTGGTTTTGCTGGAGGTCTAGATATGAAGGTAGTCTCGCATTGCCAGACCTTCCTTCACTGCGCAACGGAGGAGGGTCTGGCTAGTCCCCACAGCATTCCGAGATAGGAGAAAAACGTGCTCTGGTTTATTGGCATTTCATTAAACCAATCACAATCGCCTTGGGCGGTGCTAGGCACCGGGAAAAGCCGCGGTGCTGCTGCAAAATAGCCCTGGGAAGGAACTTGTTTTGGTGGAACGTGTACGTTCAAAGGCTGTTTTAGTCGTGCAACAGAAAACTCAGACTGGACAGATAGTCTAGCTAGCTGTCTGGATTTACCTTGTAGAGATCTGAGAAAAGGTTAACCATAGTCCTTGACCAGAGTTTAAAATGCCAACACAAAAGAAGCCCAAGGCAACGGATATCTGGCCTAAATGAGTGAAATCCGGAGGAATTTCCCTTGGCAACAGAGCAATCCCAGAAGTGGAACGAAGGTGAACATTAAAGGTTACTAACAGTAATCATTTTGTTTGGATTTACAGAATGTATGTTGTTTAAAACTGAATTGAATTAATATGGCTTTCACATATTTCATGGAAAACAAAAGTCATCAGAACTCTTGTGGTTCTCTAGCACTAAACAGACAAATCGGCTACCTGTGGAGAGACACACTGACTGTCTGCAAATTAATGTATAGTGCTGTTGTTCTGAAAGAAGGCCAACTGGAGACCATGATCAAATATATTTCGTGTTTTAATGGGATGTAGTAACATCCAACATCAGCACACTTCCACTCAGACCCATCAGCACACTTCTACTTAGACCCGCCTGTTAGTCTCACTTGGCTGCTCTTTCATCCCCTAAGAGAAACTCCGACAAGCAAGACATTTACTTTGTGGAATACACATGTGCATGTGCATCCATGCATGCCAAATGCACGCATATGCACATGAATGTAGGCAGATATTTATGCAAGGAAAGTCAGGCTCATGATCCCTCAACCCATTTCTGTCAGTGAAAACTGACATTGTTTGGTGTGTAATGCCAGATTCTGGTCAAATAACATGTTATTACACACAAGCAATCCTTATTGCGCTGTGGGTCGGAGATAAACGTATTTTCAATTGTTCTGTATATCTGGCACATATTGCAGAATTGACAATAAAGTTGTCTTGATTTGACTTGATTTGATGTATGCTGCACAGTAGCACATAAAGATAGATATGGGTTAACATATCAGATAAGCACTACACTTTGCCAACCGGATGGTTAGGATATGTTAGAATGGCCAGATCTTGCAAAAACATTCAATACATCTCAGTCAAGAAAATACATAGAAACAGCTTGTGTTTTCTGACTGGTGGTTAGCTACACGTTAATGGCCTGATGACTTAATAAACTATACAAAAAAAGAACCAACAGCAAATAACGACAACAAACAACCCCAAACAAGCCGTTTTTGTATCCGTTGCACAAAATGTGAAATGCAGGATTGTCTGGAGCATGCATTGTAAATGCAGAGGAAAATCCTGCCTCTGAGTTGTATTGATTCCAGTGCTCCGGTCCACTGTTTGTATGTGAATGCACCAGTGTGTGTTTGTGTGGAAATGTGACTGTTTATATTGTTGCGTGTGTGTACTGTATGTGTGTGCCCTCTGCATTGATCTCCCACTTTGTTCCAATTATCAGAAGGGGTATGGCGTCTAATACTGCTATTCACACAAGCATTATAGGAACAGAGGCAACCACATCTGATAATGGAGGCTTACTGTAGGAGAGTAGGAGGAAGTAAGAGGAGGGAGCCAAAGGAGAGGGGAGAAAAAGAGCACAATATAATGCGACAAATAAAACAAAATCAGGTTATTTTAATGCACCTTTTCTTTAAGTTTGGAGGACCAATTTCTGTGCAGCTTCTATACCATGAATCTCCCTGCCACGCCTTTGTTGGGTTAGTCAGTCAAGACAAAAACAGTACCACACTGTGGGCTTATTTCCAAAACATTCAGCTATTATATAAAAATGCTTTTGCAAATAGATGCATAAAAGCAAATTCTAGCCATTTATTTACTATCTTCAGGCCACATGCCATGACATTAATGAAAGGCTAGGGTTATGATGGCATAATGATGGCATTTGTAATTGGATTAAAAGATAGTGGCATTCACAGTTCTTATTTCAAAACCCTTTGTTTGTAGGTGACAGTGCTCACAGTTATTAGCTGGGAGAGAATTTAGAGGGAGAAACTCTCTGCCTGTACTTTCCAAAGAAAACACCAACTATTTATAATGTGACACAACTGAGATTTTATTATAGTCACTTATATATTCACACCACAAGACATTAGTTATTAATGCCTCTGTGCATGTACGCATGCTGACTGGCTTTTTCTCTGGGTTGCATATGGACACCCACAGTGTGGATTAAAAGATTTAGTGCCGTTATAGATTGATTTTCTCATTCTCACTCTGCCCACGCATCTGTCTGTATATTTGTGAGTATACAGAAGTGCCATGCAGCTTCTCAGTAATCAATTGTAAGCCATAAACCCTGGGTTGGAGGTCATCATCGCGGACATATAGAACAGCTATTGATCACCTTTCCATTTATCTTACAGTTTAGAACAACATGCAGGGATATGGAGACTCAGTGAAAATCTTAAGTTGAATCATTAATGAAGGCTATATCAACTGTTGTGCAACCTACAAGAAAAGGTGTATGGGAAAATATGAAGGGAGAAAATAGGGAGAAACACTAATGCTAAGGAAAGGGAAAATGAGATGCATCTGTGTCAATTTGTGAGAGTGTGTGCGTGTGTTTGCTAGTGTGGATGAAAATCGCTCTTGCGGTTTGAGCCGCAATGTTTGATTCAACTGATTCCACAGTAAGAGTCGCCAGGGGGCTTGTTGCCAAGGTTCAGCCAATTGAATTAGGGATTTGCTGTTCCCTACTCAGTCCAACCCTCCTGACCATTTCCTGTTTCTAGGGATCCCCAAGGACCCTTCCTCTCCATTCAGCTGTGGACTGTAATTGTATTTAGGATGCCTGTGTGCAGAGCCCTATGGAATACACCACGAGGAGAGAGAGACAAAGGGAGATAGAAAGAGAATGAAAAGGATGACTAAACATGATGGTGGAAATAAAAATGAATAAAAAGAATGACGAAAGGAGGAAATTCGTAAAGATGGATGTCTGTAGAGGGAAGGGGTGGTGTGGGTAGATATAGACAGACTATCCACCCATCCAAATGGAACACAAGGTCATTGTTCTCATTAGGTTTCCAAGCCTGAATAACCTAGGCTGGTTGGAGACAGTTTGGTGTAACTACAGGAGTACCCATGCTATAAAGCAGGAATCTAATAGGCTATTATATCCAAAGACATTAGGGTGGTAGCAAAATGATTTCCTTCACCCTCCACCCAATTTAGAAGCAGCCATGGTATTATATCTCTTAGTAACTATTATATTTCAAGTCTACAGCATTAAAAATTGCCCTGGGTATGCCATTAGGACACATGCATTTTTAGATACATTGTATTACATTACAATCAAACAAGCCATTTTACAATAGACTGATTTATCCTAATTCATAGTTTACCTGTCTCCTGTCTGTCTGGAAGTTTGCATGATATCACGTTGTTTATAATTGTTTCACAACATGGGCATACTTATCAATATACATTTCAATAAGAATGCATTCCTATTATTAACATAACAGCAGGTGTAATACATTCTGGGCCCTCTGACAAAAAGGGTCCCTTTACATTGACAACGTGATCCTGTTTAGTGAAATATCCCCACACCTGTCCGCAGACCTTTTGCTTAGGACCCCCTGAAGGTCTTTCATCCATAATAACCACCCACTGGTGGCACTTCTGAATACAGAAGCTGGACACAATATCATGAACACCTGTGTAATTTAATGCATTAATTTTAATAGAATTTGAAGTACCTTTGTCAATTGCATGGTATTGTAAGGTGTACACTGTAATGCCATTCAACACACAACACCACATCTATCTTATAATAGAGGCATAATGAAAACAAGCACAGCAGGAACCAGGGTCTTACTGGATTTCACAAAGTGAGGTCAATAGTCAACATTGTGATCCAAGATGACCGGTTTCCCAAAAATTGTTACTGTGTTTTAGGGCTGTGCAATTAATTGAGTTTTGATCGTGATGTCCACACATAATTAAAGTAGTAGTAACCAAGGTCTGTGAGGTGGCAAGTCATGCACTTATCTAAATTCCTGATCAATCCATATCTGGGTTTAGGCTCAACTGACTTTCACTGATGATGTCAAGATTTAAATTGCATCTGACTTTGCGAGACATGGACAGTGAAAATTGGAGAGTAATGGAGTAAATGTAACTCATACTACCTGCTTAAGTTCTGACTTCAGAAAATACTAAGCTATTATTTAGAGAAACAATACATTCATGTACAAAGACTGTTCAGGCAAATTTGACACTTACAAAATGTAATTTCAAAAGTAAAAAAAAAAGATGAGAAAACAACTGCCACTCAGTTGGAGAATCAATAATCATGGTCACTATGTTGTTGTACATCAGATAATTCTGAACGCTTAGCAACTTAATGCTGCCGTCTGCTCTTGTTTGAGTGACATATCTGCCAGACAATGGTTTTATGATTTGGAGCGTATTTTTCATCTGACTCAGACTGCCACCTTCCAGCTACATCTGGAGATTAGATAGAAGTTCACACTTGCAGAAATTATTAATTTAAAACTTAGTGCACATATAGCTTTCAACACAATGATGTATTGTGTCACTATCACACATTTTATCACACACTTTCGTTCACACCATAGAATTTGTGACTCTTCAAATTCAATAATTGCAGTTGTGTTTCTGCCCATGGTCCCATTTCTTTGTGTGTGTGTGTGTGTGTGTGTGTGTGTGTGTGTGTGTGTGTGTGTGTGTGTGTGTGTGTGTGTGTGCGTGCGTGCGTGCGTGCGTGCGTGCGGGCGGGCGTGCGTGTGTGTGTGTGTGTGTGCGTGTGTGTGTGTGTGTATATGTCCAACCATGGTTTCACCCCCTGGCCCACATCCAATGGGACCACACTGCTATCTTTGGTAGTGCCCAACAGTTTTGTCTGACATGTGTTGGTCAGGGTCTGTCCCTTCTGTTGCACCGCTTGGATCAAAGGGGGAAGCTACTCCACCCATCTGTGTCACATTAAATTTATCGCAGGCACAACAGGCCTTGCTTGCCTTGATGGAGAGGGCCGGGCGTGACACAGATACACGTCTTCCCTCAAGTGAACACACACCCACAGAAGAAAGAAAGACGGAGATCCAATATGGCAGGAGATGGTAGAATGCTGATTTGGGTAAATTGATGATTAGCAAAGAGAATAATCAGGCATAAACAAAGAGCTGCAACAACCAAAGGTGAAAGCATATCACATTAGTGCCCTTCCATTCCTTCCTCCATTGCTCTAATTCCTTCTCTCTCCACTAAAGATGAGTGCCCTCCTTGGTCTTGCTTTGATGACCATGTGCTGGGCAGGTGGTGTGGAATGACAGGAGGTAGCTCTGCATGTGTGTGCATGTTTGTTTGTGTGATTGTATGTGTGAGTGTGAGTGTGTGTGTGTGTGTGTGTGTGTGTGTGTGTGTGTGTGTGTGTGTGTGTAGGTGCGATAGAGGAAAATCCATCCCCACAGTAATGAGAGAGGTGCCAACTGCTCTTCCATCTGGCATTGAGAAAACTTTCTCTTTCTCCCTTCCCTCATTCCTTTCTCACCCCCTACACTTCTTATCATCTGTTCATTTGCTTTTACTTCAGTATCATCCATTTTGACATTTTCAGATGATGTAAACACTTAACTACCCACACACACACTTCATCCTGGCCTAACACATTGGACCTAAGAAATTCAAGCTACACCTCCCACTGAATTTGAAATGAGTACATCGGCTACTTACAAATGAAGCCAATTGGCAAAAACATCTGGTTATGACATACCTGTGGCTAACATGTACTGTACTGTACTGTAGTGCTTGATAATTCACTTTTCATGCCTCTGTCCTGACTTTCCTGACATAATGTATGAAAAAACAATCAATATCCGACTATCTTTTTAACCCACATAAACAAACTAAGTTAGAACGTTCTCTGGTAAGGCAAACTTACTCAACTGATACCTCATACATTAGCAAGTCCAAATACAAAGGCACAAATGTCCTGATATCCTATTGCTGGTGGTAATGTGAATACTTTAATTATACATTTACAGTAGACAATTCCAGATTATCATAAAAATACAAGTGCAACGTGCTTATAGAATGAATCCCAATAAATAAGGATACTAAAGGTTAATGGATTATACTATAGCAGGTAAACCAAGACGGCTTCTAGCAGTACGAAGTATGAGGGCTTTCCCTTTCAGAACACTGACTCCCTGCAGCCAACTGAAGGCTGGTTCATCTGCAGCAACTCATTTGACAAAAAGCACTGCACTGAAGCAAAGCATCAGTATGCATGCTAATGCACTGGGATTACAGCACATTTGTTGAAGTCTTGCACAAACTAAACCAGGTGGCTACAAACTAAATGTACAAACTCTGTGCTAAATCAGTATTGTTGGTTAGAATTTAGGAGTCTGCCAGTTTGCACAATGCACAACCTACAGAACATGTAAAAGTCATTGAACAACAAACGGTTAACACAGTTTCATGAATGAACCACATCCAAAAGACTGATAAAATAAAATATAACATAATTATGAAATTGGTTAGGGTATACTTCATATGTGTGGGTTAATAAAGAACTTTATAGAAAAAAACTTTCTCTGGAAAGTCATGTAAACAATAGGCCTATATTATGGGAAACCGGCAGTTTATGCAGTCATTCATGGCTTAATCAAATTCTACGACTAGCACAGCTGTTTGACAGGGAAGAGACATGTAATATGAGGCTTAAAGGACAATTATTGTATTCCACGTCACCCACAGCTTTACCACATTGCGTGCTATGCCTATGTATTTGGAAAAAGCAAGTGCACTTGAATACATTGTTCTTGTGCACATAATCCAGCACTCTGCATTGGTCATAAATCAAGTACAAGTATATCATCAGAAATTGTCTCAAAGGTCTGCTATCCGTCACCTTCAGTACTGAATACATTTCATTCAAGCAGACACTATTTACTCAACACATACCCACCCTCTCTCCCTCTCTCTCTCTCTCTCTCTCTCTCTCTCTCTCACACACACACACACACACACACACACACACACATTGTCTTTGCAGCTTCTTCCCAGGTATTTTGAGTGACAAGGGCCGCCCAGGGGAGATGGGTAATGATGAGGCAGCTGGCAAATGGGCTGATGGGTAACGAGGGACCCGGTGCTGGCAGCTGATGGTTAATGCTGAATTAAAAATTGTCTACTGTATGCTAACCATGCTATATACATTCAATATGCTATCTTCCTAACTTCCTCTATCACTTGTCATATTGTTGTATTATGTGAATGGTTAATCAGTATCACACTATTCAAACAGAAAATGATTTTTAGACTGCTTGTTTCTTTGCAGCATATTCTGCTTGGGTTATGTCAATCACTTCAAATTCAAAAATGGATCCGTACAATAAGCTCCAATACTTGTCATTGTGTGAATGACTTGGAAAACAGTAGCAGCTGCAGTGCTGCAGCTGAGGCGATGGAAATTGTACCCGCGGTACATGTACTGTAACAGATACCTGGTTTGCCTGATCTGTTTGTCCTACTCTATTTTTTACATAATCAATCCCACGAATAAATATATGTTTTTAAAGCCACTTTCCATGAGTGGTGTACAGTGCCATTTCTGTTTACTCTAACTCTAAAGTATGTAGACTATGTCAACTCCACATCTTCAGTTTGAATGCAACACAGTTGTTGTACATGAACGCATGTACAGAACTTTTCATTCCGACAAATCAAACATGACACTCCGTTTCACCATCTGTTCAATTTAAACAACTAACAATTATTTTTGCCATCTTTAGGCCATTAAATGATTTGAACAATAAAAAGTGCTGGATTCTTTTGTTTGTTGTTTGTTATGGGTTTACAACTTTACAGTCTACATAACTACGTTACATTTAGTGGACAGTTTTACATGTACACCTTCAGTAGTGGACATGTTTTTGCTGGGGTAGCACAACCGCCCTACACAAAGCCTTTAAAGATTAAACATCTGCCTTGGGTACAGGGTATTCTCTTTTAGCTGACTGCTACTGTAGATGTTCAGTATCCTCCATGGGGCACTTGGATACAGAGACAAGCACAACAAACGTTACCATTTTGCTGTGTGTGCACCGGGATCTTTGGTCTACATGAGCGCTGTACATATGAGAAGACAATTAACATTATCGACTGTGGGCCTATGCTATACTATGACAAATGGCTCTTATGTTATTTGAACATGCCTGTGTGTGAGAGGGCATACTGTAATAGGTCCATTCATGTATGTGTGCACTCAAATGAACCCAAGACTGGACAAGCTCTCCTAAGCTCCTAAGCTTTTTGTATTATTCATATTGTTATTATTGAGTTTATTTTATTTTTCTGACAGAAACTGGCCTCTTTCTCGCGTTGTGCTGTCTAGTGTTTGTAATTTTGTGGGTTTTCAATGTTTGTTGTTGTTTATGTTTGTTTCTTTTTAATGTTTTATGGTCTTATTATTTAACAATTTTACTCTTGTAAAGCACTTTGTGAATTTGCTCTGTGAAAGGTGATACTAAATAAACTTTACTTACTTACAATACAGCACAGTGTACATATAATGATTTTGAATCCATGCCTACATTGGTGGGATAAGTGCAGGTGGGTAATGGGTCCAAAGCAGAACAAAAACTGTACTGCTTAGCTCTCCACGCACTGGTCCCATCCAACACTAAAGTAAGCCAGTTAAACTGGCAGCACAGGACTAATATTATACCTTTTCATTGGACTGAATTTTATTGTGGTGGAAGGTAAGTTCTTATGAGGTACCACAAGGTGTATTTCTCCAGGCCTTGGGTAGTTACAGGGATAAGGGGGGTGGGGGGGGGGGGGGGGGGGTGTTACTGTTCTTGCCTTGGGCCCTTTAGAGACAGTGGCAGACATTATCCATTTGGGATGCCATTAGAATGATGTAGTATCGAGCTTTCTGCTGACAATAGCAGGGACCTTATATGTTCTCTGTTTATTATTGGCCATTAGAGATATTTACTGCAGCCACCATCAGTGGCTTGACCCCTGAAAGCTTCCCACTAACCTCTAACTCCTAACTAACTATGGCCCTGTCTCCACAGAACACCTTTTTGTAGGATACCACTGTTAAACAGATGCTCGAGTTGCTGCTGCTCAGGGCTTCTGCTTTTCCTCCTAGTCTAGTCACACAGCACTGGGAGAATGACACGTTTTGCTTAAAGGTCTACAGTTTTAATTGCTTGTGCTTGACACGCTGAGCATACTCACAGGCTTAGTTTTCTACATTATCAAACATAAACATTCAGCAGTGATTTGTTTCCTTGCTCAATTTCATGCCTGTGGGTGCAACCTATTGGCACTTGCACACAGCTTAAATAGGCTATAATGAGCAAACAAATTTCTGTTTATTTATATTCAGAACTATTGGGTTAAAAGGAATGCAGTCCTAATTATCTGTTAGATATTAAAAAGTGTCCGATTTTGGCATATTTAATTGAAATATGATGACATGTTTGTTTGTGTATTGCTCCTCAAAAGAGGATGATATGTGTCAGGGGATTTCAAGTTCATCAATATCAAAAGGAAGATCAGCATCATCTCTCTCATCTCAAATTCATATCTAACAAGCCTTTACATTTCCTAATTTTGTATTTTCAAAGACAAACTGTTCAACATACACAATGCTTAAGTGAAAAGTCCTATTATACTGTATAGCTTCATCCAAGGATCTGTCCATAACATGATCAACAGACAATGCCAAAGCTTTGGCAGCTCATCATTCTGCTGCTTATTCTGAAATAAGATTTTAGTGTCAGTATTGTGCAGCATAGCACTGGAGAATGCATTACATGACATCATGACTGCGTGGCAATCCAGTTGAGGGGAAATGAGGGATTCATGCCAAAAGAAACATCTACACCTGTGTGTGTTATCCTCTGTTTCAAGAGTTATCTGCTTTCACACTAGGGAGGCAAGAGTTGCTGGCAGTGTGAATGACAGCTTGCTCCTATTACGGATGTTTAGGACAAATGGGTGGAACACTTGCATTACATTACATGCCATTTAGCTATCCAAAGAGACTTACAATTGCTATACAGTATATCACAGGACACATGCCTCTGGGGCAACTAGGGGTTAAGTGTCTTGCTCAGGGACATAATGGTTGATGTATTGCAGTGGGAATCGAACCCAGATCTCCCACACCAAAGACATGTGTCATATCCACTGCGCCATCACCACCACTTACCATTCATGAACCCTGATTCCAGGATCTGTACACCCCAGCAAGAAGCAACAGCCCCAAATGTGATCCACAAAGCAGACCACAACTTATGCAACAGCCAATTTTCTTTGCCTGGTCATATTTAAATTAAAGTGATTAAAGTGAATTAGTAAAAATAGGTGCAGCATTTCAAGGAAAGTTGCCAGCTACCTGTGACATCCCATTTACATTATGTTAGTGATTCTTACCATTGTAAATGTGGTATAAAAAGAAGGCAGGACTGCAAAGTTTGATTGACCCTTATCACTTTATCTCAGTACAATAAAAAATTGTATAGGAGAATACATTCAGTTACTGACATAGAATGAGTCAGAGAGTGATTGGGAAGACATCTACATATAAATGTCACAATGGATACCAAAACCTTTGGATAGAAAGTTAAACAGGACTTTGTCATCAAAAATCCAATTTCTTTGATAATCAGCAAGAAAAATATAATTTTGGCCTCAATTTCCACTTCTGAGGACTGAACATTATATTAGCTGCATTACTAATGCCTAGTTACCTGCCAGGCAAAATGCTTTGATCAAGCAGGGGGGAGGCAAACGGATGTGTTCAAGGGGGGTGGAACCAAGTCAAATAACAGACTTTTGTCAGTGGACAGGAAATTGTGTGCTTACCTGTTGATGGAACAACAGCAGTCAGGCAGCCCAGCAGGGAGAGGAAATGAAAGATAAAAAAGAGAAGACATGAGGATTATTGTTCACAAAACATACCAAGAGTACTGCAATTGAATGTTGTTGCAAAACAAAAAGACAATTGCAACAGGGCAACAGTGTCTACCATATTTAATTATTTTTTGTTATGATCATCATTAACAAGGACAAGGGTATATCTGATTTGTGTGTGTGTGTGTGTGTGTGTGTGTGTGTGTGTGTGTGTGTGTGTGTGTGTGTGTGTGTGTGTGTGTCTTGGCTCCGCAACAAATTAGTCATGAAGGTAGCAACGGATATACCTATGCGTGCACCCAGTGAGGGACCTGGCTCTTTAGGGGCAAGTCTGGTGTGTGTATATTTGTGTGTGTACGAAATGAATATACAGCATGGGAATCCTTCCCGTCTCTCATTAGAGGGGCATTAAGTGACGCTTAGGATTTGGGCCCGGTGAGAAGAAAGAAAGAGGAAGAGAAAAGCACACATCATTTTTTTCCAGGGCACCAAGGTGGAAAGCTTAAATGCTGGGACATCAAACTGCAGTGAAACCCCAGCCTTGATTGGTTGCTTTCACTGACTGGAGTGTGTCATAAGCTGGCAACAGCTGTGGTGTTTAAATCCATTAGTTTTAGGGAAATATTACATTTTAAATGAATTATGTTGTGTAAATGACTCGCTGATCTCCCCTGGATTCAAGAGGAGAGGGAAGATAATCCACTCCGCCTCTCCCTTTTTTCGCTCTCTCTCCCTTTGTTTACACTAAGCTGTGCCCCCGGAGGAAGGATAAGAGGGTTTAGTGAGGGTTGCTGTGTGTGATGTCCCATACACATGCACAGGCCTGGCTACACACACGCACATTCATTGAAGAGAATGAATGACTGTGTTAGTATAATAAAAAAAAAGGAAACAAATGAGTTTTCTGAAAATATGCATTTCCACTACAGGTGAAGGCAATTAACAAACATCCTTTATGTATACATCTTGTTAACAAGTAATTCTGTCTGTGCTGATTACTCTGCAGGACTGCCATAAACAACCCTCTTGGCAGTGCACCTCAACTCTATTTCCGGTTGTGAGAAATAGTCCAACTTAACAGATAATTTAATTTTGGCTGTGTGGCTTTTAAACCAGCATTACTTACTAGTGTCGAGGTGTGAGGTCGGTTGTGTGGTTGTGTCTGTCAGCATGCAGCATATGGTCAGTCAATACACCAGTTGTCATGATCAGCTGACAGGAAAGAGGACAGATTGACTATCGACAAGGCTGGACTAATGAAATGAAGCCGGGCATTACTTCCACAAAAAAAAGAAAAAAAGAAGAACTTAACAGGACCAGTGGACACAGAACTTTAGATTGGAACCTTTTCTAGCTTTGTGTGCACTTATACTGCCATATGTTTGTCTCTCTGTTTGCCTGCTTTCTCAGTGACAAAGAAGAGCTGACACATAAACACAATGCCCAAAGGAGAAAAAAATAACACCTCTCATTAGGTACCCTCTGCAAGGCAACGACAGGGACGTTAAATCTACCCTCAGCTGAAAATAACTTTGAACCTGAGGCATGTTTAATAGCTGTCAAAACTCGTAAATCAACATTCCTTACTTCACCCCAGACCATGGTCCCCTGTTAAAGCCCAGAAAAAAATAACATTTGGACTCACATACCCCTTTGTGGTAAACTGAAATTTTGCTCAATTGCCAATTTGTTGTAAGAGACATACATGTAACAAGTGCGGAGTGGGTGAACTGACGTGCATCTTTCAGTAAAGACCATTACGAACTAAGAATGCTAGTGTGCAAGCTACTCCTGTTAGGTTGTAATTTACAATTACAACCTAAATCCTTTTTTTGACTAATAAAGTAATGCTTAGTTTATAAAATGACTTTCAAATTGACTTTCTCCAACCAATAGTTCAAAATATTAAGATATTAAATTCAAAATGCTATAAAACAAAGAAAAGCATTACATTCTCACATTTGAAGAGCTAGAATTAGCAAATGCTTGGCATTTTTACAGTTTTACTTTAAATAAATGTTTGATTAATTGAGAGCAACTACAACTTTAGCTGATGATTTTACTCCCACTGGAATACAGTACAGCAGATTTTGTGCAGACGGTCATTTAAAAATAGTCCGACATTTGGCTGGATTTAAAAATGTTTATTTCGTTGCTAAAGAAAACCTAAACCTAAAACTCAAAATTGGTGGTGCCTGCAGCTCATTAATAGGTGTGATGTTTTCAAACAGGGTATTAAAACTAAGTGAATATATGGCATTCATTAAATTAATTAATAATTACTCCCATATATTAATGTTTTCAAACATCTGTTGTGTTTGCTCATGAGGCCTAAAGTGGAAGTTTGGTATTGAGTGTAATCAATAGCTTTCTAATTAGAAATCAACCAGGGGACAGCTGTTAGTCACTTAAAAGGCAAATACAATATAACTACCAGATGCTTTACTGCGTGTGTGTGTTTGTGTGAGCATCTGTGTGTGCATTGTAGGCAATGCATTTTCTGTTTTCTTTGTTGGTGTGTTGTTTTGATTTTCCACAATTTTCCAATGTCTAAACTGCAGGTATAACTTATCACCGGTAATACACAGGCTGCACATTCCGGAATCAAACAGGTTCATTGTTTTTGAAGTTTTATTGTTTATCAGGTGAGGAAATAAAAATGTTGGAACTCAAGTAAATATTGCCACAAATTGCTGCACGTCAGGTTCAGGGCAGTCAGTTATGCAGGGACCATGTACTCATGAGCAAGAAAAAACAATTCTTTCCACAATTACATATGCTGTTTTCTGGTTTGAATCACTGAGTCACTTCAAAGCGATGAATCACAGTCACAAACAGAGCACATATGCAGGGCTGAGCCTAATGCGCTTACAGTAGTGGTAATATTCAAGGTTTCAAAGTTAAAAAGTCAGAATCTAACTGCCTCTCTGCACACGATTGATAAACAATATAAAGTTAGAATTGGTCTGATTATTTGTGGATATTCTTCAGGCATCACTCTACCAAAACAACTTTTTTTTGCCAGATTAACAGAAGTGTAACACAGATATAATGACAGCTAAGGAAATAAAAACAAATTAAAAATGATCAAGTCTAGATGCTTCTGCCCAACTAAATTAGTGGGCGCGCGCGCGCGCACACACACACACACACACACACACACACACACACACACACACACACACACACACACACACACACACACACACACACACACACACACACACACACACACACACACACACACACACACACACACACACAAATGCAGAGCTGCATGTGTCTGCCACCATTGCAAAGTAGCATTGCAGCAGGAGCTGTACATTACATTATCTACACAAATCAACCAATCAATCTTCTGTCTTTAAACAACAAAAGCACGGGCGAGTCTCAAAGTCATCCTCTTACTATGATGAAGACTGATTTCTTATATCTGAATAAAATGCGTCAATGTGTGGGATGCTGCATCCGTGGGCAAAATGTGTACCAACAAAGAATTCATGAGCACTTTTTCATTCCTGGACTCGAGTTTAGTGTCCAGATGGACTGCCTGTTGGAATTCTCATTCATGCTTGCAGTGACTTTCAAGAGAGTAATCTGCCAATATCTAAGCCGAGCTAAATAGAATCAATTAAATCGAAGATTTGCTGTTCTACATTTAGAATGTGGTGAGTCAAATGGCACATTTCATATTCCAGTTTTCTCAAAAACGAGTCTGTGTGTTGTAACACTCCGACCGACAAAAACAAACACACATTTTTATTTGGAATGTTTAAGATGATGAAATCAATATAAATTTAGACAGCACTTTCCTTTTGTTCAGCCTGCGTCTGTATCCATTGATTCTCCTCAGTTAACTACTCCTAATGGTTAATGGCTTGAATGAGTCCATTAATCCTCTGATTCATGTCCTACTGTCTGGCAGCATCAAATCCAGCATCATTACCTCCCATTAAAGCCAATGCTGATATTAGTAGCTGGTATACAGCAGCTATCTAATCACATTAAGAGTTTATGTAATTACAATCCTAAGACTTGATGTAATGGAGGCGTGGGGAAACATGATTTGATGATAAATCCATGCTGTACCTTTTAAATGCATTAATTGAATACACAGAACAATTAATATTTGTATAGGTTGGTGCTTTGGGCACATGTACTAAAGGACTTTCCATCTTGCTATATGCTGCTCATCTTTCCACAAAATCTTTTAGACACAAGAAAAGAATCAAAGCTTGTGAAGAATAGTACAATGCAGCACACTTTTGTATATTATATTGTTTCTAGTTTGTGTGAGATAAACTGCAAAATTGCCCATTGAGTCACATTGTTTGTTCTGTCCGTTCAAATGAACGGACAGGATGTTGAAATTTTACACATTTTCAGTTTTTCATGGCTTTTCAACTGCTATCTAGTATATCCTCATTCATACATTTACAAAGAAACTCTGTTCAAACTTGAACACGATATTCAACATTATTTGAACTTCCATTATACAACAAGTAGATCCGACCAGGCAATCTGATTGGTCATCGAGACATTTAGAAGATGCTCAAATCAGCATGACAGCACACCCAGAGCCATTTGAGCACACCAGGTTCATCACTTAAAAAATACTCTGCCATTTCCATGTCAACATTACAGAGTTGAATTTAAAGAAATATTCTTGAAACATTTGTATTGATGAAAATAAATCAGGAACCACAGTGGAACACAGAGAAACTCTCCAACATATTTATATAAAGTGATTCATCGGGTTAAACGACTCAACTTTTTTCAGTGCTTTGGAGTTAACTGTTACTGGTAATGTTTGTATCACATCTGCTGTGCCGGTGGCACGTCACTATGGAAAACAAATACTGTAGCTGCTACATGTGAATTTTGCGAGCTTAATCTGTAATCTGTCGGTAGAACAATTTTTTTTTTCCAGCAGATATCTTAGTTACAACATAATTAGCAGCAGTTTTGTGTTTGTATGTGTGGTATCTATTCAGTTTGGGAAACAAAGCTAATGTTAGCTTAATTGGCTGGTTGACAGGTACATAGGATTCAGGTGTACTTTCCTCTGAAGAGAGAAGTGAACTCACATGCAACTTAATGGAAGAACATACATATGCTCACACATACAAGCCCATTTACTTATTTTCTTCCTCTCACATCTATTGCACAAAATCCTGAGTGGAAAATTAAAAATGCCTCAGATGTAGACCGAGGACATGTTTTACCATACCCGTTTGCACCATACAAATGCCAATCAAAATAATGGATGCATTTGATAAGGTTTGTTATAGGTGCTAGTTTTCTTTGTGATTCCAAGCTGGAAAGTAGTAATTAGTATCTGTGGTCTGCCGTGGTACACAGGAAGGCGTTGGTAAAATTACATATATAGAGACAGCAGGGAACCCCACCATATTACATGTTCTCTTTTTCTTGAACATGTTTTGACTTTGTTTGTGTTAGTGTACACAGAGGAGGTATATTTTCTTTTTTAGACTTGCAGCCGTACCTACAGCACAATGCTTTGTTGTTGTTTGTCTGGTTTTGAAAAGTTCTAAATAGCAGTGAAAGGCCACAGTATAGTGTCTCAAACTGAAACACATCTGTTAAAGTGCACACTTCAAAATGCATTATGGAAACACGCAAACAATATAACAATATGATTTTTCAATTTACTGTAAATGTTCAATCCGACATTTTCTGGCGAGGGACGGAGTGATCTTGGGGACCTGATTGGATGTTTTGTACACAGACTATATACCTGATGCACAAGCACTGGTATTCGGTATTTGGATCATACTGTAGGTGGGCGGGGAACAGAAACACCTCCTTGTCCTTTCTCTATCAATTTCTTCTCATTTTCATTTACTCCCTTCTTATCAGGCCCAAACGTGACCAGGACAATTTTTACACTGTCTAGAAGAATTTATACGACCTATCAGGGAAAAGAAAAGTGTTGCATCATTGTCTACTTTCAACTCCAACAATAATTTATTTTAGACATTAAATACATACCACACAAGTGAGCAACTATAAGTGCCCTGCAGCATGAATACCCCCCCCCCCCCCCCATTTTTTTGTGTGACTCAGCAAGAGCTTAATGAATGAACAAAGAAGAGACCAATACACATCTGAAGCTGAAAATCCACCGCAACCTGGATTCACCTATGTTCTTGTGCCAGTTCATGTACAAATTATTGAGTTTCAGAGACAAAAAGGACAAAAAGAAAAAGGAAGCTGGAGCCGCTCTGCCTGCAGTCCATTATCAGTTTCCATTTCCTTCCCATCTTCTTGTCTTTTAGTACCATTTCTTCCAACTGGATTCTCTGTGGGGATGTGCTTTCACCCATATCTTCACTCTATTTCACCCTAACCATAGTGCTGTTTCCTTTCCATTTTCTGCATCCACAACCCCTCTGGCTCTCTCTACCCCCCTACCTCAGACAAGACACACATCTCAGTGCCTTGTCTGTTCAATATTTCATCACTGGTGGGAGGATGTTTTATTTACCGTGCCCGGGACACCCGCAGTGAGTCACTCACAACAGAGAGGCACCGAACAATACAGTAGCTGGGGGGGTTTAAGACAAAAACAACCACTGGGATGCCAGGGGCATTGTGTGTACAGTATGTGTGTATGTGCATAAGTCTCAGTGGTCATACAGAGAGGTCAAAGCAAAACAACATCCCAATTAGCTGAACAGGAAAGACATTAGGGCCCTATTTTAACGATCTGAAACTCAAGTATCAAACGCAAAACGCAAGTAGCTTTGTGGGCGGATCTCGGGAGCTGTTGCTATTATACCGGTGGGATAAATGAGCGCAAATGAGCGCAAACCTAAAATGGGTTGGTCTGAAGTAGCTAGGTGTGGTTTGGGCGTAACGTGCAATAAACCAATCAGAGCGTCATCTCACATTCCCTTTAAGAGCAGGCACGCTTGTTCTTGCAAAAAATGGGAACTGCTGCGTCCGTGTAGATGAGAGAAGCAAAGTGTATATGCGTTGTGCACACACTACATTATGGCATGCGCCCCTAAAATAGCATCTGAATAATGTGCCACTGACTTTAGACTAGCGCCACTGACTTTAGACTAGGTTTTTCCTGGTCAGTGGCGGAATTGTTTTCTGAAACTGCAAAATAGCACTAGGGAACGTTTGCGCCTGAACACACCTCCTCTTTTCACTGAACCGCCCCCGGGAGCACGAATTCAATCCCTAATTTACCGACGTGTGTCTATGGAAGGAATAGTCTGCTGTGCATCGGGTGAAAAATAGGAATGATACATGCGTCGGTGTACAAAGTCAATTGCACTGGGTGCAAGATAGTGCCCTTAAAATCACATGGGAGCATGGGATATGAAAAACAGATATTTGACGTGTGAGCTGAGAAACACAAAAGTCATGCCAAACAGAACAATGTGACGCTTCCAACAGTATCAATTCCCACTGTGTAATTCTCCAATCATCTATCTATACAATAGGTATCCAGGTCAGAGGAATATCAGTTCATTATATGAACACAAATGTGGAGCTGCAGTGTCTGCTAGTTGGGAATTATCAGCTAAAGCATTTAGAGTCAGATGGATGCAGACATTTCCAGTAACTGGCAGCATTTACAGTAAATGCCACTTTTCTGACAAAGGAAGAGTAACATTATCTTATTCCATGAAATCCCCATGTTTGTTACTATAGGTACAGCAGCACAATAAACACAACCCGGAGGCTGTGAAAATTGTCTGATTTGCACTTTGCACAGGCAGACAGACTCAAAGTTTATCAAAACAATACAGGAGGCAACAAATCAAATGTGATTAATTACATTTTTTGTTTGAAGGGTGTAACAACATTTTGAGGGTTGTAGGTCTGGGAGAGTGAAAACCTTTTATAACAGACTCAACAGATTACTTTGCAAAGGTACAGTCAAGAGACGACAGAAAGCAGGTGCAGCAGATGGAAGAAAATACACAGCAGGAGAGACAGATAGAGATTTGGTGACCCCGTCTTCTTAAGGATTATATTGCTGTATAAGTGGCCTTTCATTTACATTCAAATGTAAACACAAGTGGAAAACCACCATTAATGTTAAATGATTGGAACCTGCTCTCACTCAAATTGACTAACAGATGTTTTATTACCACAAAAACACACTCAATCTGAGCTTTTCATTTTTACATGTTAACATTGAGTAATTGAAAGCCTACTGTCAATTTTAATCACCTGAGAAAAAACAAATAATGTATGTTTTTATTATATGTATACCAGCAAGTTACAAAAAAAATGCATATTGAACATTATTCTCCATGGGGAAGAAGAATGGAATTATTATTTCTTTCATTTCTGGTAGATGGATCTTGACTACACTACCTGAAGGCTGGCTCCTGCTTGTTACTTGGACCTTATTAGCTGAAGTAAAAGTTCCCCTGTGCTAGATATACTTTGCTGTACCTGTGTGCAGCTGCTGTCACTGAAGCTCATGCTTCCTGCACACCTTCCATGTAAGGGATATAATTATAACTCCCGAACATAATGTAAAACAACTAGAGTAAGTGTTGAGTTTGCATTAAAAGCTAACTGCAGCAACAGTAAGGTAATATAGCAAAGTGGACGTTACGTAAATAGGTAGGTTAGGTAAATAACGGGCATGACCACAACTGTACATGAAAATTTATATTATTATGATACTTATCACAAGCACACAAAATCAGAGAGAGATCAGAGGCTTAGCATCATCTCCTCTTATATTGCCTCTTTTAAATAGCTGATAAACAGTGAGTCCAGCACCAATGTGCAACTAAAAGCAAAGTAGAACAAAGGCTGCTAATGAGATCAAAGTGGAGAGCTGTTTCCTCCCAGCTTGATTCATTCATGACACACAACAGCCTATGTGTGATATCATTTCAAAGAGCTACCCACATGTCACAAATTAGCTAGTGACATGCCTCAAATTAGCCTTTGTTCTGCATCGAACCACACTGAGACTCTGAGTAATTGGGAGACTATGATGCAGGACGAGGAAAGTGATGGGTGTGAGGCTAATACTGTACGTATGAGACAGAGGCAGAGGCAGAGAGAGAGAGAGAGAGAGAGAGAGAGAGAGAGAGAATTCACATTCTCCGGCTTAATCACCATGTAAAAAATCATTCAAAGTTTCACAGAGACAAGCTCAGTGTAAAAGCACACATTAAAAACGAATTACACTGGTAATTAAAGAAAGACGATCGACGATTTTGTGTAATTCATACTTAAGAAATGTAACTAGTTCTTCCTTCACCCTAATGTACAATAAAGTAGGGAAAAGGGCAGAGATGGATAAGAGAGTGTCAATCAACGAGTGATTAGTGAGCATTGTGCTCATGGATATGAACTGATTTGAACTGAGATGTTATACAGTAGAAAGTATGACTAAAAGCAATTATTACAAGTGAACAGTTATACAGTATATGTCAAACCCTATATTCTAAATATAGGGATGGTAGCCAAATGGAAAAGAAGAGGTGTAGCTAAATGTACAGCTGTCCGGATCAAGTTCTTTCGGCCTCGATCTCGATCAGAGTCCTTCAATAATGTGTATCTGCTGATACAGAGTCTGATTCAATATATACATTATTTACCAAAATGTTGATTAAATATGTATCTGAAGGACTGAAATAACAGCTGTACAGTTGCCTTCTAAATTCTAAACTATAAAGTTGACAAACTTAAATTATTGATACGATATGAATGAAAGTTTAACTGGGAGAATGCATTGCATTGAGGTGAAGCAATACGCTAGAGAGATGTATTGTAGAAACACTCACAATTTATTTTGGCCTGCCATCAACTCACTCTCATTGTTAATTAACGACAGCTGATTTAACCTACCACCAGCAACGCTTGTCATTTTAACCGTGAAAGCAATGGTCAGCACTGGCTGAAATGGGAAGCTGCTAGCTGAATGTTTTGTACACTGCTCTTAGTCAATAAGAGAGGGGAGCTAATAGCTTTGTTACCATTGAAGTTTAGCAGATGCATGTATTTTGTCAGTCAGGTTGTCAGAACAGAGTCAATTACCAGTTTTTCCCATTCACACACTCTCATTTTAAAAATGATTGCACCGTGGAGCTAAAATATGAAAGCATCTGCTCCGATACCTATCAGTAGGAACGGCTCATGGCATCCCTAGCTAAATGTAATAGAAAAGTACATACATGCTTCAACAGTACATGCTTCACTGACACTCCTTTCAGTGTATGTATTTATTAAACAAAATCAAAGAAGCGTCTTTATTCTTCTCTGTTGTCTTTTGTTAGTCATTTTGCATTCTGTTCCTACTGCAAAGATGACTTTGGAAAGCAAAGCACAAACCTTGAGTTATTCTACTTTAAAATGAGTTTTAGCACTTTTTTGCATTTTTCTACAATCACAAAAAAGACAGTTGACCACTATAGGAGGGGTGTGTACTGTATGTTAGATTAAACCTGTCTAAAACTAGATTCACTGGACTCCTATTTAGAGTTAAAAATGTTGCATCACACATTTGACAGGCATCAGTCCAACTGAGCGGTGGGGAATTTCCCAGCCTTGACCTCTGTGTGTGACTTGCGCCATAATGTCATGTCCTCCAGGTTGTGAATGGGACTAAGCCGTCTGAGAACTGCCAAGATAAAGATATTTGCCGACAGGGGATGTGACAGTCCCCTCCTCTGTTCAGTAAGTGTTGCTCCGGTTTGATGCATATGGTCTTCTTAGTGTTTCTTTCAAACTATTAAAGTGTGTATGTTGCTCAATGTCCTGTGGCTGTGTAAACTACTGAGTCTTGACCTGAGGGGTTTGCACTTCTATGATGCATCATGCATTTAGGGGCTGTTTACTGACATTTATGTACAAGTTGGTGCACTCCTCACTACATTTAACAAAATAGACAGTGTTAGCCATTACATTCATGCTTTGGTATGGGGATATTTGGTTAAACCAGGTGTTGTCTCAGCATGCCCTTATATCATATCAAAAAGAGGGAAGATATTGAACAATAAACTGACCTTTCTGAACTCTGCAGTCGCTCTAAAAGAACAAGATAAAGCTGACATCAAGCTGTACAGGAAACAAATGCAAACCATTGCAACCTTTTAGACTTGCACCATCCACTGGAACAAAACTAAGAGTAACCTAGACCTTACACCACCAGGTGGACAACATGTCCACAAAAAGGGTCTAACAACAGGGAACACAGTCACATCTAACAGGCTTTGGGATCCTGATGTTACCCCGACTGAGCTGTTTTCAAAACAAAAACAATACTCAAAATGAACAACGGACATGACACAGAGCAATTTTATCACCCTTTCTAGCAGGGGAATTACGGTTGACTATTGTACCCCACTGTAGAAAACATTAACAGATAAATGTGCTATGCAGTTTACTGCTTTCTGCAGTAATGTGAATAAGAAATAATGCATAGTTGTGCATTTTAATATACAAAACCCCCTGGCATACTGTAGCCCTTTTTTGTTTATCAGTAACACCTAATAGCCCCTTAAATGCATTTACAGTATAGAATAGTGAAAGACTCCCATACTGAAGGACTAAAAACGCTTGAGGATTATAATGCCCATGTTAGATGATGGATGGTTTGAAATACAGCTGACAAACTCAAAGAGCTCTCACCAAAGAAAGAGAAGGGACTTCAACATTATGCATCCGCTGAATACAACATACATAGGCAAATGCATCCCCATTATTCAATTAGGGGGAGCAAGTTATACTTTTGCTACCCCACTTTTTATCTTTTTAAAAATAAGTGTATCATCATACATACCCTGCAATCAGGTGATTATATTTAAGCAGCCGATATTAATGATCATTTTATTATTTCAGAAATTGACAAAAACAAGTAATAAAAAAAAAATCGTTTTTGGACCACCTGGGTTGGTTCAGTCGAACCCATCACTGATCGTTTGGTGCAGCTAGCTTTGGCTTTCAATCACACAGAAGAAAATAAACTTTAAAAATGGTAAGAAACATCTCATTTAGCTTAAATGCGATCATGGACTGAAAATAGAACATAGGATAAGATAGCCTAGCGTTTGCTGAATGGACCTGCTTGGCCCACTGACTCCAGCCAAACTTTAAATTACCTAAAAATAGGATTGTACTTGCCAAAATACCAAATCAATTTGCAGTTAACGTAAGCTAACATTGCCAGGCAGCGCACCTTTAAGTTATTGAATTAAACCCTTTAAGTCTTGAGATGTAAACATCTCCTTCTGATTTGTGCATTAATATTCCTTGATTTTAGATAATGTAGGTTAAAATGATCTGCTTTTGAAGTTCTGAATATTCACTCCTGTATACCATTACAGCTACACAAGCTAGAGCTGCTATTGAGAATAGCTACCGCTAGAACCTGTGTGTAAAATAAACAGGTGGGATTAGCATTAGATAGTTGTTACAAGGCCATTTGATTCATCCAAAAAGTTTGTTGCAATTGTTAGACTTTGAAGATGACCTCGTGAGTATATGTGAGAATAGTACGGAGCCCTGGAGGTGACATGGAGGGAAGAAAAAAAAAACGAAAAAAAAAAAAACATGTACAAACAATAAACTCGAGATATCGAAGTTTTGACATGGAGGGAAGAAAAAAAACAAAGAAAAAAACAAACATGTACAAACAATAAACTCGAGATATCGAAGTTTTGACATGGAGGGGAAAAAAAAGAAAAAGAAAAAAAAACATGACTTTCAAAGTCAACATCTCGAGTTTCAGCCCCGTTCATTCCAGGGCTTAATATTGCATTTACTAATAGACACATTATTTAACTGTTATCAACAATTAGTCAAGGCATTAACAAATGGTAAATAGACACCTTAGTTAATTGTTATTAAAAGTTATTCAATGCTTAATACTGCATTAACTAATGATATAATATTTACCTTAATTAACTGTTATTAACAGTTAGTCAAGGTTTATTACTGCATTAATTAATGGTAAATTAGACACCTTAGTTAACCATAATTAACAGTTAGTTAAGGCATTAACTAATGGTAAATAATGCATCAATTATTACCTTAGTTATCATGAACAAACATGAGCATTGTTAATAAACGTTTATTAGACACCTTATTTAACTGTAACTAATGGTTAATTAATGCATATTAATGCATTAAGTAATGCTAATTAATGTACCCTTATTGTAAAGTGTTACCAATGTTTTTATAAATACATTTTTAAATAAAGCCATTCTTCTAATAACCATTTCCTGTCCTGATCCACCCATTTCTATAATGTTCTTCTCCCATTCCTGGTTTTCATAGCATCCTCATCCTCATCTCTCCTCAATCTAAATAATATAGACTAGTGCAGGTGGCTGTTTCTTGACTCAATCCAAGAGGTTAGGTAGTGTTGAAATGCAGGACATTGTTTTAAATTGCAATTTCTTATTTGGGGGACCCCACCTACCCACCAATCACATATCTTTCCAAGTTCGCCTCCTCATTTTAAAACATAACCAGGCACCTATTACAACATAGTTTTTCAGTAATTGTGCTTTGTACTTGTAAACTAAACACCTTAACATGTGTAGTGCACTTGCATTATCTAAACAACAGTAAACATCAGGTTTTAGAGTCAAGCCCTCAAAATCAAGTGCAAGAGCCTTTTTCTATAGATTTCCCACTTTGTTCTGATTCAATATTTATAAATGAATACATTTGTCATAGAGGTGTCAGCGATGGAAATATCTCCACTGAAAGCCTTGGGAGGCTATCCGTCAATAATCTAATGCTGCCACAAGACCTCTTGCGGATTCTTCTACTGAAGAAATGTGGTCTGCTGATATTACTGCACAATCACCATGATTGTTGCTTTGTCCATGCACACTGAATTGAACAAATTCAAGTATAATTTGAAGGCATTAGTCAATCAAAATGATTTCTGAGAAATATAAGAAATCTCTGTGGCCCCATCATTACTACAGTAAAGGCAGTGAAACCAACTCAAGGACTGGGAAGAAATGTAGTTAATGTTAAACTTGTTTAAATGATTCATTGTCAAATATTAAATATATCTTATTCTTAATGTGAACAGTTTGTTTTAACTTAAAGGGAGATAATGGATCTTTTGGAAGAATAAAGAACACAATTTTCTTCTCACAAATGCAAAGCTGAATTCATAAGCAATAGAATGAACCCTTGGATGATACAATGCAGTCAGGGCTTATACTGCTACAGCCTCACTTGGTCTAGTATGACCAGTAGCTTTTGGGGGCTAATGTTAGCAAACTTAAGCTAGATATTGCTGTATAAAAGGAAATGAGTGAGTCCGTTTTTTGACTTCTTGACTTTTTCCCACTTGTGCTACTTTAACAATACGTTTTAGCATTTATTATTGTCCTGTAGCTGTCACTGGAGACCTCAGTAGCTGTCATTCTGCAAAAGTTACAAAGAGTAACTTTGCGAAAAGAACTGCTCTTGACCATACCCCATTCAGTAGTTGGCTGTCAAAATTCAAATTAACAATGACATTAATTTAATTTAATGAGCTTTTGTGGTTGCTATATTTTGGTTCAATACCTAAAGTTATATCAAATAAAATTCAAACAAAAACATGATTGTCTGCCAATTCCTCTGCCCATTGTCAGCACCATACTGGCTCACTTGTTTTGCATTTGCTAACTTGAACTGAGCTATTGAGAGGAAATTTCCAACTAAATGCGCACTCATTCATTCGTGACTGCATTCCATTGCTGCGACAGAGGTGGAGTGAGCTTGGGTCGCTGGTTTTGAGAGGGATTTCAGAAGGGCTGCAGGCAGGAGAGGGATGCTTTGAGAGGACTGATGGGGGCACACAGCCCCTAATGCACTTCCTTTTAAATATGAAGCTGCACATTAAGCTTTCATAGCTTCCCACCACTCCCCTTATCTGGCAAACTGGCAGACCAAGCTGCACGCACACACTTGTGAGTAAAGACAAACACGCTTACACACCCAAATACACACGCACACATACACAATGGATATAGGCACAAGGTACATTCTTGTGATTTATAGCAATACACGTGATCAGTCTAGTCAGAGCAGGGTACAGTATTGACTGATGCAAATGCTTTCAGTTAGATCCTGCAAGTATAAAAATTATTGGTAGGCTTATTTGTTTTCAAAATCAAAGGGGCATGGGCAGCAGCTCCAGGGCAGACCTGAGACCTTTGGTTGGCCACTGTGGCGACGCGATTTTGGGCGCCAGTAATTTGAGACGCATCAGCAAACTTTCTGTTATTGCCGTTAGCGTCGTTAGCATCAGGGAATAGGGATTGTGCTGGCTGGGTTTGGGTTGTTGTAGTCACTGGCTGGGGTCTAGCTCGGGCTGTGTCCCAGGGGCTGTTGTCTGCTCTCATCCCAACAAAGTCTCTTAGCGATGGGGAGTGGAGCAGATGGACATGGGAAATTGAACCGTGGGTTAGGCCAGCGCTGTTAACCATGGTCAAAACAATCAGACTAAAAACAATTTTATGAGCGTGTTTATGAACATTGTAACGTCACTGATGGTTTAGCCACCAAGCAATTGCATGAGCCACTTAATGTAGCACATTGTAGTAAACTGGATCGAGTTTGAAATATATCAATAAATTAGGCATCTACTGTATTACTTTGTTGCTAAGTGGCATGCAATTAATGAAAGAAATGATGCTGTGTGGCAGATTAAATAATGTATTACTGTTACTGAGTATATTTCTTAAGCCACCTACAATCCCTTAAAAGGCTGCCAATTTATTTTCCACCTTCTGCCTTCAGTCATGCTATCAGAAAAGGTGTCACTTTTCTTTCCAAATAGTGGATATCTCATTTTGGAATTAGGCTCTTTTTTCAGACCTTCAGAGAATTGAGGTCATTCAGGAGAATCAAATATTAAAAGCACTGAAAGACATTGCCTTTTTTCACGTTCCACATTCCATTTGTTTACAGAGACTGAAATAACACAGTAGCAGCATTCATTTATTTTCAGTGGGCCATTTTCAGGGTCAGAGGTTCAGTCAGCTGAGTGTTCAGAATTCATAACTGCTTCACTAGCAGGGCAAAGAAACCCTGGAGATTTTGAGGTATTGATTTGAAGACCAGCTAAGAGAACAAGTAGATAGACACCCATACAGTTTTAGTCTACTGAAGTCAATATTTTAAGGGGGAATGGCACATAATTGAATTTCTGATATATCTTCGAAGGATAATGTGTTGCTATTCACTGAAAGGAGGACTCTCTATTTTAAATGTGTATTTATTATATTGTATTATATATCATTTAACTGAGAAGTGTAAGTGGGATAAAAAAGCTAATCTGAAGATGATTTGGCCACCTGATTTTAGTATTAGAAATAACTAAAATTACCACATCCCCACTGTCTTTAAAAAAACAAAAACAAATCATAACTACTGCACAGTAAATCAAATGTCTTCATAAACACAAAAAGTATTTATTTTGCACTCTGGAAGTGTATTGTGTAAAAGGGATGGATAGTGTGGTGTTTGTGCACATGGGTGTCTATATGTGTGTGTGTGTGTGTGTGTGTGTGTGTGCGCGCATGTTTGTACAGACAGGTTAATAAAACAGTATGTATTCTCAGAGCTGACAGCGTCCAAGCTAATCCTGTAAGTCCAGACATGGAGATTGTGGCACGAACACACTGCCACTGCTGCAGAGCGAACTGCCAGTACACTCCATGTTTCTCACTGTTCTCACTCAGTCTCTGCACTCCTGTTTTATTCATGCTCCTTCTGGAAAGGAGAAACACCAGATCAGGTGCCTGTGTGTGCACATGTGTGTTTATTTTTAGGCCTATGTGCATGTAAGATATGTGTCTGTTCATGCCCATGTGCCTTTTTGAAGAAAAAAAACTCACCAAAAAATACATTTTGCTTTTGAAAATGTACTGAATAATCAATGTTGATGGGAAAAGAAACATGGATTGTACAAAAGGTTTACCTTTCTGTATACCCAACCATCATATGCACCCCTGCCACACATCTTACAGCCGTTGCAGAAACACCTTCACACAGCACAATCCAAGTCATCTGTGACAAATTACATTGTTTTAAGTAACAATTGTTTAAAGCAACCCAGCAGACTCCTTTTTTAAGTCCTACAGCACCAATGTTTCCTGTGGTGCTGGGTGATTGCTCTGGTGTTACACTGAAGGGTTGCTACATCAGTTGGAAGAAGAAAAAACAGAAAGGCCATGGAGCTATGGACAGAATGGAACTAAATCAAAGAGACAGAAAGACAGGGAAAGAAACAGAAATGAAAAAAGACATAAAAAAGACACCAAGAAAGAACAGAGTCAGAGGGAGGCAGAGGGAGAGGCATGGAGAGAGAATGAGCAAGCGAGCAGGGAAGGGAGAGAGAGGTCCCTACTGAGCAGTGGCTGTTGAGTGAATTTATTTGAGCTGTGGCCTCTCAAGTGAATCCCCTGAATGGGAGTAAATAGACAGCAGGCAGTACAAGGCGGCCTTGCCTCACATCAGCTGGTGAATGTAAGAGAGGAGGAGGATGGCAACAATACAAGCGAGCTAATGGGTTCACAAGCAGTGGAGACAATATGGCAGCACACAGTATACACAAAACAAGTTATTTTGTCCTGATTAAAGCAGTACAAACAGAACAAGGATAATGCAAGAGCATTGTTAAATAGCACATTTACCATTGAGACCATAAGATACATTTCACAAGATTGTTTATAAAATGGTGTACTAATTAGGTTTTTAAATATCCTATCTTTACTACTTTCATATGAGAACAGATACAATAATGGTAAGCATACTGAGCACACTGACTCAGGGCATAGTTAGCCATAGTTAGCCATTCTGGCCTAGACTGTTGTTTATCTTTAACAGCATCAAACACAGCTCTATCTTTCTCTTCTTAGTCCACAGGACATTCGTAATGTTAAATACTTCAGTATGTCAGCTTTGGGCCAATTTGTGTCACCTTTCAACGCAAAACAACTTGTTTTATACCATTCATTTAAAATATATATATATTATCTGCTACACAGTACACATGACACATCAAAATAAGCATCTCGTTAAGTAAACCTGCGCTGTTGGTAGTGATCGGTTGTTTATTGTTTTTATAAAAATTTCCAGTAAAGCACCCCCCCCCCCCCCCCCCCCCCAAACACAAAATGCAGGCTAAGTAGAAGCATTTACAGGGCAATAAAGGATGATTACAATTAAGTTAGAGAAGTATTTTGATTTGGCTTCACTGATTATTGTATGAGAGTGAGATTATTACTAACAGTAATGGTTACTACTCTGCTCTGGTAAGAAAAGTCCAAACACATCAGCCAGTCAGGTTAAATATGGATTTCCAAAGCAACAAAGATGTGCAATGTTTATTATGTCTCTCAATCAAAGAAGGGCAACTGACCTCATCATTTAAAATGCAGAGCTGAGCATTGTTATTATCTACAGTAATGAACCTGAGATCTGAACGGAAAACACAATCTAAGGTCCTAATAAGCAGCATGTTTAATAATGGATTCATAACAATCCCCTTCATATAACTGAAATAGAAGTTGGCTCTGTTATTGTCTACAAAGCAAAGTCATTTTACCAACAAGATTGTCTATGTGATATACTTATAATTTGGCTACATGACAATGTATTTCTATTCTGTGACCACCTAGCAGCCACCAATCACTATAGATACTCTTTCAAACGCCATAGCAAACACACAGAACAGAGTAGCAACCTTTGAGAACACCCAAGCAACCACTTGCATGTCTCTCCCCCTGCCACCCTTACCGTGCCTCTCTGTCTTTGTCTTCCCTCTGTATACAAACCTACTCTGTACAAGGTGGCTGTCCACGCCTCTGTGACTAAGTGACTGGCAGTGACAAGCGACAGCTCCCTCACTTCCTGTGTCTGTCTGTGTGTGTGTGTGTGTGTGTGTGTGTGTATGTGTGTGTGTGTGTGTGTGTGTGTGTGTGTGTAATGAGTGAGTGAGTGTTACTGAGGAAGACTATGTGTGTGAGTACTCCTGGCCTTAGTCTCACTTTTGCTCTCTCTGTCTCTATTTCTGCCTCCCTTTATCTGTCTACCTGTCAAGCAACATTTCAACATCCCTTCCCGAAAAATAAAAACAAATAAATAACACAAAAAACCCTAAAGCTGAAAGGTGGAGACAAATCCGATACGCCCACAAGTCCTCATTCTTTCACTCTTCATAACTGCATCTTTCTAAAAAAAAAAAATAACAGAAACCTTTTTTTTAGTATTATCTAGTATGCCATTGGCAAATCTGTGTGATCTGTGTCCTTGCGTGTGTGTGTGCAACTTGTAACTGACTGAGTGATGACCGCTGGCTGACACCATAGTTGACAAAGAAAAGAAATGAATTCCAATCTATATCTGTCAGGAAATAGAGCGTGTGCTGTAAGGCTAGCTAAGTGTGTACGTGTACGTGTGCGTGTGCGTGTGTGTGCGTGTGTGTGTGTGTTTGTGTAAACCCACTGTTTATGTCAGCAAGAGTCTGGTCCTGTGTCAGCTGGCACAGACAAGCATGGCATTAGGATTTTCAGATTTAGCTAATCTCAGAGCAGCCATTCATTCTAGTTGCCAGTTCAGCAATACAGTGACACAGTGGATCTTCAGAGCTACCTTCTGAGATACCCTGCATTTTTGGTGCATGTAAAAAAAAGGGTTACTGTATATAAGACAGAGGGAATGAGAGAGACATAATGAGTGTATGTGTGTGTTTGTATTGTCTTCCTTGAGGGAAGAATGTACCCTAGGTAGTGGACAGCGCCTTGTGTAGCAATCTCATCCATCTTTGTCAGAGTCATCGCAGCAGACAGCTGCTTCACAGCGCAACACTCACGGAAGACTCCGCTCACACACCTGCCCTCCCAACCCACTCACACACAGGCTATTTGTTCTACAGTACCAATGCAACAGACCCGCTGAGCCAAAAAACCTCTTGCCCTCGTTCTAGCTCTCCCAATGTGCGCTCATCAACGTGCTGCCGCATGTTGATCCAAATGCCCTCTTGCTTATCTCTGTCGTCACATAAGAAAATAAGTTGATGTTCATTTATAAATCTTTACACTCACTCGCATTTCATAACCTCAACAAAAATACGGAGCCCCTGAAGGATCACAGTGAGAATGTTTTGGGGGACTTATTTTGCTTTACCTTGCAATGTGATTTGCGTTCTCACGGAATAGTTTCACTTCAGACTTCAATTTTTAACTTTACATAAAATAAATAATTTATTCATAGCAGGAAATTATGGAATCAATTATGAATTAATTAGCAATTATGCATCATGAATATAGAGCATTTATACAACAGCACTTACACATATAACCTAATGTTACTGGGCTCGGATAGTGACATGGCCTTAAATGGTCTGGTGTCGTTATGGGAGTAGAGTGTCGAGAAAGCATGTTTTAGGAGGTTTTACTAACTGAAAACTCCAGGGAACTCTGGGAACCTCCAGGCTACGAGGGGCGCGTGAAGTAACGACCAGATGTGACGCGATGTGATTTGACCTTAGTTTACGGTAGTTTCATATTAATTAGCAAGACATTACTCCGTAAGAAAGTGAAACTATGTTAAATAAAGGCATATAATAAATGTATTGTCCTCTGAGCTCTCAGCGTTTTGTCTGACTATTACAAAGGCTATGTCGATATGGCATTACATTTGTCTAATTAAGCTATCACAGGCCCATGCTGGTACCATTAAATGTGGTGTCTAATTACTACAGCAGAATTTGGTAGCATGGGTAGTGTCAAACTGTAACATATTTTGGATCTGATATGCCATTGTAATTAATTTCAAATTAGACCTTGTAAAATGGTGTATTAGGGTCTCCTATTTGGTTTCCAATTAGAGTATCATTTGGTTTAATAGTTTTTAAGTATAGTATATTTTGGGTCTAATACTGCATATTATGTGGTTTCTAATTTAGGTGCATTATGTGTAATTAGGTTTGTTTACTGTCTAAAAAAGAACATATTAGTTAGTTCCATACTGGGGTGTTGTGCTGGGCAGCTGAGTGGAAATAGACATGTTTTAGAAGGAATGGAAAAAAAGTATTGTGAGGTAAAACAAATCTTTTTGCAACGGAACGCAAAACATATGGCAAGGTAACACAAAAGTAGTACCCAAAACTTTTTTCGGGGGCTCTGTACAAAAGTTAGCATTATTTCTTAAGAAATAGTATCCAGAACTCAAAGTTGTCATCCACTCCCACACAAATATATCACAGTACCTAAACAAGTACAGTAATAAAGTCGGTGGATACAACATGGACACTCTGATTTCTCCACCGTTACATCTCGTACATGCTTTATTATTATATGGGTTGTGCTGAAGCTACACAAACAGGGTAATACTGACTTAGATTTGACTTGATTAGGCCATGCAATATGAGCAAATTACTGTATGAAAAAAAACAATTTGGGGAGAGCACAGAGCACAATAAGTAAATGTTTGCATGTATGTTTTTGGAGAGAAAGTAAGAGAGAGTAAGGCACGGCATATACAATTTGTTGAATAAAAAGATAAGTGTTGGTCTTCAAGTGTTGAATAAAGTCTTTAAAGTGTTGAATAAAGAATAAAGAGAGTCAGTGGATTAAGGCCCAGCAGTCAGACGGGCAAACTGTGGTTATCCCAAACTTAAAGGTCGCACAGCTTTACAGGAAAGAGGTAGAATTCCAAGGAGAGAAGAATAACTCAACGCTGGGAAGATAATCCAAGACATTTTTCTATTGTCGGTAGTTCCTCATGTGAATGTCATTATAAAAACATATGCTAAATGTAACCCCAGTGAGGCTGATCTGTTGTTGGTAACTGATCTTATAGGTTAGTGGCAGCTCTCATTTTCTAGCTTTCTCTGTCCTCGCAGAAGTACCCCAACTAAATAGCGGTGCAGTAATGTTTCTTTCTCTGGGCTATGGCTATCTTCTGTCAGATTATACAATTGTTGTGATTGCAGAAAAGTATGTACCCATAAGTGCTTTTCCCTCATGGAATAGAAAAAACTGTCAGATTAACATTTCCCTCGCATAGGTAGAAGATCAAACAACTAATGACTGCAAGAGTTGGTAATACGGACTGTGACAGCTTAGTCTGTCATTTTGTAATGCTGGTCATTTATTTTTAAAGTAAATCTCTATGGCAAGGGAATTCAGTTTGCTAATTATCTAGGATTTTTCCTCCATGTGCTGTTTTTTTTAATAACTGCATCTTTAACCATCCCTGACAGCTGCCAACAAATTTCTTCCCATGCCAGGCTGCTCAGACTTTTTTTTTTTTTTTTTTTTTGCCATCATTCCCATTCGGGATCTTTTTTTTCTTTCAATCAACATATTAATTAACATGCTCAAATCACATTTCTGATAATGTAAGGATGGGTATATACAATTTTTTTATATGAGAATTTGCACTTTGGGTGTCATTTACACAATGATGCTGTGTACTGTATATGGTATTGCCAGAATCTATCTATCTAGCATTGTCACCTTGCCCTAACTATAAAGTTTCCCCAGGATCAGACTTGAGTTTAAAATCATGAGAAATCCAAACTCAATAAAAGAAAAAAGTAATTATTCACTGATAGCATCAGATATTTGCACCACTGCATTCCTTTAGGAAGCATTCTCTTTTAAATAAAATATACATTAGAGAATAAAACAAAATCCTAGCACTAATACAAAACAAATATGAAACTTGCTCTTTGCAAATGCTCAGTGTTTTAAAAAAAGATTGCTTTAACTCACATTGCAACATTTGAAAACAAACTGTTTTCCTGTGGGTAAGTAGAAAATGTCAACAAGATCACTTGTAAATCTAAATGTAACACTTTACTGAAAGTGCTGCCTCATGGAGAGTATTATGATGTGAGACGTGCCTCATAAGGCAAAAGCAACCACTTTGCATGTATTCTCAACAAAAGTAAACCAATCCAATAACACACAAATAGAGGGTATTTTGAGCCATATGAATGCTTAAACAAATATGAATATGAAATACATAAAACAAAAAAATAAGAATTCATTTGTTTTATATGGACTCCACTTGGTGGAAAAATAATGAATATAGCAACATCAGAGACAAAGAGAACGGCATCTAATGACTTGAAGAGTATTACTCACAAATACATCTGTCCATGGGTGTTTCACCGCTGATAACATGCAGACACTCAGATAGTTTAAATGGCACACTGAATATGAGGAATATTTCTAGAAAATGTTGAAATGATGGATGAGTCTCTTGTGCTCATATTAGTTAGAAACAAATGATTTGTCCTTTCTGTGGGACTGTGTCCTTCAAGAGGAAACCTATCTGTGACTGCTAACATAATCTGTGTTGTCCATTAGTGTGTGTACATGTACGGTGTACACACGGTGTGTGTGTGTGTGTGTGTGTGTGTGTGTGTGTGTGTGTGTGTGTGTGTGTGTGTGTGTGTGTGTGTGTGAGTGTGTGTGTGTGTGCTGGGCTTACTAGCTGTGCTATTGGAATGTATCACAATCAAAGGCCCAAGACAGCTATGTGGGATGTATGGGAGAACACCATCAGATTATACTTAATGATTGATTATGTAATTCGTGACTGCTGCTGGTGGTGGAAGAGGGAGACATTTCTTAAAGCAATCTGGCATGATATCGCAAACAACATTGTGCATTCCACTTGTCCTGCTTTTGCAAAAAAAGGACATGAAGCAGACATAAAGAAATGAATAATAAAAAATATAAGATTTGGTTGGTTTAATATTATTGATGTTACATACACCTTTAGGGACTGTTAGTCATGATGTCTTTTTTACAAGTATTAAAGTAGTGTAGTACATTTTTTAGTAAAATAATAATTATAATTAAAGCTGCAAGCAGCGATGGACAGGCCGTCGTGCCTGCGCGCGTCGGGCTTACCGGCGGACGCTACTCCTTGCGGCCGTGCATTTCCACGGCACTCAGACACTGCAAATCGTCAGCAATGAAAAGGGAACTCCCTGCAGAGTTCAACGATACCTCACACACGACTCTACATCGTACAGTTCATTAGTTGTGAAAGGGTGGGTGGCCAAAACATAGGGGTCAGGGCAAACTCAGTCCTCAGGCCTGGACCCTTGTCAAATGTGAGAAGTTTTGGGCGGATATGACAATGTACACTAACGTTACAACAACTTCTTCGTTCATCAATGGATGCTCAAAATGGCCGCCACGGCCACAACGTTTGACAAAAAGTTTTTCTTTCAACAACTTTTCATCTTTAAGGTGTTGAGATGGTACAGACCAAATTTGAAGTCCATCAGATGAAATCTGTAGGAGGAGTTCGTTAAAGTATAGCACCTTGACTTTTAGGCCTACTTCCTGTTTCCACTTGAAGTTGATCGGATGAAATCTCTAGGAGGAGTTTGTTAAAGTATGACGTGGAAATGGCCAAAATCGCACTAATTTTGAACTTTCAATTCAAAATGGCGGACTTCCTGCTGGGTTTAGGGTATGACTCCAATGACATTTGCTGTACGTCTTGACATGCTACATATGTGTACCAAGTCTACATTAAATGTACTGCAGGGGCTCAATTTATTTAACTTTGTAGGGGGCGCTAGCGAGCCATTTTTGCGCGCCTATTCCCGAAACCCTTAAAATACGTAAATATTCACCAGACTTGATGCGACCGCAGTTTTTGAATACGATAAGCCCCTCAAAAAGGCAATTCATTGCGCGGAATAATAATAATAATAATAATAATTCCTTCAGTTTCAATAGGGCCTTTGCCGCTGTCGGCGCTCGGGCCCTAATAAGGCCAAACACTAGCTAAACACTAAAAATACATGGGTTTATATATTAGCCTAGACCTATTTAACACTTTTTGCATGTGTGTAGCAATTATCAATCAGACCACCGCTTTAATTAGGTTCTTTCAGATTTAGATGAGTTGACCTCCATATTGCACATATTTTAATGTCACAGTGCTTAAATCCATCATCCTTTTAAGTAGGGCTGGGCGATATGGCCTAAAAATAAAATCTCTGATAAAATCTCTGATTTTATTTTTTTAAATTCGATTTCCGATTTTTTTCCGATTTTCCCCCCTACTTATTAAGGAAAGCAATAAGTACAAACGGCAGACAACTTACCATCTTCTCCACGGTAAATATGGGTACCATGTCTTTGGCTATGTGCAAAGCGACCGCTTCGGTGATTGTTCTCCACCGTGCCCCTTTCCTGTCATATGCGGTGCCTTGTGCAAAGGATTTGGCTACAGTTAGCTGTTTTTTAGCTAAGGTTTGTTGGTCACTGCGGTTTTGTTCGTCTCGGAGAGACTGGCATTTTTCATATTCGGCTGGATGTCTCTGTTTCAGGTGTTGGAATAGGTTTGTGGTGCTGCTGCCTTTGACTGCAATGGGCTTTAGGCAAATATTGCAGCATGGGGTCCCTTGCTCCAAGTCTGTCGCAGCAAACCCATACCAGTTCCAAACAACAGATGATTTTATTCCATTCTTGGGAACAAACTTCCCACTCTCACCGGTAGCCATGTTGTCACTTGCTGTTGCTGTTTCGTGTGTGCTATGATGTTGTTATTGTCGCATGCCATACTCTGCTATGTGAAACTAACGCTACGGAAGCTCCAGGGAGCCAAAAATGCGCCATTACACAGAAACTCGATTTACTTATTTTTTTAAATCGCCCCCGCAACAAAAAATTTGAATTAATTAATTTAATCAATTTTTCGCCCAGGCCTACTTTTAAGTCTCATTAAAGTCAGTCATGTGACATCATATCATGTTTGTCAGACAGCCTGACACAGTGCCCCATCCTTCCTAGTCAAAGATTATATTAGGCCAAAGCAATAAACTATCCCTACAGTTTTCAATTGAATTCCATTCTGCCGATTTCACAGGCAATCATCAAACACTACTGATTCTAAAAAACATATTTATAATTATTCTTCAGGCAACATTTTGAGCCATGTAAAACATTTTCATTATAGCTTTCTCAGACATCATCAATGTGCAAGGATGTGTAATGCCGTTACCTGGATCATAATAACTGGTATGATTACGATGTATTTAAAACGAATGTCCATACTACAGCTCATAGGGTTATTAAAAGTTGACATTTTGAGTTAACTTGCTTATTACGTCTTAAAGCTACATTGTGTAAGAATTTCTCCCATCTAGCGGTGAAATTGTATATGACATCCAACTGAATATTACTTTCTAGCCGCTCCCATTCTGATCGCATTTTAACTCCTATGGTGGCCGTAATATTCCAAGAAGAACGACTTTGTCCGTGAGTGTTCCTTCCAGCAAAATAATAGTTTTACATTTTCGTCATGTTAGTACCATTTCATTGCTAACATCAGCTATCAGGTTCCCAAATGAATGCGTGCTAATATTAGTAAAGTATCGTCGTGAGACCAGGGGGAGATTACTCACGACTTGAAGATGGAGGACATCTTCAAGTCATGAGTAATCTCCCCCTGGCATTCGTTACAGTGCCACTGAGTTTAAAAGCGTGAAAGGTGGAGGTATGTCCCTCTTTGGCTAATGTATTTTAAAGACATGGTAGAATAAAAGACATGGCAGAATACATACGAGCGACTCGCTCGTATGTATTCTGAATGATTCTAAATGGCAGATTCTACGCTTACAAGAATACTTTGATTAGTTGGTGGACATAACACATAAATGAGCACATCTTTGTGAAAGAACAAAGGGGGTTTTGCTAAGAATCAACTCAAAACATTACACAATGGAGCTTGTGGTATCAGGAGTACCGATGTAGATGATGATGATGATGATGTGTGGTTGAAGAAATAGTCGCAGAAGCTGCTTGATTATTAATAAGGTTTATTATTTCAAAGAGAATTCAGCATCTAATGCAAGCTCTGCAGCAGCTTGGAAGTTACACGGCCCAAAGGTAACTTAACTTTTCCTCTTCCAATGGACGTTTTTATAGGATAACACTTACATAAGGATGAACAGCAACAACAATGGTAAAACAAGTTATATAAAGTATACATTGCATGTCCTCCAATCCAAAAGCCCCACATCTTCTTCAGAACATCGAACCAGATTCTTCACCCAATCCCTTTGGTCTGATTTCTAAACATCTGGGCATACTCTCCTTCTATGAGGCCTCAGAGTGACTCAGCACATTTGGCTGTTGCGCTTTAACATGAGTCGGCAACACGTGTGTTGCTGGACTTAGCATGACCTGGCCTATCTTTACTGCTTTACTCCAAATCCTTTACCATATTTGGCTCTTAATGTATAGTCTATAAATTCAGCCTCTGTGCTGGAATGCATATGTTTATCTAACCACCAGCCTACAGAGAGATGAAGTGAACTTTGTCTCTATCCAGTATCTCAGCATGGCTCGTGAGCTTTAACATTTCATTTATAGAATAATATTGTCATAATAGTCTTATAAGAAAATACACCACAGGCTTTAAGTTTATATACGTTTATGTTTTACAGTTCAGCTCTAATGCTGCAACAGTTATGTTAGGTGATAAGAAAACTTGCTTAACTCACATCACAGGACTAGGTGTTGCAACAAGGGGGAGAGAGGGAGAGAGTAGGAGACAGAAAGACAGAGAGACAGAAAGAGAGAATTATGCCTCACAAGGGATGAGAGGAACACATTTTGTGCCCCGAGGACAGATGGGAAAAAGGATAAAGGAGAATAAGACTGAAAATCAGTTGAAGTGCAGCACTTTGAGGAGTGCTGAGCATAGATAATTATACATCATGTATGCTAACGTAAAGTGTATTAAGTATGTACTTAGATGGCTATTGAAAAGTGTGAGAAAAGGACATTAAAAGCTTACACATTTGATAGGGAGAGAGAGAGAGAGAGAGAGAGAGAGAGAGAGAGAGAGAGAGAGAGAGTCATTCATGTAAAGAGCACATTTTATACAATCCACACATATAGCACATTCACACACACAAGCATGCAAGCTAATGCAGACACACACGGTGTGAAGCCCCCTGGTGGATCTAATTGAAGAGATTAGATGTTATCCTGTTATATCCCAGCCAATTTCAGCCCATAGCCAAACGTAATGCCTGAGAATTCAGGAGTTACAGCAACCTCCACACACAGCATAGTTGTTCCCTTGGAAACACCAAGACAGTCTATAACAACCTACATAATAAACTCTCTTTCTCTCCCTCTTCTTCTCTCTTTTTTCTTTAAACCTTTTCTCTGTCAATTTCTTCTGTCTGTCTAACTTTTTTTCATTAAATCATGTCATGCTGTTACTCCTTGTTCAATGCTGCTAGATATGCCACAATACTAAAGGCTAGAAATTAACCATAAAAAGGATCCATAGCTTAAAACACTGTTTAAGTTGAGATTTGATTCCCAGTGGACCCACTCATACAAAACATACATTTTCAGACACAGATACAAATTCTCAAATAAATAAATTGAATAAAAAAAAAAACACTAAAGAAGACTGCAGGTATGTATCTGCAGCATACGTCATATTTTGAACAGAACAAAGGTGAGGCATAAGAAAACAAACAGAGAGAAAAATAATTACAAAGAGCACTTGAGCCATGTATCTCACTCGAGTGATGTGTGACATGCTGTGCTCTCTCTGCAGGACCAGAGTTTAATTAGTCTAAAAGCATGTCCACTAGTAATGATTACCTCATGTTTATCACCAATGACTCCACTAAGGCAGTCACGATGCATCTGGGTGTGTTTGTGCAAGTCTGCTTTTGTGTGCTATGCATGAGAGTGTCGTACTGTACATATACGCATGTATCCATGACCTCTGAGGGAAGAGGGTGATAAACCACTGGGGAAGAGAAGAGGGACTTAAAGTGCTGGTGTGTGTGGGTTTCCACTGTATTTGAGATATATTAATACCATATGTGTTTACAGAAGTATAAGCTTGATATGAGTGGGCAGATGCACTCCCACTCAGTAATTGATGAGGTATGCATGGTCCGATGTGCTATATAGCAGGTTATAATTTAATCTGTGCACATAAACTGAACCAAAGAACCAAATGACCAATTAGGGTAATGTTTGCACCCTAATGCTGTTATTTGCGTGCTACTGTAACAAAGGTTATAATACCCTTGATACCCCACGCACACATACACAACAGCCCTCATACGGTGCTGCAGGGCTGTGTTTGTACACCTAGCAGTTTAGCTTAACCTTCAGATACCCTCTCCATTCTTCCGTGACCTGCATGGTTAAGGTCTCATTGCACTCACTCCCTCCCTTCCCCACATTCTATTCTATTCTCCCAGATTCATGCCACCATGATTTCTTGTAATAATCTCAGGATAAATAACCGATTAATTGAAGACAGATAAGATAGACGCATTTAAAATGGCACAACAGTATATTTTGTGAAATACATTCAACACATTTATGTCAACTGAGGGCTTGATGAGAGTCAGTACTTTCATTATCTTATTTCATATTCCTTTTAAGAAATATAATTAACCATGGCCTGTATTTTGAGAGGTTTAAGTCCAGGTAAATGGCTTCTTTTGGTGTAATGGCAGGCAGGAACCCCTCATAATTTATTTTAAACAGATGTTTGATTTAAAGTATGACAAATAAAATGCTTGAAAAAAATGTGGCAAATTTTACTTCAGCCAAGCTGTTACTGCATGAACTGCAATTCCAGTCCAACATTAGCACAGTAGGAGTGTTGAATTTAGATATTTTGCTAATAGAGATTCAGAGCAAATTTGGATTGAAGAAAGCCTGTTGACGGTGGAACCGCCTACACAGTTCAAATGATTTTAAGTCTGTATAATAGCAAACAGTCTGTTATCAATCATTCACAATTATAGTGGCTAAACTTGAAACTGCATGCCCTTAATGGAGGAAAAAATTCTAACTTCATGCATTGGGATCAGTGAGTTATACAATCAGTTGCCCTGTCAATGAGTAGGATAACAGTTACAGTAAAAGAAAACAGTGAATACAATTAAAATCTGTAAACTATTGCTTTAGCAAATTCAGAAGAAGTATACCTATAAGAATAATCATCAATAAATATACTGATGTTACAGTTTATGAGTTAAGCTAAGTAAATATGAGTTTAGCTAAGCTATCAGACTGGCCTGTAATGAGGGCAAAAAGGCATTAAAATCCATCACCGTCATGGCAAATTCTATGATTACTATTGATGCTGCTCATCAGGGATCTCATTGCCTCGCCGAGAATGATTGGTTCTGTCTGGCATGGAGTTCCATGTATGTGGCTGCAGCCTCCTCCTCCTCCTCCATCCTTAGATAGTGTGTGTGTGTGTTGGGGGGTGAGGGGGGGGGGGGGGGGGGGGGGGGGGTAATGGGAGTAGGGAGTGTTGGTGAGGTTGTCTTGTGATTAATACTCCTATTTGCTTCTGCCTCTCCCTCCTAAGCCCTTTCTCGGCCCAAGGTTAGTTGGAAAGATCTTGTGCAATTTCTCTAACAATATTGGAACCGTAATACACCATGGCACAATACTTAAAGATACAGCCATAATCTCATGGGTTTTTAAGTGCCCACACAGTAGATTAGAAAGTGTTTTGCCAGGTTAAGTGATGGAAGTCAATTTAAAGAGGAGCCTAAATATTAGCCTCGTGAGACCATCCTGATCTCGCGAGCTCCAGTTTTCTGCTCGCAGATCAGTCTGGCATCTTGAGGCAGATAAAATTTGGAGCCGTTCGCCAAACAACCGGGCCAATCAGCGTTGGTTGAGGCGGGTTTAGGTGTGATGCAACGAGGAGCTTGCGAGACCAGGATGGTCTCACGAGGCTCAGCAAGCGGAAGCAACGCATGTTTATATACTGTCTATGTGCAAATCTGACCTGACCTAGCCACATTTTCAGACAGCGGTAGCCCTGATTCGGTTAGCCGCTCGCTAATGCTGTTTTCTCTTGGATCCTTCTTTTGGAATATGGACCAGGAACCTGAAATGGGGCCTTTTATTCCTAAATTCTCGTTACACAAACGGCAAATATCCTTTACCGACATGTTGCTTGCTTGCTGAGCTAACGAGCTATGCTTTGCCTGCAGCAGCAGGGGTAGCCTCGCTTCGTCGTTGCTCTGTTGGTACGTCATACACTTCGTAGATCTGATTGGTTGATTTGGTCCGTCTATCACCAACATAGGTAGTGATAGACAGATGGTTTATCCAATCAGCTAACCAGTATTTTCGCCCCTTCCCAAACGTTCTCCAACGGAAAGTTCCCAGATGGATATGCTGAGCAAATGCGAAGCAATCCATCTGGTGGAGTCAGGTTACCTAAATATTGCCTATCTTGATACAGGACTTTTAATACCCAACTTTGCACAGTCTGCACAGAACATTAATGAACATGGTTAATTAACCATATTATATTATTATTTTTTTATGATATTAGTATAGATATTGGTATGTTATCATATATTCATATTTTCAAATAGCTTCAGTTAAGAAATTGGAATGGATGAATTTCCCCCCCAAAAAAGATTTTAAATCAACAAAAAAAAAAAAAATCCTCCTTTCTTCTTTCTGACTTGGAGTGTATGACATCACAAAATGCATTCATATGTTTGCACAAGAATTGGATCACTGTGCCCACTTATGCAAGGCTTCATATCAAAAGCTCAGAAGAGCCTGGACAAGCCCATACAAATATGAATTTAAGCAAAATATTAATTGTCATCCTAAAATATAATCTTGAGTCTAATCTTGGAAATAGTAGTAAAAATCTAACTACAATATTTCACAAAATGCTTTTGCTCGCATTAATTACCCGGCAATTAAGTTGTCTATCATCATCCGTCATCTGTCACACGGGGTTGTGTTTTTTTCCGCCACATTATGATGTAAATTAATGACTCTTCAATCAATTAACACACTCATCTTTTTTCAGTTGGTGCTTTAGATAAGCAGAGATAATAAGAATTATTAAAAAGCACAATACACAACTGCCGTCTTTGGCAGCAGGGTCATTTTAATGTTCTCACCCAGCTGAATTTTCTCAATATTATCAAATTTGAATGTCTATTTTAATTTTCCTGCCTGTAATCATTATGTACACTTACATAGGGGTGGCTGTGGCTCAGTGTTAGAGTGTTTGCCTGCCAATCGGAAGGTTGGTGGTTTGATCCCTGCAGTCCCATGTCGAAATGTCCTTGGGCAAGACACTGAACCCTGAGTTGCCTGCTGATGAGGAAGTGGCCTCGGCCTCAGCGTATGAATGTGTGTGAATGGTGAATGGTTCCTGTACTATGTTAAAGCACTTTGAGTAGTCGTTAAGACTGGAAAAGCGCTATATAAATACAGTACATTTATCCTTAAACACATTGTTAGCCAGTGTTAATGAGTGATTCCCCCTGCACACACACTCACACAATACTTTTCAAACTCCTGAAAGACTCTATGCAGTGTGATGCTCAGTTACACGCAGAGCAAATTGAAGAGAAATACATTTTCCCTGAGGTTTCAACTATGTTTATCTCTCTTTTTCACTTTCCGTTTCTACCCTCTATATTTCTGCCTGATTATAGCTTGATTATGCAAAAACTGTAGGAAAGACAAGAGGTTGGGAATAAATTGATATTAATAACTGTGATTTGCTGGCAGCATCTTGCCCAGCTATTTTCACATTTTGTTTATATTTGTGACATTCAGGAAAATAAACACTTGCTGACTTGAAGAGAAAAAGGGGATTTAAGGATAAAATTAGAGTTGTGCATGATAATCAGGGCTAATTTTTGCAGCAATTCACATCTGAACAATTATTAAAAACGAATTAATACCTACTGGGGGATAGATTTAGCAAGGACAGACTGACATGCCATAAAATCAGGCAGTACAAAGGTAGCCGCTCTTGATCACTATTAAAATAAACAACTACGCAGTGGGGGCAGTGTCCCTCTACTAGACGGTTTACTGGCATTTGAACCAGACCAGTGATCTGGCTTAGTGGGTCATGGTGTGTGCATCAAAGAGGCAGGGAGTAAGGAAGTCGCAACATAAATATTTCATAAAGCGAGCAGCAGATGATAGAGACAGACAGACCCTCCTGACCTTATACATTATGTCTTGAATGTCTGCTCCAGTCTGAGCTGCTACACTGTGACCAAGACAATATGATGCATCAGTATTAATAGATGAGCTGTAATTCACCCTGGAAACTGTTCTCAATTACACAAATACATGCAAAGGCTGCTTCAAGCATGCACATATTGTCACACAATAGGCGTTGAATAAACACACACGACAAGCTGTGTGAAATAGAAAGACAAATGATGAAATGTAAAATCACACCAACAAGATCCAAAACAAAGCCTCACTGGGCAGGGCCTCAACACTGAGGCAAACAGGAGCTTTGCGCACAACAGGTATTTAGAAAAACAAATGAGTTTAACAGCATGGCCCATTTTCAAGGCATTTCACTTCATTTTAGCAAGTACAGTCTTAAGTGGAAATCACATATACAAAAATAGCCCAGACAATAAGCATATCACTGTGGCTGTGGCACACACACACACACACACACACACACACACACACACACACACACACACACACACACACACACACACACACATTATATGCACAGCAGAATGTAAATGAGCAGATAAGATGATAAATACTGGGAGAACAGAGGCGTCATTAATCTTTGCAGAGATGAGGTGTAGTAATTAAGGTTGCTGACACATGGCAGACTCCCATAGGGAGGCTGTGACAGAGTTAGACAGGAGAACAGCAAGTCTCTCTACCCGTGCCCAGCACCCTCTTAGTGGGGTGCTGAGGTGAACCTTCTCTGTCTGGCAGCACGGCTGGCACGTCACCTCTGCTCGACTCTCCTCACCCTACCATGCTCATAATGAGTATTTGAATTTCTGCAATCCTTTTCCATAACCTATTTTGTCATTTCCCCCCACTCCTGTAAACTTTCCAGTTCATCAGAAACAACAACAGCTTAACACAGAGATGGGAAACCTTTAACTATGCATCACTAAACTACTTCTATAAGGCACTAATGTAGCACACAGGGCAATAAAACAACCAATTAACAGATGACATAACAAAGATATATAAACTGCTTCCACAGACAAACCCTGAAGCAATTTATAGTAGAAATATATTGTATATATATACTGGCTGAAATAATTGACATTCTGTGGCATTATCCTTACTGTAGGTCTCCACTTTCTCCCCCATGACTATTCATATGAGAAGTATTACCTATTGCATTACAGAGAGATACCTAATGTAGATAAAGCTTACATGTAGACACTTGTCTTTGCGGCTCTGCCTCTTTTCACTGTCTTTCCAAACTTAACTACAGATGCATACATCTGCCCACACATAGATATATGTTATATGCTGGCACTGTGTTAAGGAATTATTTATCTCTTTGCATCTTTGTTAAATATTTCTTGCTCTCACATAGACTCCAACACTGAACAGTAGCCTGTCTTTAATGCTAATGGTAAAATGTAACTTGGCTTCAGGCCAAAATAAACAGAACATTCTACAGTATAAAGATAGATGTTCTGCTCTCATGTTTACTAGAATAAAACACCTGGAAATAAAAAGAAAACTTGGGTCCTACTGAACTGGTTTATTACAAATCCATCAGGTTTTTTATGCACTCTATTGGTCTCAAAATAAACTGTAAATGTTTTAGCATAACATCATCCAGCTCACATTTGCTTGTGTTGGGATATTTCTGATGTGGTGAATTTTTGTGCTGGTATTTCTTGTAGAGATATCCACTTATGAATTCAAACATTAGCTTTACTTGTAAAAAATACATACTCTTCATTCTTGATCTTGCACAATCCTGTTTGTGCCATATGTAATATTACAATAATTGTACAATCTTTAGGACAAGAACAGTGGCTGAAGTGCAGATATATACTGTGGCATTAATCTGTATTATTATTACATTATTATTATTATTATTTTTACAATCTAAGAAAAAGATGTGTAACTCCCGGGCCAAATAATGGCCAACGTTATTTTAGACTACCACTGATAATTCACACACTGCAGTGCACATGACATACTGAAAAATGGATTTGACTACTGATTATTGCTGGCATATGACATTTGATTTGCACTTAGTAGAAACTAAACAAGTGTGACGTGCTTGTTATTCACTGGATAAATGCACACGGTGCCAACACAGCATCAAAAATGCCTGCTGGAGTCCACTCAAACAGAGGAAATAATCTGCATGCTTTTACTGGCACTACTGCGTGTTGATTCGCAAATGCTTTGCTTGAGTTATTCAGTGATGTTTGCTTGTCAGCATAGGGAATGTTGCATTTTTTTGTTGTATAATCAAACTTGACACAACAAAAACTGAAAGTCTGGCTTTGTGGAGGTGAACTGCTGCAGAATATTTCAAATTCCCCACCGCTCGCGATATGCTTCCAATTCACTCACATCGAGGTGTATGATCTCATTATAATGGTACATTTACGTCCTAAATATGATAAAGCATTCATTTTGGTTATATTCAACCTGGGCCTCATTTTAGGTTTTTCCCATAAGAATAATTGATTGTATTCATTATTTCCTCATGATCTGGAGAAAGTTATTAACACCAATATTTCCTCTCACCTAAACTACTGTAACTCCTTATATGTTGGTATTAGTCAGTCTTAGTCATCACATCTGCAGCTTGTTCAACATGCTGCTGTCGGACTTCTCCCTGGCACCCCTGAGCTGGCCTCTGCACTGGCTTCTAGTATGAAAAAAAAAAAATTAATAACACCTCATCGTTTTTTTTTTATGGCACTTATGATGCATTGCAGATCTTTTAACGCCTCGAGTCTCCAGTTCTCTTAGGCCGTCTGCCCTAAAGCTTTTGGCTGTTCCGCAGTCTATACTGATACACAAGGGGGATCATGCCTTTGTTGTTGTGTCACTTGTAGACTGTAGAACAGCTTCCCTCTAAAAGGTTTTTCGAGTGACCCCCAAATTGAAACTTTGAAGACCCCCTCAAAGCTGTTTAGGACTTGGACAGTCTCCTTTTCTGTTAGCTTGTGCGCTTGTAGCTTCAGTTCCCTGGTTGTGCTGTGCTCCAAAACACACAAACCCAAAGGTGTTCAAAACACACCACATTTGCACATGCTCACATCTGGTTGTCTATTATCTACAGCTTTTACAGCATGAGTTTTAACTAATGTCACATACCTAAGTTCTCTAATATCGCCAAGCTGTTGATGTCACATATATCAACGTGACATAATGATATTCAGTAGTAAAGTTGGTTTGGGTAGTTTGCAGCATCTTCATTCAAAGTACATTTCCTTAATGTTTGTTGCTATTCCGGCATTATTTTGTCCTGAGGCCCCAATACCTCAACTCCCACTCTACCCTGAGGTAATCAATGACAAAAGTACATGCCACAGGTCCAATTGTTCTACTTACTTCCTGAGGCACAATATGACTAGCAGCTATCAGCACAGGCTGCTCAATGGCATGAATACAAGCAAAATCACACACATTTTCTACATTAAAGCCATAATGGAAGCTGTGCTTTTATTCTTGTTTAAGGGGTCTCACGCCTCACTCAAGCTCATCCAACATCTGTGCAACTTGACCTGACATTTGGTAAATAATAAGAAAGGTAATTAAGGACTTAGTGAACATTGTACCTGTGTCTTTATACCCCATCTGGGTTGTTGTTGGCATAACATTACAGACATGCCCCATTCATGATTGCAGCACTCATTAAATTACAGTATCCAAATAGATACATCTAAATTGTCTGACATGAATATCTATTTAAGATTTCACCTAACTCATAGGGATATGTGTTTAATATATGTAAATTATTAGGAAACACTTGACTTATTAATTTCATAATGTCTTTAATTTTTCTCGCATTGAAAATAGAAACCAGAGTAAGTGTGGTGCACTATTATTCAGGACTTCCATCTGCATCCATCAATCTCTCAACACATTAGAGGAACAAGACACACCTTTTCTAGGAAGTGCAGCCTATATTTATCTCCATAAAGGATGCAATTCTATGTAGGCTGTGTGATGTGTAAGATGTAATAGACAGAGGGACTGACAAAGTCAAGAGAAGACCCAGTGAATGCTGATTACCACATTACCTTGACTGCAACTGTGCTTTGTTCTCTAAGCTGGAAAAGAGAGGTTTCTTTCCAAGTGTATGGAATGAACACACAAAACACTAAATCATGTACAGTATATTTTGCAGATGCAACTGAACAGTACAAATAAAATAGAAGGATTGACCTACACAAATGATCTGAACAGATGTAGGAGAACATGCTGAACTGCAGACATTCTGGAAACAAGGATGTGCCGAAATGCTGTCTAATGAGAACAGTCCTAATGTCGCACTAAACATGTCACAATCCCCCTGCCCCACGTCACAAGTTGCATGCTCAGAGAAATCCAATTTATCATAATTACATGGATGTCTGCCTATATTGATCACATGTTAGTCAGGCAAGACTGACAGTGAGCAGCGGAATTAAAATAGATGTGTGAGTACCAGGCATGAGCTGAGGGACATCTACTCCACTTTGGCTGAGCAGCACACGAGTCGACGAGCCTATAAGTGTCATTTTGATAGATCTCTTTCCTTCTCTCACTCTCTCTCGCACACACATGCTGATTCATTGGTATATATATAACCTGACATACAGTACAGATGTAGTACATAATATATATTGTACAAATTATTTTTGTGCATATAACTTTAGTGCAGTTCACCAGAATTGCTACTATGTGCATAAAACCGGAGTTGCCAGAGACAAATAAAATGGTTGAGCAGCTAAGTGTTTGGAGGTCATGAATTATATGTTACCCACTAAGATGCATAGGGAGTGATGGCTACTCCACCCACCCACACACACCAACCAGTATTATGTTATGTTGCCTGGTTCTTTACAAAGATTAACAATAACACAAGCATGCACATCATCGTCATATTTCCTCACATTGTCACAATGTATTCATCCTTTTCCTAATCAATCACCCAATTCTATTTTAATTCACTTGCTCTCTTCATTTTCATCTCAAATGTGCTCCCTTCTATCATACCTCATGTCTAATGTATCCACTGAAGGTGTCAGAGTGACTCCATTATTCTCTGTGGAACAGCAAAAACCTTAATGGTCCCTAATGATAGGCTCAAGACAAGTGAGGGGAAGGTTTGCACGGTGACAGCAGAGAGATGAGCGAGGAGAGTAGAAAAACTGATGCTGTTTTAAAGAAGAGGTGAGAAAACACATTGGAGGGAAAGAATGGCTGGAAAGAATGTGTTGATGGGAATAAAGTGAATGTGAAAGCGGAAATGAGATGGTGGTAAGGGGGAGGAAAAGTAGGGAAGGGAATTGGTATAAGCTTGGGTGAGAGAGGTACTGTAATTGGTGCAGCAAAGACAAATAGGAACAGACAGGGTGATTGAGGGAGGGTGATAAATAAATACTGTAGATAACAAGAAACAACCCACCTACAATATGACCAATAACACTATCCAAAAGCTGTAAGAACTGAGCCTTTTACAGGTCAAATACCATGTTCCGTAACACTGTGCCTATCCAATCGCAGGCACAAGGGCAGAACCTGGGATGTCCATGTTGTTCCCCAAGTGTTAATGTGTTACCATCCAAACAAGCAGATAGGCAACAGCCAGCTGGCCAGCCATGACAGGATCATCACACCCAGCTTTCACCTCAGCAGCATATTGATGGCTGAGAGAGACAAACAAAGTGTAAATGCACCAGGTGTATGCGTGATCACACATCACATGCTGGCCAAAGCGCACGCATACACATACACACACACACACACACACACACACACACACACACACACGTGGTGTGCACCCTGTTTGTGTACACATACACACACAAAGATGAGGAGAAACACAGTCAAAATTAATAAATATGTGTGTTCAACATCTGTCAGATTACAGCTCTGTGGGGAAGACCAGCAGGAGAGAGAGTGAAAAACAGAAAGAGAGACAAGAGAAGGAGAGAGGGAGTAAGCAAGTGGGGTACGACTTGTTTCTGTCCATCTTTCATCTCCCTGTTAGCAGTGGACGGTGGCTCATTTGGTATGAGGGTCACACCAGGAAGGGTACAGAGAGAAAGAATAAGGGCCTATTTTTTTAAATTGCTACTTGGTAGGCGTAAGTGTTCTGCAGCAGTGTAGTAAAACCACACAAGATTTTGGAACCAGATATCATGGAAAAATAGAAGTGGTTTGAAAATGAGAAAATAAAGAGAACAGGAGCAGGGACTTGACAAAGTTAAAGAATAAAGAGTGGATAAGAAAAGAACAGCTATGGATTCAGCACTCAGTCTTTTCTCTCTAGATAAAGCTGACATGATATGGGTCGATACAAGGTCATTTGAATACGGAATGGGTTGTTCAAAAGGTCCATACATTTACCCACATGTTCTGACGGGAGGAGAATAACGCTAATGTTTTTAGATGGTGTAAAAACTAGCCAGCTTAGTCACACACCCTTAGACACACGGTGAAAAAGGTGATGGAGTGAATAAAAAAAAAAAGCACAGGCAGGAAAAAAAGGCCTCTGACAAATTCAATTTGCAAGGGCTAGAACCAGTGGATACAGACAGGCCTATATTAGTAGTACTCATGATAGAGCAGCCTATCCATCACACACACACACACACACACACACACACACACACACACACACACACACACACACACACACACGAGAATGTAGAGGAGATGAGAGGGAGGAAGACAAGAATAGAGGTGAGGATAATGCAGCTAAATAACACCTACCAATAACAAAACGGTAACTGTATGTGTTACTGCTCTTCTGAAGGCACTTTTCTTTAATCTGGGGTGTAATCAAATCGTCTTTGTACGTGTGCAAATGAATTGGTTTGTATCCATGTGACGCAGTGTGTTGTTACCACTGACCTCAGGGGGAAAGCAAGATTATTAAAGCTATTGTTTTGTGAAGGACAAAGCCGAAGGTTGCAATCCAGTCTGTCTCCACCTTCCTATCCCTTCTGGGGAAGACAGTGACGTAACAAGCAGGGATGGATTCTGTCTGAAATGCATTTTACTGTACATTGCCATGTAGGTCACTGTTCCCTAGGCAAGCTTCCCTTTCTATTTCTCCTTCTCACCTTCATACAATATGGCTCACTCCTAACTCAGGTTACAAACTGTGTGGAAAATGTGCTTCGCTTTAACACCTGAAACTGCAGATGAAACTGAATGTTAGGGAATTGTAAAGGCCAGTGCACACTGCAGCTGACTTGTGCAGGCTGAGATCACACTTTTGTTTGGGGGGGGGGGGGGGGGGGGGGATAGATATTTGAACTTTGACTCAGATTGTGGCTGACCCTTTTAGGTACCAGTCAGATGAAGGCTTTATGTGTTGATTTGCAAACATGGAGAACTTCATCAGTTAAAAAGGTGAACAACAAATACTAAAATTTGTGATATCCTTTAAAGCTGACCAGGGGGATTATGACATAATATAGTTAATGCTGTGAAATTCATTATAATATAACAGTTAAACATGGAGGAAGTGTGCAAACAGCAAAATTCAAACATGAGCAGATCAGAAAATTGAGAGATGTCTTAGCAAAATATGATAAAATATAAAACAATTAAATTACAAATTAAGAATAAAGGAATGTCTATATAATAGACCTGTTTTTAAAAAGGCAGTTGCAGTTGAGGTAAATAAAAGTAGAATTCAATGTGTTTTGTTTCTTTTTTCATCATTTATCCGTTGTTCCTTCCCACTCACCATTATGATGTATGCTATCATCGTGGCTACCTACGCTCTACTTCACAATGAGCACAAATACAAAAAAAACGTGTCATGTGTGCACCCCCAGGAGTTTGCATGTGTATATTTGTGTTCATTCATGTGTGCATCTATGCGTGTGAGTGAATGTTTTCTTGACCCCTATCCTACTTTTTGATCTACTTCTCCTCCTGTGTGTCCTTAAACTCCCCCTCTTATTCCTCTCTTTATCCTCAGTCTGCACATCTTTATCATTATGTTTGCCAGATCATGTAGACCATGTCTTTAAAAAAAACATTTGCCAAAATCTGAAGGACTATTTCAACTCGCTTTCGCACATAATTAATGAATGTGGCAATCAAGGAGAGAAAAAGAAGCACGAAAAAGCTTTACTCATGCATGCTGTTCTTCACTGTATGCTCTTGTGGATCTACTGCAGCCAGCATATACACACACACACACACATGCAGACACACACATCCCAGTGGGTAAGATTGTTCGGACACCCAAATGTCAAGGCCACCCTCAGAGTTCAAAAACCATCACATTGTTTCTAAACCAGTCTTCAAATGAATCCTGATAGAAGTCACTAATGCAATCAACCTTTTAGTCTCAATCCCAAACCTCCATTCTCCACGTGGGCCAATGTGGACTCCGATGGGGCAGAGGACAGTAACATCGCCCCTTAGAGATTCATGAGACCGCACAAAGATAAAAAGCAATGGAGAAAAACACGCACTAGGCCCTGCACCCTCGTTCCGTTATAGTTAAGGACAATTGTAAAACTTTCGGTCATTTTTTCAACCTGTGTCACTTTCCTTAACCTCAACCTCACATCAAAGCCTTGTAAATGATGCTCAAAAGTGGCAATTCCTGGGTGCGCTAATCTTGGGAGTATCACAAGATACTTTGGACACAAAGAGATGGAGCGCGGGGCTGAACACACATGCAAGCACATACACAAATAGCCGCCTGTTCCGTGTCATCGCTCTGTTTGAATGGAGTGTTTATTGGCTCTCACTTGGTCCGCAGTAAACCCTTCCCAAGAGAGTCCCTGCCCCCTTCAGGTCAAACTCATATCAGCACTGTGTTTGATCTGAGGTCTGTACAAAAGAATCTGCGAGACAGCACTGCTTGTGATAAGATATCAGGACACTTCACATGTTTGTTATGTTTAAAACAAAAATTCTCCAGAGCTGGGGCATACAATTGTGGCAGAGGAGGTAATTAAAACCAAACTCGGATGACTCAGTCTGAGTTTTACAGGGCATCAGAGGGTCATAGAATAGATAGACAGACTAATAAGATGCCACACTGAATTTATATTGTGAAACAAACATCACTAGTGAAGCCAGATGATACTATACTTTAGATCTGCTCCTGCAAAGTGACAAGGCTGAAACAATTCTCTTGTTCAATATATTGTAAGATCTTCCCCAATCTTCCAAGAGTTTTTAAGTGTCTACTTAAGTGTGTGTGTGTGTGTGTGTGTGTGTGTGTGTGTGTGTGTGTGTGTGTGTGTGTGTGTGTGAGACAGAAGGAGAAAAAGCAAAACGATCTACAAAAGTGTCTGCATGTGTGTGTACATAACAGTGTGTTTCTCATTAATGAATTTTTGTACCAGTGGGCCCCAGAATGATCTAATACAGAGGCAAAGCCCTCATTTTGTGGTCTTTCTCAAGCCTATATTTAACAGCAACAAAAGCCAAGACCCCAGACCACAGTTCCCTCCCACTCAATCTAACTCCATTTTACATCCACTAAAAGGCTCTACTTTTATCTCCAGTGATTCATCTGGGACACATATGAGGACCTTTCTGGGGGAAAAAAAACAAGTAAAGAAATATCGAAAGATATAAAATCACAATGATTTATATCCAATGCAAATTAAGCAGCCAAGATCTTTTTCACGACAACCTGCAAACTAAAAATAGATGCCAAACCACACAGCTCTGTGCTTCAATTTAAGATATAGTGAACTGCACTTTAGTAAAATAGAGAACATCTGACCTGAGAGCATCTCTTATACTCTAACAGGAAATCTGTAATGCTACGATACAACACAGCTCTTCTGTTTGATTCAACTCTTATCAAAGGGGTTTAGATCCCATATACAGTAACGATGCACTTAAAATATTTGTTTTTCACTGTTTTTTAGTTTTTGTTTTTCTGTGTTGTCTTGCGGTGACATTTCCTTTAGTCTACATCTATGAGCATTATTTGTGCTAAATTAGGGTTGTGGATTTTTTATGTATTTTACCTGATGCTCTAAAAATGACTACTGCAAGACAAAAAAGATCAGGACGCAATTACAAAATAGAAGAATAGAAGCTGTTGAAGATGGATAATGTACGTGTGTATGTGTGTGTTAGTGAAAGGTTTGAAATTTAATTTGTACCACATTAAGCATTATATTAATGCCATTTTTTTTCTTAAACTTCTAAATATTTATGATGGACATACAAAGCAAATTCTGTAAATAAATGCTTTGCTACTGGAATACTTTGAATTTGCAGGTTTGTCTCCATTTATAACAGTTATTTTGTGTGTGTGTGTGTGTGTGTGTGCGTGCGTGCGTGCGTGCGTGCGTGCGTGCGTGCCTGACTGCAGACGGGTTCAGATCTGTGACCGTTCAGAAACAGGTCAGTCACTCTGACAGCTGTGCCATTCTGCCACATGTCATGACTCAAACGTGTGCCCTATATGCTCCCAAACACTGGTAATGCCTACGTTTTTGCTGGATATTAAAGGAGAAAACACTGTGCTGTGGGTTTCTGAGCTCTGTTATTGCTGGCTCCTTTCCGCAGCTTGAGGTTAACCTGAGAGACACAATAGCGGCTACATTCACACACTGCACACACATTTCCTACTCCTCTCCGTCTCCCTTTCAATCTCTCTTCTCTAAAGCCACATTCCCCATAGTTAGCCACATGTACACACAACACACACAGCCTCCCTACCTAACCTCACACTAACCTCCCATGGTAACCAACTTCACATCTATCTAGGCCTGAGGAAATTGGGACTCAATCACATTGTGTACGTGCTCACAGAAGCATGAGCAAAGAAGTATCACAATGCGTCTTGATTTACATACTCATTTCAGCTACACTTAATGAGCTGATTTTAACTTGCACATTGAAATATGAGCTAACTCAACTATTAGGTTAAATTTGTGAGTGAATTTGAGCATGTTAGTCATTTTTAAGTTTGGACTACATATGACTTGAATTTATTGCTTTTTCCAACCGCTCTTAAACAGTAAAGGCCATAATTACGAGGGTTATTTAATTATTTTATTGTAGTGCAACTGCCGGCGCCTTTGTGTTTGCCTACCCAGTCAAGGATTTGGCTCTATTTGATTATTATTTGATTTCTTGGTGCTTTGTTAGAGCCTCGACGAGCCAACTGCTCCATGGGCTTAGGTCTTTCCAATAACCTGAGGGTAGTGCAGGTCTGTGTAGTGTTGTGTTTCCGATCTGATGTGGCATCTAAAGGGATGCGACAGCTCCTGGTGTCTGCCAAGTGAGACTAGGCTAGTCCAGTTTAGAAGTTGTTTACACCCCGAAATGTGATACATCACAACAAAAAAGGAAAGAAGGAAGAGGAACTGGCACATAGGGTGATGAGATTTGACAGCTTTCAAGTGTGTTCATTGTTTGTGTGATTATGTCTTTGTTCTCAAAAACCAAAGAAATGTAAAACTCTCAACTGAGTCTTTCATTGACTTTTCAGCACAGTATTTGTTCACTAGCCTGTGTAAATCTGGACAACCTATAGGTTATCCATAAATGCAAAGAGCAGAGCCAATGGAATATAGAAGTTCCTCTCGCATTGGTCAACAACTATAGGCTGAGGAGGAAAGAGCCCTACAGCCTCAAAGGATTTCTTCCACAAACACATGTCTATTCAAGTATTTAAATAAAATGATCAAGCATGAAACACTAGGCTATAATTAGCCAAGCTCTACCAGTTCCCTGATCCCACAAGAAAATACACAAAATCTAGAAAAAGAAATTGGCGCTTCATGACTACCTTGGATGAACTCTGTTATTGCATTAACATATAGTAATTCTTTCTTTTTCCCTATTATATTGTTTTTATTTTATGATGAGCCAAACCAGTAGTCCATGACTCCAGTAACCACTTAAAAGGAAGAGAAAACAGAAGGGTGGTCTCCATTGCAGGGGCTGACATGTATCCCAGATGAGTAATGTTGTGCTAATGCAGACCAGATGTATGTGTTTTGCTACAGCATGGTTTCACTGCAGCACAGCCTTTTTTTTGGATGGTGGGTTTGCTGCTGTGTAATCCAATCCAAAGCACACCGAGATGGGACAACGGTTTCACTTTTTCTGGGAGTTAAGTTGTTAATATTTCTATTTACACGCAGGCTGCCCATTGATTTTATTCTCCACTGACAGTGGCGGAGCAGCCCCACGGCATTGGATTTCCAGATTGGAGTTCTCGGAAGCCCCGCTGAAGCAGACTTCCTGTGCCGGCGCCAAGCTGGACTGGACATTGGTATTCTTTGCCCCTGATGCAGAACATTGGACAATCCACGCTTTTTAAATCATTGTCTCCTTTTTAGAAGTGGGGATTGTCACGCTTGTTTTAAACAGACAGTAGGCCTAATAAAATACTATTTTTATATATGTATACGTGTCCTTCTCTGTGCTGGTGTGGCTGGGAATCTGAATCTAAAATAACTTAAAATTAACAGTCTTCCAATCTGTTACACTTACAAGCATAAAGTAATGACACACTTATTTGTTAATGTTAAAACAAGCTGGAATTTGACTTTTAGCCCAGAATCTGAAAGTTATTCATGTTGTGTTGCTACAAATATCGACAGACAGCGAATAAACACAAGCTACTGTGCGTTCAGAGGAAGATGGAGCCATTACTATTTGGTGAGGAGGACAGCCAAGCAGTGATGCAGATTTGCTTACTTCACACCTTAATAATTTAACAAGCAGTACATCTTCTTATTCTATCCCACTAACCAAAGCAGAGTGATCAGCATCTGTGATGTTGAGAATGAAATTCCCCAATGTAAAGCTAGCCAGGAAACAACAACAAAACTGATTTCAGATGCAGACATTATATTAAAATGAGCAGTGTTACAGTAAGTGAAATACTCCATGTGCAATTTGGGAGTGTTAGTTTAAGGTACAATATGTGAGTTACCTGTTTGTTAGAGAGAAGAAAGCCCTTATTTGAGGCACTGAGTTAGTGTTAGAAATGGGGCCAGTTTGGGTTGAGGACTGGAAGGTTGCACTGTCACAAGATAAGTGGTCTCAAATGCACTCATCTTAGGGTTGGGTGCAGTCAGTTGGGAGATCTCACATCAATGTTCTGTCATCATATAAGTGACATTATATGCTAATAAAAAAAGCCTCTAGACATGTATTCCTTTAAATTACACTAATGTTACATTTCTAGAAATTCAGAGAAAGTCCCTATGTGATTAAGAATTAATTAAGAATTTTAAAGAAATTGCTGCAAAACCCAAGCAGTGTGCAATGTAGCACTTGGTTCAGCCAACCATAGAAATACAATGGCTCAGTCCAGCGCAAAGTAATTTAGCTGGGATTCATGTGTAGAAAGTTTGTTAAGAGTCACAGTTTAGATAACGGTCAACCTAAAACTAAAAGTATATAGTGTTATTGCCAGTGACAAATAGTCAAATCTCTATTTGTTGAACAGTTACTGCACAACATTGGACTATCCAAATAAAATGTTACCCAAGTTATATTTAATGGGAGAATTTTTTTTTAATCACCATTTTTGCTTTCAATGTTTTGCTCTGCAGATCGCTGTGAATATGTGTTCAACATAATTTACATGGTAATAATGACCAAATACCAACAACAGCATATCACAAGTAAGCCTCCTACACCGGTAATAGATTTGGTTCTCCTACAAGTGGTGATAGTGGGAGTACAAACTATTTCAATGTTACTTAAAATAGAGTAAAATGAATAGGGCTCAGTATTTCAGAAAAGGAAGTGAAGTAGACTGAGATGTTCTGGTCGAAAATCGGTGTCACATCATGGAGAAAACACAACAAAGAACCAAAAGTCCAATTAAAAAAATAGAAACAAGGGAAATAGATTTGTTTGGAACACTAATACATAAACTCTCCCTAGAAATGAAAAATGATGCCGGGGATAGAGCGGAGCAGCCAGATCCCCAGAGTGAGGAAGATCACATGTGGAGTTTTAAGGTGTGGTAACTGATTTACTAAGAGACATAATCATCACTTCTGTTTGCCGTGACTTAAGTAAGCTAATGCAAATCAATTCAAAGCAATTTTCCAATTTAAATACCTGAGGCTCAAACATAGTCAACAGTCTCAAAGCATCAGACACCAAAGAGCAGAGAAGAAAGTGTGACTCCCAAATGTACCAGCCACCACCCAACATGCCACAAGAGAATAACTGATAATTGAGACTCATTTTTAAAATTAATAAACATTAAAAATGGTTTACATATTAACAACAAATATTTGCAGTGATTTTTCCTAGCGCCCTACTATTATTAAATATAATTAGGTGTGACAAACACGCTAAAAGTTGTGCCTGTGTGTTCAAGTTGGCAGTTGGCACTCTTTACAAATGTAACTGTATTAGTGCTGCCATGAGTTTGTGTTTCTGATTACATCATTGTCCTGATTCAAGGTTTAATGAGTTTTTACATGGTGCCTCCAGCTAAAACTGAAATAGTACTAAAATGGTTGTAAGAGAAGGAAGGGCTGATATCAGAAAATAGACGACAGAGACTTGTAATGGAGTACATCATGTACTGAAAATATAAAAGATCACCGGCCGATTCTGCAGAATTTTCCGCAGATTTTAAACGCATAAAAAAAAAAAAAAAAAAAAGAAATAACAAAGACTGTTAAACCATGAACATAGAAAACAAAATGCTGCAGCCTATGTTAAGAAATATCCTTTGGCAGAAATTGTTAATGTGTTTTCATTTGTTCTAAGAGCAGACATGGCATTCCTGAACTGAAAAGACTAGTGAACGGAGCTTACATACTGTGGTAGGTGCCACCTAGTGTGCAACACTGTTATAAATAAGCGTTGCCTTCTAACCATGGGTTGTTAATAAAAATGAAAAACATAGCTTCAGGTTGGAGTAACTACAAACCCCTGGAAATCTGTGCATCTTGAACTGAATGATTTTGATTTACAGCATACCATCCATGGCAAGAGCCTAAACAGTAGATGTTTAGCTCCTGGAGCAGGCAAATGGATTCTTGGAAACACAAGAAAACGGAGTGGAATAGTGTACTGCTCATTCCTCGCTTTTGGGCAAATAACATTGGCAGTAAGAGAAATGCAGGAATGGCCTCTTAGGGTTTACAATGGTTTATTTGCTGCTGAGATGTCAAACTGTGCTGTAAAATATTGCTTGGCGATCTTCCCTGGTTTACCCATGTTCAAAGAACTGAAATGGACTCTCCCATTTCTAGTGAAAATGTATCTGGGATGACTCTTGGCTAGAAAACCTGCCAAAGCTGCTTTAAAAAAAATGACTTCCTGGCAACGATTGTACAGACCTTGTTTGAAACTTTTCATTGGGAGCTGAGAGGATGAACTACTGCTTGGCTTTACATTGTTTGCCTGCATAATTCATTTGAGATATATTGGTGTACTCAAAAAAACTTTCTAAAAACAGACTTACGGTAATGCGGACCTGTCATTACCGCACTGATAAACGGTGTGTATGTGTTTTTAGTCACTCACAAATCCATAGTGCTTCAGAGGAGGTATCATCACAAATTACTGACTCACCTGGAGAGACAAAGATAGAGAGAAAAGCAGAGAGATTGAGACAAAATAGAAAAACAATAGTTATCAACACAATGCATCATGTGTAATAGTACAACTGAAATACATGACAGAACTGAATTCCTAACATTGCAAATTACTGTGTGCACAATACTGTATGTTCACATTTACATTCACACCCAGCAGTAAGGTCTTCTTCCCTTCATAATGGAGAGTAAACAGTGAAGGAGGATTGGAGGAGAGACTAGTCGTCTTATCCTGCAGAGTGACTGATAGAGATTTAGATGGGGTGGAGAGTGTGTTCATTAGGAAAGAAAGGATGCATGTATTTTTATTTCTGTATATGCGTTTTCAAGGATGTGTGCGAGAGAGAGAGAGTGGGCAGATGGGATGAGATCCTGGCATTTTGTGAAATGTTGCGAGATGCGGTTCAGTGTCAGTCATCATTGGCAGCTCCAAATAACTGTATGAAGGAGGCTCTGTTTTGTTGCGTTTTTTAAATGTAATTGTATTTACCTTTATTTGCAGCCTGATAACCAGATAACATATTGTGCAACATATACAGTAAATGAGTAATAAATCCTTTAATGACATTTCTTGAAAGCCTGGTTCCACATGCTTTTTAAATGGCTTATGTGTATGTGGGAGAAATACATTTGTAGACAAGGGGAAAAAGGTAAGCATGGACAGAGAGTGAGAGAGGAGGGGTAATGAGCCCTGGTCTGAAGTCAAAAGCAAAGTAGAGGCTCATCTACTCCAATCAAACGACAGCAAAACCAATGAGGCACAAAGAGGGAGCCTTAAGGTACCTCACTATAGCTTTTGTGCAAACCGGGAGCTTGCACATTAGCTTGGGTCATTGACATAAAACCTAACATTAGATAGTCAAACTCAGCTCACTGAACAAAGTGATCTTTAGCAGGTGAACAAATAGTTACTTTTCTTCAGTAAACACATTAATGCCTCTGTGAATTGACTTTACGTAATCAAGAGAAAACACCCAGTCACAGCTCGCCCTGCTGTGCAACAAACTCAGCTCTACCTTCTGCAGGAAGCTGAGCAGTCTGTAAGGATGAGCACATCCTGAGGTGTGCAGCTGCACTGACATGGATAAAGACACACTAATGTGTTAATGGATACTTTACCCATCAAGACGCATCTGGAGCAAGTGCTGACAAGGTGAAAGTTAGTGTGTGTGTGTGTGTGTGTGTGTGTGTGTGTGTGTGTACTGTATGGGTGGATGTGTGTGTTCAAGCAAGCTCAGCTCTAATGTCCCACCACATGTGACGCTGTACTGCAAGCAAAACCACAAGTAAGAAAAAAAATCTCTGCTAGTGGAGCAGCATATGTACAGGTCAGGTTAAGGATCCATAAATCTTAAATATTAAAAAGAAGGACCACTACCGTATCAGCTGTATGATCCTCATTCATTCAGGCAAAGTAAATGACGTGCTAAATAAAATTTATAGAACATAAAACACACACACACACACAAATGAAATTCACTCTGTGACTTAGGACAGGACACGGTACTCAGACAACTAAGTACATCGCTATTGTCAAACACGCTCACAGTCTTACCCGCTCAAGAAAGACCAAAATATCTGAAGTCATGTTTTAGTCTAAGCACAACCTCAGAGCAGCCTTGTGACTGCTTGTAAATCCCCCAGATCATTATGACACACAGCGTAGAGGAAGAAAAATGTGTGTGTGTGTGTGTGTGTGTGTGTGTGTGTGTGTGTGTGCGTGTGTGATAAGAGGAAGAAAGAAAAACTGCTACCAAATGTTTTTTCATTGTTGTTATAACGGCTTGTCTATTATCACCACTCATGCTTAGGAGTTTGCACCTGTTTTCCTATTTTCTTCTTTAAGAATATTTTATAACACCTCAAAGTGTAATACTGGTGTGAGACCAGGTAGGACACTGTGTGTTAGAGTTTGGTTAAAGATACTAATTAAGTAGACATGGTCTGGAGTCCTGTTTGTCTTGGCCTCATATATCAACAAGAGAAGGAGTAAAGACCAATGGCAGTTCAGAGACTGGTTGTCAAGTCAAGTGTATAAACAGTTCATGATGAAGTGTGAGGGAAAGAGCAGTCTTCTATTGTACACCTTATTTCAAAAGACTACTTGAAATTAATCTCACCGGATGACAATGAAATTGTGTGCCAGGCTATTTTTCTCACCCCTTCCTCCTATGTGTAGCTGTCAAAAAGCAGAGTGGAAGTAAAAGTGCTAAAGAGATGGCAACATATCAAGGGACACCACACACTGCAACATGACTTGTTAGAAGAATAAAACTTTTCCTGAGGCCTTTTTGGTGGCCCATCATTCTGGGATGTCACATGGTACGTGTCCATTGGATTGGGTCTAGCCAGGGATCTTTACTGCACATAATTCCCATCTCTCTTTTCTCTCTCGCTCTCCCCACATTCCTCCTCTACATTGCCAAGCCGGTCTATAAAAGGCAAAATAGAAAAAAAGAAGAAAAGAATACTATAAAATAGAAATAGCCTTAAAAAACATAAAAATGTACGGGTGTGAGATCTTTTTAGAGAACTGTAAACTACCAATCTCTTATCTTAAATGTCCCTTAACAGTGAAAAAGCTTCTGGTGAAAATACAAAGTGTTATCACTGTCAGAAGATGAGGAGTGTCACAGTGCTACCGTGATGTGAAAGTCTGGTGAAAATTGTAATAATTATAACCCTGTTGTTTGTTGCTATATGTTGTAGTATGTCTCAGAAGGAGGTGTATAAAGAAAAACTATTATTGCTTAAAATATTTGCCGTTCAATACAATACTACTGTTGGCACAGATAACTATGCATTTTAAAAAATATCAACTTATACATTCATTTAAAACACTTATTACAAGACCATGCAGTCAAACCATTCCAAGTGTTATGGGCAGCTGCTGTGGTCATTATTCTATCCTGAATTCTATTTTAATGGGCATCAGCAATGCTTTTGCTTTTTACTTAAGGACTCCATTAGTCCAATGCTGTAACAGACATTGCTGCTGGCATTCAGGTGTTATTCTATTCAGCAATCTAAATGTAAGGTCTACAGAAGGGGCCTCAGGTATTCATCAAATTACATTTATTCATTTGGCAATTTTCTGTTTCTGTCGTATTTCTTTACGATACATTTAAAGTAGTAACAAGTACTTTTCAGTGAAGGACTTAACTGTCAAGATAATCAAATAGGCTGTCAAAAAAATGAATATCTTTCTAAACTAGCTCAATAGAGGAAAATGCTTTGATGATAGTTGTACTCCTGGTTTAGAAAAGGCCCCAGCAATAAATCAAAAATGATTAAATAACTGAAAAAGCAACTTAACACTAGGGTGAAAGAGAGTGTGTTACTGCCCACTCTGGTTGAAAGTTGTGGGTGACCACACCCAGCAAAACTGATGGATCAAGTGAAAAATCTGACTTGTTGCACCTGTAATCACACCCAACAGTGATGTGTTTGTTGAACACCTGTACACCACTGTGGCCAGGTGAGAAGTTATACCACAAGTCAGCAAAACAAGATTTTCAGATTAAGTTACTCTTTACTGAAAAAAAGAACTTTTACACAATTATCTAATAATCTGGTTTGTTAAGAGACTCATTTTAGACTTATTGTTGAGATATCATCAGCTTTGCCAATATCTTATTTTCTTAAAAAACTGACATAAAACTGTGCTTTGCGCATTGTGGTCTGGCATGGCTCTATAAGCCTTTTGTTCCTTCTGGTGCCATGCATACATGTTAAAGTAGGTTGAGCAATGGATTCATTTAAATGACTTGGTTTTGAGAGGTAGAGAATCCTGCCAAAAAACAATCCCTGCTGCCAGACTCAAATGATTCTCAATGGAAGTTTCATTCTTGCAGTAAAAATAGACCTTGTTTGACTTAGACTGGCTACAGTATGTGGAAGTGAGAGCCAAGTACTGAGGGCCAGATTTGATCCAACAAGGAATCAAATTAAAAAACATTCTCTCCAAACCCAAATATTAAAGGTTTGCTATTCTCAAACTCATGTCCTGACAGTACAGGACATTCAACTATGGCCTTAAAGAATTACAACTGGTATTGTATTATGAAAAGCAGCATTAATAGAGTAGAAAGGTAACAACAAAGCAGTGCATGAGCCATGCCAAATGTATGAATTGAGATCCGCATGTCTTGTAATGCAAGTAAAAGTCAGAACTCAGCAAATAAATAGTGGAGTCATTGTTATCCACCCTGCTATATCAACAGATATGCTGAATTTTAATGGTCAATCTCAATAATAGGACATCTTACCTACTGCACATTTAAGGTAATTGGCCGCTTTCTATATGATCTTAATTACAAATGGATGTTATATGTTCTTGGCTGTGTTTGCTAGTATAGTACAAAGTATAATTCTTCACTTGATGTTGCAAAATCCCAACATCTACAGAGCAGAACTTGATTAAAGATTGTCTGACCATTAGGGGTTGTTTAAATGATCAATATTGGAAAAAGTCAATATATAGCCTGCATATTCCGATAACGCATCAGTTGCCACTGGGGACATCCAACACTATGTTAAACATTTCCTTGTTTTTAACAAACTTATAAAGTGATGGTTAACACAGTCCCAAAACCAGCATGGTTCAAATGTGTGTCATTTAATAAATCAATCAATATCAAAATAATACATGTAGAAGTTTGTGGAATCTTTAATTTCAACTGGAAAATGGTAATTTCTCAATCAGCGTCTGCAAACACCACCATACTGTATGTTCACCCATGTGCACATACAGTATACTGGGTAAAGTGCCCAGCAATATGTTGCACTGTGTCTAAAAGTCTTGGTTAATTTAGATCTCACTGTCTGTGGAAGCAGCCTGGAAACCTCGGCTTTACTCCAATTAACTCTGTCAGCAGTCAAAGACTAAACTCTGTCAATTTCCACACTTTGTAGTTCACTGATTGTTTCTCTGCTCCTCACCATGAAAGCGTCACCCTTTTTGCGCTGACACACAAATACAAAATAACTGAAACCTTGTTTGAAGTCAAAAGAAAAATGGGACAGCACAGGAAATGTTTTGCTTTCTTTCAGTTCATTTTTCTTGTGAAATGTTCTGCTAATAATGGCAAAGAGACCTACAGCATGTGTAAATACAAAATACTCAAAAGCTACACAAAGACAGTCTGGAGCCTTGACATGCAGTCACTCACAAAAGTCCCCCCTCACTTTATTTTATTGTCTTTGTTGTTGCAATAAAATTGTGTTTATTCACATCTTATTCCAGCATATTCTATTAGACTTAAGAGAATATTAAAATTCAAGGTAAAAAGGGAAAAGCATTTAAATGGTAAATGTATAAAATACAATTCCTTCCCCCATGTGGGCTAAATATATTTTGTGGCTTTTGGTTTGACTTGCAGTTAGAGGTTTTAAACAGTATTTTCCAATGCCTTTGGGATTTGTATCTTATTATCCAAGTGTGCTGTGCAAAGAAAAACAGGAAGTTACACATCATAAATCATGGAAATTCTCAGGTCACGATGAGCAGACGGGAGCTCAAATGTCACATACATGGGTCGGATTAAGGCTAAAACCCTCCAAAGAATGATAAACAACCCTTACGCTCCCATGCATCTTCAAACCAACCTTTCTAAATCCTCATTAAGGCAATTATTGTTTGCTTTACACACAGCTTTTATACATATCCTTTTTATGATGCTCTGTCATTTTTCATATGAACTATGCAAAGCAGCGGAGCAGGTGTGGAGACAGCACAGTCAATCAAAACATATGGCAGGTGCAGCCTATATTTACATTTAAGTTGAAATGAGAAAAAAACAAACATAATCTTTATTGGCTGGTTCTTAGGATGCATCTGATACCAGAACAGGTTTTCCAGCCTTTACAGCTGTACAAAGACCGCTTCGCTATGAATTAGGGGAAGAACAATGACAGGTGGGAGGAGATCACATGGCACTTTTTCAGTAAAGCTGTGTGTAAGGTTACATGCATGTGTCATGTTCAAACCCTGTGAGAACAACTTTTCACAACTGTGAACACACTGTGCAGACTGCATTTGCACCTGGATGACTCTGGCTGGCATCCAAATGCAATTTAAGGCCGACTGCATCCAGAGGTGATGTGGCCAACACGATCACAATCACATTACAGTGCATGTTGTGGGCATTTACAGTTCACCTTGCATTAATGTTCTTCCCCCAGGCCCAAATACAGATCTTATTACCAGGAGTTAACCTCTACTTCAGCCTGTTGAGCCTTCCTGGTCTGTTATAGTTACACTAAACAACTTTTCAACCTTGAGGCATACTGTTGATTCTGCTTAGTTGATGTCACTTGTTTTTCTCCAACACGTTTGAGTACAAGGCTCAAATCTGCACCACCTTACATAAGTTCATAGTTCAGTTGCAGTACAGTAATAATCACTTGTCCTGTGTTCTTTTGAGAAAAACAATCAGAACCCCAAAGGGGAGACATTTATATTTTCATGTTGGCCTCAGTTTGAATTCATTTGTCAGGTTTCTGTCTACATAGGTGGAGACCTTATTGTGAAACAGCAACTCAAAGCAGTAAAGTCAGCATTCTATCATAGGCAGAGTAGAAGGTGACACTGTGCCAGACAGCAGACTGCTACACAAGAGCCATGGATTTTGAACTACAACCACATTAGTTTCCTGCTAAAGTATCCTTCTTATCTAACTTACAAACATGAACACAGGTCTTTTCCTGCACCTCAGTTTGTTGAGCAACGATACAAAAAAATCACTGGAAAAAGGTGCACTGCTAACATTAGCTTTCAGGATACATAGCTAACTAGCTAATTAGCTGCAGCACATTAAATAGCATGTAACCTTACCTGCAAATGTTACTTTGGTCTTTATAAATGCTGGTGTGGTGCTTACTCCTAAATTACACTAGCAACACACTATCTGCCCATGACTTGACATGTAGGCTGCAGTGCATGTTTGTTTACTGTCTCTCATTCCCCTGCTCAGTCTGCCAGCTGCTGTCAATCAAACATGGACACGCCCCTCCACCTGGCTGAGACCAAAAGGAGTAATATACCTTTTTTCTTCCTTTTAATAATAAAAAACTGTAAACAATACTAAATGTACAGTATTGTTAACAGTTTACATTATTGTTTACTATAAAATGGGATAACTGTGGACTTTTATTTTGCCTATACTTGACTTTGCTATACACACAACTACACAAAAGTCACTGTTCTTATTGGTCTGTTGTGTTTTTGACTATCTCCTTCTGGTCCCTTTTGTTCCCTTGAAACTCGGATGATTACATTTGGCCTCTTCAATAACATCACAAGGCCAGGTGTGCTTTTTTCTTTCTTTTTAGAAGTCACCCCACTGTGTGTGTGTGTGTGTGTGCGTGTGTGTGTGTGTGTGTGTGTGTGTGTGTGTGTTTGTGAGAGAAACAGAGAGGGCCAATGGAAAATGAGCAAGGGTAGAATATATGTTGCTGTACTCAGAAGAGTGAGGTGACAGCATGTTGCTAAAGAATTGATGAGTAGAGAGAGGACATGCTTCACCTAAGACATTTCCTGCTGTGATACATGTCCTCCATGATGACTTCCTGTCATCAATGTCATTACATCCTGCTGAGGTGAGTTGACAAAGGTATCTGGTCTACATCCGTACTACCCTGTACTGTGCCAAGACTCCGTGTGCAAGGATCTGAAAGAGGGCAACGTGTGTTTGTGAAGGGCATGAGAAGATTTTTTGAGGATGGTGCAGTGAGTTATTCATTTCGAAATGCGCTTCTTCTTGTTTATAATCCAATTGTACATGCTTTGCTTGCATCTTAGCTCAACTCTCTTGTTGTTTATGCCATTAAGTATCCTTAAGTCCATTTGTGACTTTAAAATGTGCCCTATGAACACAATTAACTTGAGATAATTGTAAAGTTCATCCATCTTGACTATCCACTTGAAGACTGTAACTCTTCATAATAAAAAAAAGACAAAACAAAGCAAGCTGCAACAAACATGCAGAAAATCAACAGAAAGATAAAACACAATAAATACTGTTAACATTGAAAAGACAAAGTAAAAACAATGGAAAGCAAAAACACTTGTAGGTGATATGCTTATTGGCCACTTCTCATGAAAAAGCAACTGTTGTATAAACCTCCCTTCACTCTGTCAAAAATCATATCAGCAGGTGCTCTGTGATGGAGCAAATCATATTTCAGTGGTTGAATGAAGGAGAGTTATTCCAATACCACACCGCTGTCCTGTCAAATCGCAGGACACTCGCCAATAACAAGAACCTGCTGGCTGACAACCAATGAATCAAACCCGGATCTAATACTTCAGACACAAACTGAATCACAGCTACAGAAAAGAGCCTATTGAGGATCCTCAGTGGCTATAGCATGTGTAAAGAATTGATATTTGTGGCAGAGGTTCAGACTCCAAGACTTGCATCTTATAATAACGACAGCTCTGGGATAAGTGATAAAAACATAAGAAATAACAAGAGCATAGATTGAAAAGGTGAAAGAAGAGGATTTGACATCATACCAGAGTGTTACTTGAGTCTTACACACAAGACTCAAAATAAATAAATACAAAAATAAGTAGATGCCATTTACTTAATGCATTTGTATAGGGACAAGTATATGGGCATAACTTAAGAAAGGTTTGTTTCATTTTGATTTAGTGACTTAAAATTAGATTTGTCCATGCAACAGTTCTCTTCAAACTGCACTCTTCTCACAGCAGAATACATGGAATAAAAAAAAGAAAAAACCTCACAGACTGTGAACCTTGATCTACCTACAATACTAGCCTGCGCATTCATGCAAATCTTGTCCATTGTTTGCAATAGTTGTCGTGCTGCCAGCTTGTGAGTGCCCTGTAAACACAAAGTGACCACACTAATCTTATATATTGCCGCAGTGCTTGTACAAGGATCCTTTTTTTATTATTATGACACACAAAACAACCAAGCTTAACAAAAAGCAGGTCTGGTGTTCTTGTAACTCTCATTTGTTTACAAGTCGTGACAATGGAAATGCATTACAAACAGCAACCCACGTCCACCCCTACCAGGACTCTTAAGATCGTTGAAACGGTGGACAATTCAGGTAAGAACGCTGGTGAGTCCAAATAGTGGATACCCAAAGTGTATATATTCAATGTCTACCTGCCTCTTACAGTCGTCAGTAACCATGGAAACAGAGAGATTTGAAAAAAGAAAGGCAGGTGTAAGAGGAAGGCTGAACTCTTGTACAGTACGGACAGACGGATCAACTTATTAAAATACATGATTCACACAGTATGTGTTTAACAACACTAACACTTCCTTAGCATCGCATGAAAACTTTGAAGCCGTTATTTGGAAATTGTTCACGAGTAAAACTTTTGATAAGCTAAAGGCTGTGACAGCCACAGTAGGAACTCTAAAATGCCAACTGATTCACGTCTTTGTTAATTCAGGGCAGATAAACAGCTTAAAAGATAAAATAATAATACACAGGTTTGATAGCAGCAGGCTTATGGCTTGGCCTTTAAAATGCCATGTCTCAAAGCATTTCATTTAGCAGAAGCAGTTACCAGCTTTTTGATGTGTCATATTTGAAGAAGCAGGTCCCAAGTAAATGTAATATACAGTAGTATTTTTATTAGATGTTCTCAGTTATGTGAAATTATTAGTTAAATTAACAAGCATTTGTTCTCTGAACTCATTTAACCAACAGCATATTCTATGTGATGTGCAGAGAGTACTATATGCTATGTATGTATCTCTGTTATCATCATCTGAAGCTGCCTTTGCTGAGCTTTTATTTTTCCTATTTTTATTTTTGGAATTAATGGTCTGGTATGTCTGGATAGCTCATCAGAGATGTGTATTACTTTCCTAATAATCTGAAATAACTCACCCTGTCAACTTTCTTCATACATTTTGATTTTGTTTGTCAGAGGCAAGAATGCCTCCATTTACCTTTTAGTTATTGTGCTGGTGTTCTCATCCAAAGCAATTAAAATGAGCGCGGTGGTATTTACCAGTAAACAGGATGTAATGTAACAATCTTTTGTACCATAACCTGTGGTGAGCTTCCAATCAGAAACCTCATTTAGATGTTGAAAACAATGATGTACCATCTTACAAATAATTACCAATGAAAACAAGAGGCTTCAAATCGTCAGGTACATCAGCAACCAGCTATCTGAACTAGATGTTAAAGTGCGAGTTCGTGACTTATTCAAGGAGACTTTTTATGAATGTCTGATCTCCCAGATTCAGAAATAATTTCAATCCCACCAGCTGCACTACTGCCCGGATTCAACATTGCTTTGCTTACAAGAATCAAATGATCTGATGCAGTGGTTTTCGATCTTTAACAGAAAACTCTGACAAAACAAAAATGTTTCACAACCATCTATCCTGTATAACCTGAACCACATTATTAACCCCATCGCTTACAGTAGTTTGTTTATGATGGTATTAATACAGGTATTGATTGAATAGACATATTAGGGATCGACCGATTTATCGGCCGGCCGATATATCGGGCCGATATTTGCGTTTTTTACGTGTATTTGCATTGGCCGATACGCGGCTGCTGCGTTCGCCGATTTCCCCGGCATTAATTACAGTCAGGCATCCACAAAGGCAGCTCTATGTTGCTAAGGACACGCCCGTTCACATGCAGTCAGACCATGCTCTGCAGCTCCCCCACTAGAAGAGTGCTGGAACGCTGCTAAGACAACGGTGAGTTTTAAACTTTCAAAGTATCTTTTAACTGTTTGACTTAGCTGAAATATTGCCATACACCTAGCCGTTACGAACACTGGTCATATGATTAAGTAATGACGACGTGTTTCCGTGCTATTTTTGGGAGTTTGATTCAGCGATCACCCGGCTGACCACAGCGTCCAACACACACACACACACACACACACACAGCTAAAGAGCACACACACAGACAGCTGGGCGGAGTTGCCATCGCAGTCAGAGCGCAGCCCCCCCCGCTCAAGAAGAGCATAATGATGACAGACATACGTGCACTTTGTTCCGTGGTTCCGTGGTATTTTTCGGAGTATTCAGCGACCAGCTGGCTGAGGTTTGGACAGGTATGTGTATGTGTCTCTCTGCGTCTCTCCGAAAGACACACACAACACACGCATCGGACATAAGTGCACCGTATTGTGCTTAGAGCCATTTGCTGACGTTATCATTATCAATCCAGTTCAATGGTGGTTGAGTTTTTCAGTCAGCGTCAGCTACCAAACATAAGTGTGTGTGTGTGTGTGTGTGTGTGTGTGTGTGTCACTCAGTGGGACACACACATCACAGCGATAATATGAGAGTGTTGCTTTTAAAACTTTGAGATATGTTTTCTATGTGGTTGAATATTTATACCTTTTAACGTTGATGCAGTTTAGAACAGAAACTTGAACAATTTGTTGCTTAATGTACATCTGACATCACATTATTTTCCTCTGCTGATTTATGTTCTGTGGTTGACAAATCTGGCAGGTTCTTTTACATTTTCTTTTAGACCTACTAGTATGTTGTCTTTGCATATTAGGCGGCATATTAGCCTTAGACATGCTCATTTTATTTTATGTAGAAAATTGAGGGAGCAAAAGCAGTATCGGTTCCAAATATCGGCTCAAGAAAATCGGCAGCCCGTATCGGACATCGGCTAAGGCTGATGTAAAAAAATCGGTATCGGCATCGGTACTAAAAAATCCGTATCGGTCGATCCCTAAGACATATCCTCCTCTGCAGTCTACAGGCAACATCAATTATCTTCCCTCAGTTATTCATGGCATTTACACTGCTCTAATGCAAACTTCCTTTAAATAATGAAGGGCTAACAATCAGGCTATTGACACACAACACAACCAAAGATGGTAGCTGTAAATGTTCACACCTCGAGGTTAGCTAGGCAATGTTTGCTTCTGTGAGTCATCCACTACCGTTTAGATTATTGGAAGAGGAGCAGTCGATTTGTAGTTGGTGTTTACTTTCCGACACAACTACACATTTAGGTGACATATACAGCAAAATCCCTAATGTCTTCATCATGGTTTGAATACATACAATCTAGGGCTGTAACGATATGCAATATGAAACCAAAATCGCGACACTCAGATCTAGGAACCTGTGTCGTGCTGTGAAAAGGCAGAATCGCGACACACCCCTTCCAACTGCCCGTCCAGATCCAATGCTACCACATCTTTAAATTACTATTAGTATTAGTCATTTTGGTGCCTTATCCCTTTTGTTGGGTAAATTTAGCTACGAAGGGGGGCACCGGTAACGCTAACGGAGGTAAAACGTTACGAATGGCCGTTGTTCTGACTCAGATGCCTGGGTCTGTTTCCCGGTGGTTCAGTAAACTGCCGTTAGCGTCCTTAGCACCAGAGTTAAGTGCTGACCGGGTTTGGATTGCTGTGTAATCATAGTGGCTGGCTGCTAGCTGACTGTGGATGTGTCCGCGGGGCTGTTGTCAGCTCTCATCCCGAGTGAAGCCATGCAGCGCCGGAAGAGTGAGGCAGACAGAGAGGGGTGTGCTAGCTGGCTAAATTACCATTAGATTAGTGGTCTATCTGTACAGTTAACGTTACTGATGAATTTGTGGGTTAGCCCAGAGTTGTTAACCGTGGTCAAAACAATCATACTAAAAATAACTGAGCGTGTTGAACAATGTCATAATCTTATGTTACCCACCTAGAATTAGCTAACGCTAAGCATTATCATCATAGACATATATGGAAAATGGACCGAGTGACTCCGTTGTTTTTGACGGAAGTGAAGTATATTAGAAGCACTTTTCCAGTGAGGCTCGAGCGTTACTGCGCAGCTGCAAACTGAGCTTGCCGACGTAGATGTGACGTGAGCAACGTGTCTGAACGTTGTAGGTCTTCTGGTAGCTGTGCCAAGAGAAATCTCAACAAAAAAAAAACTTCCAGGTTGGAAGCGGAATTGTCCATTAGTGTTAGCTTTACCATTATTGTTATGTCTCATTCCAATGAGTTAATGAACCACTGAAACAATTTTGGAAACTTAATTTTAAGGTACAAAATAATCTTTGGTGTTGGATCAATCAATATTGAAATCAATCAATATCAATAAATAAGGTAATAAGGTAAGTGGCATGTAATCAATGACAAAACGATGCCATGTGGCAGAAAAAAAAGTTGTATTACGTTTACTTCATTATGTTGCTATTCTCTTACATGTATTTCATCAGAATGCTGTTTCTATCCTCTCTTTAAGTGTGAAATAATAATGCGAGGGCGTCAGTTTAAACAGGATGACTCTACATTTCTAATGAATAATTTGCTAACTAAAATTGCTATAAAAAAAGAAGTATAAAGGATTACAATGAATTTAGTGTCTCAGTGGGGTAATTTATGTAGCACAAAACTCTTGAATCAGAAACTGACAGACAATTGACCTGGAAAAGAGGACTATATCAGCTTTCCTACCTCAACCCTGCAACCTACTTCTCTATATGCAGAGTATGTGTGTGTGTGTGTGTGTGTGTGTGTGTGTGTACTTCTATTTCAAAGTCGTGCCTTCCAAACAGTTTGCTGATAAAGGCATTTAAAGAAAATAAATTAGCCCCACAGTCACCATAAATCTCATTGCTTTCCTTAAATGAATGCTGCAAATCTCAGTTTATTTCTCATTTGCATATGAAGAGCATCACCTTCACAAACTCAATTGAGATTTGGTAAACAAGGGAGAGAAAACATTTAAGTAGTGATATGTGGCGCAGTTTCTGTCAACATCCGCAATTTGTACCCACAACTCGAATTGGGATTACTCCTCGGAAGTGGACAAGCTCATTCAAACCTCGGTGAACCTTCCCTCTGATTACAAAGTTATTATGCATCGGCAGGCAACAGATATCAAAGCTCTATCATCCTGAATGATCCCTATGAATAGCACCATCATTTAGCTCCTCAGTGGCTAACAAAATATGATGTTAAATGAGAATATGAAAGCATTATCAACTGAAGACAACATAGCCGGTGTTTCAGTTTGATGAATATTTGGCTTTTGGGGAGTAAACAATCATCCCTCAGATGCCTGCTGAGGCAGAGGGGAGGAATAGAGCAACTTCTGTATGGCATTCACAAAGGCCCCAACTTATTGGAAGTTTGAATTACCATTTAAATAGGATTTCTTTTGGGGGAAGGGAAGGCGTCATAGAGAAAGATAAATTACATTGTAAACAATGTCAAAACAGTTTAATGACACATATGAAATGAAACACACACCCTGTGCTTTCTTAGCTACTAAGTGATATAAAGAGTGGATTGAATAAATAACGATGCAGCCCGAGGAAAAAAGCGACTATGCAGACTTGTTTGGTCTCTAGCTGGTCCTGCACTTTTAATTGACTCGAATAAAAAACTCAATTACAGCATTCTGGCCACCGGAGGGAGAGAGAGCAAGCGACCGAGAAAGAGTGAGAGGGGGATAAGAGGGCGGGAAGGAAACAGAAAGAGGAGTGAATGAAGCATGAATGGAATGAAGGAGTTATTGGGTCAGAATGGCACCTCAGGGGGGAATCAGGACAGCAGACACAGACACGCTTTTATACAGGCCAGTCTGTCTATGGGAATTACACCTTGCTGAGAGGTAGAAGAAAAAAAAGACTAAAAAAAAGAGGGTAAGAGGGTAAAGTGCTTTGTCAGTACCTTCTAAGGCGTTTTATGCGTTTATTGTCATCTCTCTTGTTATTCCACTGAGGCCGACTGAGATACTGATTGAACGCGAGGGGCATTGAATCAAGTGAAATCAGTAAGCAGTCCCACTCAGCTGAGGCACTGATTTAGCTTCCACAGAAGTCGACAGGTCTTGTACTTGGAGAGTATATTAAAGTGAAGAACATGAATAGATAAGAAGGACAAATGGTGGGCGTGATGCAAGGAGAAAGAAACTGAAGATTCTTTATAAAAAGAAACATCCTCAGCACCACACAGTGATACTGTCAAGCATGACTGATTTTGGGTCTGTTGTCAGATTGGTTGGTGTGTGTGTGTGTGTGTGTGTGTGTGTGTGTGTGTGTGTGTGTGTGTGTGTGTGTGTGTGTGAGAGAGAGAAAGCACATGCATTTTTTTAATGTGAAGGTGTGATGTAGCTATGTCAGCCTACAGCAATCAATGCATTGTTTGCGGACAGTGAGCCAATAATTCCGCCTTGTGTGTGTATGTGTTTGTGTGTGTGTGTGTGGGTGTGGGTGTGGGTGTGTGTGTGTGTGTGTGTGTGTGTGTGTGTGTGTGTGGACAGCAAGCTGTTGTTCCCATGGTTGTGTGTTATTGATTAGTCATCTCTGTGGGCAATAGGAGCTGTTATCAGGCCTGACATGGAGACAGACGGGGGTGGATGATGCATGGGACGGGAAAACTGTTCAGACGCAAAGATAATGGAGCTACACACACACGCCAACACACACACACACACACACACATGCTGCAAAGATGGACAAGGAAACACTGGCACATGCTCCCACAGAGTCTTGCGCACACAATAGACCTGTTACGCAAGTGAGCTGAATTGGCAGCGATAGATTTGTTTTCAGCACCATGGACAGCACTCTAAATCTTGAGCAATGCCCGTACACAGTGCATATGGCTAATGATTATCTATTGTAGCGCCCACAACAATAATCAGCCATTACTCATGGAAGTGAGAGGAGTGAGAGGGGAGTGCAGATGCCCTCAAGAATCACAGTGAATCTAAGGTGGAGACAAAACTGAATGTTAAGTGAGTGCCTACTGTGACGACCAACCGAGTGCTTCTCACAACCATGACACATCATGTACCCAGGGTCCTGGAACTCACCTATGAGCAAAAGAGAAAAGGAGAGAGAGAAATAGAGGGAGGTCAGCATCAAATAAATAAACAGTATACTGTATAATGAGTTGTGTGTTGGAATGCGAGTATTTTGAGCAGTGTGAAATGGTGTGTAAATGCAGTGCTGCTCCCAACAGACAGTGTGGCAAAACCAGACAGACACCACAACAACTATCAACACATTTATATTTCCAGATTGTTAGTTATAAAGCACTTACCACATGCACATAGAAATCAAGACTTTATCTATAAATAGAGAGTTAATGTTATGCTGCTTACAACTTTGCTAAATTAAGCTGAAAAAGGAACAGGAACTGTAATGAATGCCGAATGTAATATCTGGGCTGAACTAAAACTGGTTAATCAGTATGTTTTTTTATAGCTAATGTAACAATAAAGTCCGCAATTGAAAAACTAATGTTTCGCCACATGGAGCTGAGTCTATAGTATCCATTGCTTGTAATAATAAAACATTGTGTGTGCTATTATTGGGCAAGACTGAGCGACTTGAACTTAAGATGTCAGTTAATGCAAGTCTTAAATTTTTTTTTTCAGTCGTTCCTCAGTCTTTACTCTTTCTGAGAGCCGAGTAAGTTGTGGGTAAATGTCAGCTGCGGATCTGGCTGTCCACAAGAGGCCAACCATAAGCACACAGGCAATAGATTGCCATGGCCTGCCCTCTACAATCCTCTCCAACTCCACAGGGACAGGTAGATTCAGTTTTTTTAGTCAACCATGAAAATAGACAGGTCAAGCTGCCCACCATGTCCTCCACAATCTCTGATGAGATGGACAGGGTTGGGTAAGGACTTAGACCAGAAACAGAGAAAGCGATCCATGAAAAATGAATTTCCATAGCTACTTTCGGTACAAAGTGGTGGAAACATGGTAGGGATTGGGTGTTGACATTTTGTAAATCACCAGGGTTATGTGGTGAAGAGTAAACTCATATTCTAAGTATTTAAAACACGGTTGTACAACATGTTTTCTAAAAACACGAGGTGGTCAACGATAATAACAAAAGCACCTAATCACTTACCCAAAATTCCTGCTTTTGAAAATTGTTAACACACTACTATAATATACAAAAACAAACAATACATAATTTTATTTTAGCCTTCTGCACTTGTTATTTACAATATTTTGAACAGTAACAGCTCAGGAAAACCAGACAGTGATCAAAAGATAACCAACACAAATGTTCACTGCCACTTAAACCAAGACATCATTGCAGCTTTTTGTGGCAAAACAAAAACGGTATTTTGTTTAGTTTAACGGAATATGTGTGAATGACTTGTGAACTCCGTGAAAGTCCCATTAAAATAAACAAGAGAGCTGATTAAATTATTCTGGCCAGCACAACGTTCCACATTCACTTAAAGTGAACGATGCATCCTGATAGAAAAGCCTGCTAATAATACAAGGTTGAGTTGGGGTAAGGCTTACCCCATTAAAAAAGCTAAAACAAATTACACATCTTACCCTATGGTGCAATTTTTTTTTTTTTTAAACACCTGATATATTCTCGTAGAAACGTGGTTACACATTCACGATAAATGTGAAACTCATTGGATATTACTTATCAGTTCAGCTGTGTTTGCTTACAAAACTGCTTTGAACATAAAATCAACTGTAAAATTAATTTCAGGTGGCAGCTGCTGAACATCCTAGAATCAAATAATTGAAACTATATACTATACTAACTATATATGCACATGATTAACCTGTTTTGTTTTGTTAATATTTTCTAAAGCAAGAACGTGTAGCTGAAGAACAGCTTGGAACCTCTTGAATTATTACATTATGTAGGAAAAAAATAATGTCTACAGGTAAAGTTAACAGCCTGTTAGCCGGTGCCTATGACCTTTTTTAGCGTACCAATGGAGCTCCTTATTTATTTCTACCTGGCCAACTCCTCAGCTACGACAGAGTTTAAGTCAATTTGCATTGCATTGTCTTCCAAACAGTACAGTGGAAATGAAACCATTATGCCACCATGAATTGCATTAAACAGTAAGATTGTTAAAGAGTTAAGACAATAAAAGAGTGTGTGTATGTGCATGCCAAAATACCAAAGTGAAATGTAGTAGATTAGGTATAATAGCTGTTGCAGCTGCCATTTTATCCACAAGCCAGAGGAGTGGCAAAATACCTTGTCTGATCATCAGCTTGTTACTAAAATGTATTTTCTACATAATTGAATATATTGTCTGCTAGTCCAATATGTAATCAATAGAACAACAGAGGACCTGGTGTGATCTGTTGTCTATTGAACTCCCTATTTGCTCATTTATTTATCTGTGTCTCTCTACAAATGTCATAGGGGAGAAAGCTGTAAAGTGCCAGTGCTTTAACCTTTGACTTTTTAGCAGGTTGGACAGTCCTGCGAGGGGACACAGAGCATGCACACATGCACGCACGCACGCACAATAGGGTTGGGCGGTAATAAGGTATACCGCAGGGTCTAAAAATAGCAACGGTATCAGTTTCAATACCGTCATTAAAACAAATGCAATGCACTTATATAGGAGACAAGGATTAACTATTAAACTGTGGTGACCCACAAGTAAGACTGAAAGAGACATTCACCAAGGTATTGTACCTTTAAGGGAGAGGTGTTATGATATACGAGTTCCGGGTTAACGGCTGAATTATGTCAAACAACGACGCACTTTTGGCAGCACAACCCACGGCCGTGGTTTCAGCACATTGAGGCACAGTTCCAGCTGAGAGGAATAACACAGGACGTTACAAAATATTTCCACGTGGTATCGGCCTTAGATGCCTCAACAACAGCTAGGGCTATGGCGCTGTTAGAGGCTCCTTCGGCTAACGGCAAGTACGATGCACTCAAAACATTCCTGTTGGAACTCTTTGAACTGTCGGAGCTGGAGAAAGCAGACGGCCTGCTGTCCCTGAACGGCCTTGGCGACAGCAAGCCGTCCAAGTTAATGGAGATGATGCTGGCTGTGCAGGGCGTGGTGGATCCCTCATTCATCTTCGCCCACATTTTCCTGTGGCAGCTTCCAGCACCCGTGCGCACCGCACTGGCCTGCTCCCCCCTCTCTTCATCCAGAGACTATCGGGCGCTGGCTGTGGAGGCAGACGGGATTTTCCTCACTAACCAGCAGCAGTTTGTCCACGCGCTGCTGCCCCCCCAGCACACGTCTGCCCCGCTTGCACTCCACAAAATCTAATTTATGTAATTATGTGTGGTTGTCATCACATGACAGTGTGGAGGAGAAAGTAGTTTTTTGTAAATTGTTTCTGTATTAGTGTTTGGTAATCAGTTTCTGAACGGTGCACAAGCCAACAGTTTGGTGACGCCGTCTGAGCCTTACGTCATCATTTTTAATTAGTCACGGTAATACCGTATACCGCGGTAAAATAGGGAGGAGGTTTGAAGGTATCAAAATTTGGATACCGCCCAACCCTAACGCATGCACACACACACACACACACACACACACACACACACACACACTGGGGGCCAGATGTACTAACGCTTTTGCGCCCACTTCAGGCGTATTTGTGTCGCAACGTGCGCGTAAAATCATGGCGAGGTATGTACAAACAGGCCGCAATGATGTAAAAGCGCAAACTGCATGTCGTGGGAGCTGAAAAGGGCAAATTGCGTTTTTCGTGTCATGCATATTTATTCATGGGAGGGTCGCGGGGAAAGTGGGAGTTTACCGTAAAGAGATGGGAGGGGAAGCGTAAAGAACGCTTAATTAAGTATTCCGCGGTATGTACAAAAACCGCCAGTGATAGCGCGCCTCTATTTTGCGGTGAAAATTCTCCGCCTCTTAAAAGCAGGTGTAAACCTGGAAGCGGGTTTCCTCACATATGCCTCCTGGTGAAATGACAGCAGTAATCCGAGCAAGACGAAGACATAGGCCAAGGAGACGAGCTGAAAGGAGTTTTGCCACAAGGATCACAGATTAAGCAGCCATGCAAGATTACAGTTACTGGAAGAAATCAAAGATGACATCGAATCTCCGACTCAGAGTTCACATTCCAGCAGTTGTTAAACTCCTCGCTACATTACAAATATTGGCATCAGGATAATTTCAAACAGTCATAGCATCAGCAGTGGGAATATCGCAGTCTGCACTCAGCCGTATCATAGCACCAGTACTTACAGTTTACGGTATAGTGGGCGGAGAAAGGCGCTAATTACGGATGACCTGCAGGTTTGGTAAATATGGCGTAAACTATGGTATCATTGCGTTCGCTATCTGCGGGTGAGCCATGGCGCTGATAACGCTACGTTCGCAAATGTACGTACATCTGGCCCTGAGAGAGACATACCGACAGCAGAATGAACAGTGAAACAAGAAGAGACTGCCCTGGCAGTTTATGTTTGGGCATGAACATATACTTAAATAGTAACTGCTTAAAAATTCATTATGGACTGACACTGGAATCACCCCACTGTCTCTTCTTAGTAAAGAAAAAAACAAACAAAAGCACCAGACAAAAATGAGGACAACAGCAAAAAGCACTATTGTTACAAAACAATGAGACAGAAAATTATGTAAGTGCCTCATTTTAATTTGTGCTCAATGGAAACACTATTGAAATAGATAGCAGTCCACATCTCCATCTCTCTAATAATACTTAATAATAATAATAATAATAATAATAATAATAATAAATCTGGCAGTGGATGAATTAATTCGATTACATAAGCATCACCATGTGCACACACATACCAAATGTTGTTGATGGCTAAATAAAGAGAACAATTAGTTATAATGGCAAGGAAGATGGAGCAAGATGTTGCATAACCCTGTTTTTAATCATGCCGACAAATCAATAGGGAGTCTGTTCATGCTGCTTAGTTTGTGCCATCCTCCCCAGAAAAGACTCACTCATGTTTTTTGACCATGATAAGGTTCTGCCCTCTGGGAGCTGTTCACTGCAAAGATGGCCGTGTGTCTGCCTATGCTGAAATGAGGCAAAATGCTGAAATGAGTTGACAGGGAAAACCTTAGCCATTGCATTCCTTTGTGAGATGTCTCTTGTTTTGCCATCTCTCATTCTGTGTTTATTCTCACTACTCATCCCTAACAAGGCATGAAGCACACCAATGAGAGGTGATGAAAGGATTTGAGTGACGGCTGAGGTCGGATGCACAAAGCGACAAAGAGCCATTCCATGGTGAGGACCGAGGTGCAGCATGGTGGCAGGTCATGGGCCAAGTCACCTCCATGGACAGTAAACATGATGCCAATGCTGCACGCGTAACAATAACCCTGAACCCTGACTATTACACCATAAGGTGGTTGACCCTGAGGCCTCCAACAGCATGGGTGCTAATGGCACAGACTGTGGTAGTCAAAACACATTAGCACAGGCATCAAGGTCCAAAAGTCATTTGGTCAAAGAAGTTGTTTAGTCTCTCTTCTTTCTTTTCACAATTAGTGACACCCAAGTGTTTACAAACCTCAAAGTGAAGTGCTGCTGTTATTGTATAGAGGTAAATGGGTGCTTTGTAAGTAGGGCCCATCCATAAAACACACTTTATTGTGTGTGTGTGTGTGTGTGTGTGTGTGTGTGTGTGTGTGTGTGTGTGTGTGTGTGTGTGTGTGTGTGTGTGTGTGTGTGTGTGTGTGTGTGTGTGTGTGTGTGTGTGTGTGTGTGTACACGCGCATCTGCGTGCACGTGAGTGTATTGATTTTCCTTTCCACCACTTTTCTCATCTTTACTTTGCGAGCATACCTGTATTTTTCTTTGTGTTTGTGGACATTTTCTCAGAGTTCACTCTGATGGAAAATGTGATCTTGTTCCATCCCCTCACTTTCTTGCTTCTTCCATTCTTTTTTTTTTCTGACTAATAGAAATTCTGTTAGTATGTTTGTATGGGATGAGAGATGAAAATGATTCTGTGAATAGGAAGAAAGATGGCTATGGAAGGGAGGGAGTGGGCGATAAAAAAAATGGCAGAGGATAGAAAATCGATAAAAGATGAAATATATCAGAACTCCTGGAGCAAGGTCAAAAGGATATGATCTCTCACGACACACAGTTGTGCCTCACTGAGCCGGAGGGAGCAAGCGCGATGGAGAGAGTGCAGGGAGACAGAGAGGAGGAGGATGAGGAAAAGAAGGAGTCCCTAAGAAAGACAAACGAGGGCGGGGGCCAAGACAGACATACAACTTTTCTTGAGAGAAGCCACTGTCCATTTATCAAAAACAACATCCTACTCAAAGCCGCTATTTGTCCATAAGGGCAAGAGTAGTCCACAAGCAGTTGACACACTATTTGCTGATATTGGCACAATAGGGCCTGGTACAAAATGTGGAAATGAATCCTCGTTCAGTCAACCTTCTTCCCACGCTAACTAATTCAGCAGCTAAGTAGCTAAAGGGGCCAGATCAGCAGGCTGTGTCTCCACCCCGGGTCCAAGTCCTGGTTCCATATGCACAGACCATTAGAGCCCCACTCTCACCTCCTACAGAGAATAGGGCCAGATAACATCTGTCTACAGCTACCTCCCTGCAAACACACAACCAATTAAAGAGCCATTAGCACTTAGGCTTGGCGGGTGATGTGTGTGTATTCCTGTTTGTGTTTATGCTTATTCTCTAGGTTAATGCAATCTGTCTATGGCACATGAAGTGAATGTGTTATTTACACATTTATCCACATAAGCATAAAAAATACACATTTATGTCTGTGTAACCTTTGTTTTCCCTCTCCACCCACTCGGCCCCACCCCCACCATTTATCATTCATTAGTCGCCCCAGTCTTCATCATACAATTTTAATTCGTGATAGGGACAGAAGTAGGTCATTTGACAAACATGTCACATCTGCTCCAATCCAGGCTGCACCTCCTTTAAGCATCAATGTTTCATCTCTGCTTAACACAAGAACATAGGCTTGAGGTAGCAATGGTTTGGAACCGCAACTGAAATTAAGGGAGCTGTTGTTGGTGTTGGCGTGCCGTCGGCATTATACAGGTTCAACCATCCTAAGGATGCTATTATTATTATTACAGACAGAACTCTATTGTACTCAGGGCCTATTTCATGAAGTGAAACATATCATAGTTGCAGCAGATGCAAACGCAATTGTCACAGGATGTACAGAGTTCTGTACCAGAAATATATAATCATCACATCGTAGCAACCTACGGCAGTATCACCATCAAACAAAGACATTAATTGTCAAAACCACTATCAGATATTAGTGTGTGCTATGTAAATGATGAGCAGATGCGTAGCTGAGATGCAGATATTATTCAGAGTTTGATTTAAACTACTAGAATGCTTGGCACACTGCAAGATCACAGTTCACATTCCAAAGTGGCACTTCCTTTCCTGAGCTTGTCAAAACATTGCTGCATTTTTCTATAGGAAATCCCTACCCGATTTCTTTGGCATTTGCAATAATTGGCATTCATTTCCCAGTCCGGATCTGAGCTGCTTTCCAATTTTACATGTAAATACACAAACCTGAAAGATGTTAATGTGGAGAAAAAAAAACATTCAACCAGACATTCTATACCGATGCAGAAATGGCATTTGCAAAATGTCTAAAGAGAACATTAGGAGTTGGAAAGTGAAACAAAGAGGCCAGATGAGGTGCAGTCTCTCTCAGAGTGACCAGGGTGTCAGCTGGCTCCCTGTGGCGTCCTCTGTCCCTCATCACTGACCCAGGGGAGGCAAAGTGTCTGCTGTCCCCTGAGTGCCCTGAACGCCAGTCTGTCTGTCCACCAACTGGCAGAACAACTGCTCAACACAATGACGATGCACACAGTCCCTCCAAAATCATACTATTGTACTAATCACAATATTATAATAAAATTGTTAACAATAATAATATTCATGTTCAGGTGGTTTATATATTTGTTCACGGCTTGTGATGTATTACATGCATTACAGCATGAAGAAAAAACATCCTCTTGGTCTGTTATGGAGGTCTAGATATTGCCCTCAACATGTAACCATTAAACATTGTATAATTTAGTATAGCAGAGTGAATTGTGTGTATTATGCTGTGTAATATATTTGTGTTACAGGATATTTAGTTGTGTATTTCTGTGTGTTTCTCTCCATAAAGTTCCCCGTGGAGAGATAACGCCTGTAGCCACTGAGCTTTGAACGCATCCAGCACTGGAGACAACATGCTGGCTTTCAAATCCTCATGTCCAACAAGAGACTCACTCTGCTGCCACACTGCTCACAGCCATTAATTTGTAGCTGTAGCCTAACACACCACAGTGACTTCAGCATGGCTATATGCACTGAATTTTAAATTGTTAAAGGAATTATGAATGCATGTGCTTGCTTCACAACAAGGAACTTGTGAAATCGACAATGAAACTGTAACCAAGCTCACAACCAGCAGAGCAGCTACTGCTGCCACTGAATATTCTAAAGCCTGAGTATGCAGGGGGGGGGGGGGGGGGGGGGACTAGTTCACCGTCAGAGCTCAGGGCTACTAGGCTCAAACATTGGCACTAGGTTTAATAATAACCATATCAGTTAACAGAAGTAAGAGACACGATAAAGAGGACATTATTTTAAAGGTTAAGCAAGTGCCGACTGCATTAAATGTCCCCTTGATATTTAAAATAAAAGGGATAGCCAATTCAATTGCGATGCATCCTCATTTTGTGCTGCTTGTTTCAACGGTTTATCGCCTAAACAAAAGAAAGCTCTTTTCCTGCAGACTCTGAACATCATTTCTGCAAACTATAGTGAATCTTGATATAGACTGTGAGCAGGAGAGGAGAGGAGAGGAGAGGAGAGGAGAGGAGAGGAGGTACGATCAGACAACCGCTGTCTCTTCCACTTATTGTTAGAAGTAGAATATTTATCCATGCCTCGGTGCCCAACAAGAAAACATTTGAAGCCCCCCCACCCCCCATCTCTCTCCCTCTCTGACTCTCTCACTCACTGCCTGGCATGCTTGCGAGCAAGTTATGTAAAAAAAAGAGGGTTGTCCACTTAAGCAAAACAAAGTAAACAAGATACTGCCCCTGCGTGCCACAGCATTTCACATGTTCCTCTCAGAGGGTGAATGCATGCCTGTGTTAATTGAGAAGTAAGCGATTTTGAAAGTGGCACGGTTAAGTTTCCTTGCTCATAAAATCTTCCCTATCGACAGCATTTCATGCAAAAAAAAAAAAAAACAATTACTGCTTCACTTGATGGCAGCAACCAGGATTATGAGAGCTAATGAGCACAATCAACAACACTTGAAGCGTCTGCATGTGTTTGCGCATGTGGCCGCTTCTGTGTGTGTGTGTATGTTCTACTCTGTTTCTGCACCATTAGTTTGCAATGCATTATAAGATGATATATACTGTAGCGCTGCAACTCATGATTATTATTAATTCTAAATTAATCTGTTAATTATTCCCATTAATCAATTTAGTTGTAGTTTAGTTTGTCTGAAATGTAAAAACAAAATGCTGAAAGATGGCCATCACAATTTCCCAGAAGTAACAAGTCAAAATATAAATTTTACAATGATAGCCTGTATGCTTATATTATTAACACTATAGTTATAGAAGTATTTGGACCCAGCTGCATTTGAAAATAAGCTTTGTTGGCAAATCACTGCAGTTTACTGCAGTCATTTGCCATTGTGTTTGTGTATATCAGATGCAGTAGTCCATCACATTATGTTACAGTCCTGTCGGCTGCACTCTCACTGTGTTGTCGTAGATGTCATATTCATTTGAGAGAGACAAAGTGTTGATGCAGTTGCATCTGTGCTTGAATTAGCGGCCATGCCTGTCTGCTCCAAAGGACATGGGACAGCCCATCACTAAGACAGTGTATTTCACACTCACATTAGCAACTGAAAATATTCAGGAATTGATTATCTGGAGGGAAGGACACATAGAACAAGTGCACGTTTTGATGAGCCAGCCAACTTCCTGCACACCTTGAGCATAAACCCATGTTCAGGATGTTACAGAACAACCTGTTACAAATGCTAGCAACATACTAACAACACATTTCTCCTCCAAACAAGAACAATCAAATCCCTTAGCTGCTCTCGTTTTTGTTCCCCTTTTAGTAGTGACAAGCCCAGACAGCAGAGGGAGGTGGATAGAGGAAGGAGAGCTACCTGCCTGAGTCCTATTTGTAGCAGTTGCCAGACTCTATAAAATCCCCATCTAGTTGTAGCGAATATGTCGCCCACCCACTGACTGCCTTCTCAGCTTGACACACTCTGCATTTCCAGTGGGAGATAGTGGGAAGAGATATGCAACCCAGCTGGGTTAATCCTGTTACACAGTTATGCAGAGACCACAATTTTACCTAGAGAACAAATACATGCATAAGTCAAACAGAAAAACCTTAAATATTGGAGCAGGTTTCCATGTTTTAAACCCAAACTGAGTTATTAGACCTGCTCATAAGTATAATATTTCTTCTTCTACACTAAGATTAGTTGCCGTGTTATTTAGTTAGCTCATACATAACCACAGGATGTTGTGTGTGAGCCCACATTACCAAATCCACATTTATCACTAAGAATGGCTGATTCTGATGCAAATGCATCAATCTCTTTGAAATTATGTCTGCTTTATTATTAATAATGCCAATTAAATTTCAGGAACAATCTTCTCTAAACCTGTGATGTATTCAACCTCATAAAACTGGCTGCAAGTTAGACATTAATATTCTTCAAGCACATGTTTTCATATTGAAAAGAATTAAGTCTATTTAGAAAAGCAAGCGAGTTGGAAACAAAAATTAATGGGGAGAAAGTGACCATAGACACACAATGAATTTCAATTACCTCCGTTTGCTGTCTAAGCTCAGACACTAGCTCCCATGCCACGATGATGAACACACACTGACTGGGTGTGGAAACCAAGAAAAATAATTTGTGTTACTGTAAAATGACATTTAAGCTAAAATAAATACAAGTAAAAGTGTGAGGAAAGATCAAATGCTAAACCCACAATTCGCATACTCACATTCCATTCTAAACATACAATTTATTATTAAATATAGTAAGAAGCATGATAAGCTGCTTTAAAGATCAGCTTGAAGCGCTCTTTGCTCTATTTTACAGACAGTATGTTAGCTTTCTGAAACTTTCATCTCATGTGACTCAATGAATCATTTACTTTATTTGTCAATCACCAAGATTGAACCACAACATTTGTGACAGTGTAAAATGCATGACATGCATACAGAGCAACAATTTTCTTGTTCCGTGATTCACTGTCGCTATGTGAGACCTGAGACAAAGAACTTGTCCTTGTTGTTTACAACGGAAACAACACACTGCTGCTGCACATTCCCGACAGCACTGAGAGCTTAGCACGTGATTAGAGCTCACGATACCAAGAGTAGAAAGACAGTCAAACTTTTAGCTTGCAAAAGGGAAGTGCACTTCAAGCGTGTTTCCATTAGTCACATAGCAACAGCAGCTGCCATCGGCAGCGCTTCCCGAAAGCATTTGTTAAAAATGGGGGTTACTGTAGTGGAAAAAAAGGACAAAAGCTCTCTGCCTTTGACTAGCTAACTTTAACAGTTGCTATGTTTTGTTTTCACTTGACATTTCCGTACGATTCTGCAACAGCTCTGGTCAAAACCCTTAAATATCCTTTACATAGGGATTCAGTGAATGACTCTTATCAAGTCCAACTTGTGTCCAATAGCTCAATTATTAAAACACTTAACTCAGCTGAACACATGCACCACAAGTAAAAAAAAACAACAACTTAAAAGCAGAGCTTCCTTGATATCTTATCTTAGCCCTTTAACCAGCAGTGGAGGTGCACAGTGTCAGCTCCTTGTCACTCTGTCCGCTACCATAGTGTCCCACTCCATGTTAACATGCAAGTCCCTATCCAGTAGGCATTAACATGCAGGGCCAGCAGCCGCTAGGTGGGCCTGAGAAGAGCCCAAGGCAGGTGGCAGATAGTCAATGTGAATGCTCCTAAATCATTCATGTAGCTGGGTGGAGGGGGCTCTGTGTGTATGTTTGTGTATACGTCTGCGTGAGAAGACATAGTAGAGGTCTCTATTTATGTTACAATATAAGAATAGAACAAGTGAGAGGGAGCGCTGGATGGAATAGTATTTCATAGCCTCTGTGGGATTCCACGAGTGCATATAATTCATCATGTGTATATTCCTTATTACCACATGGGGCCCTTGGATGGAGCAAGAATAAAAGATAAAGAAATGTGGGAAAGGAAAAGGAGCAGAGAAAGCCGGGTGTGGTGGGAAGGGAGTGTGGGTTGGTGGGATTGGAAAGATGAGAGGAAAGAGGGAAGGTGAAACTGACATTCTTGAGAGGGGGTAGGCCATGTGGGCGAGGTTTTGTTAATGAATTAGTATGCATGACCGGTGCCACACAATGACCTCCAGCAAGGAGCTGACACGCCATTGACACTACACTGAAACTAACTCCAACACCACAAATTATTACCTTTTCATTACGGAAATTAGCCCTTCCTTCTCATTCCTCCCACTCTGTCTCTGTCTCGCTTCTCTCACTTTCTCTTTTTCTTTTCCTCACATCTTGCTGCTTTCTCTGGTATATTGGAGGGAGAATGGTGTTGACTCCGAAAAGCAATTACCTGTCATTTACCCGTCTCTCTCGTCCTCTGATAATGAATTTCATGTGAAAGGTGAAATAATTATCTTTTCTCTCACAAAACCAAAGCTGTGGGCGGGGACAGCCCCTGTCACAATATGTGGCATGCCATATGGGATTAAAGGATTCTCGGTAACACATACTCCCACGTACAGTACAAACACACACATACACACACACAGTACAATGTTGTACTTTGAATTGCATTTGCATGATCCATGGCAGCAAGTTACCTGATGGCTTGTGTGATCTTGGTGATCTAAGTTTAGCTTTAGATCTGGTACCAAAACTTGTCTGGAAGTGGATTTCCTGTAGCTGTGATGAACTGATTGCTTGTGCTTTGCAAACAATATGAGACAGCAAGTTGTTGTCAAGACACCGGATCAATTTATATGTTGCAAAATCACTGAATGTTAGAGTCTTGTGAAGTTTTAAAGTCAACCCAATGATTTAGGAGGGGATAATTAAAGGGAATACTGCAGCATGCAACAAAAAAGGCTTTAAAATGAATCAAGTGCAGCAGATAGAAACATAGACATTAACATACTTAAGGGGAAAGCTCTTTTAAACCACTAAGCCACTACTTAATATTTTAACTATGGGTTAATTTATAAAAAAAGAAGGAAAAGAAATAGAGAGGAGAAACATGAGACAACGTATAGTTTAAACAACTGGCTCCCAATTTTGTGTTTGTGAGTGCAACAGAGGTTTTAAAGGAAATCAATGGGGACGCTTTACATGCCAAACAAACAAAAACTATCACTATCAAACAAGAAAAATATAAAAAATGTAACTACTGCATATATGTTTGCTATGGGGATTTATAATGCATGCACAATAGATGGAAAGAGTGGCAGCTGTCAAACCATCACTATTTTTAAATTGTATCTTATGCATTTTTAAACAATCCTTGTCTTTTATTGCCCAATTTAAAAATACCCATCTGCTTGAACTGAAAAGCACTTTTGGGTCAACTTCTGTTGTTTTAAATGTGCTATATAAATAAAGATGACTTGATTTGACTCTACAAAGTAGACATGCCAGTTTGAAGGTAGTGACCAACAGACATAGAATGCTTTATTCTGCATGTATGGAATTGCTTGTTTCCAGGCATTAAAAGGTTGAAGCATTTTTTCTTAAAATAGTTCTTACTTCAGGTCAGACAGTCAAGAGAGAATGTAGAACCGTGGGACTACGGATGGAAATTAGCCCTTGGCTACAATCCGGCATGTTTGCATGCATGTATTCCATGTTTGTTCATTAACATGCACTGTCCCAATCAAATAAATAAAAAAACAAAACAAAAAAACAGACAAAATCGTGGAAGCAGGGTGGCCTTCAAGAGAAATTACCCAACTTCAATAACCTGATCATTTGTTTCCAGCTAATTAAATATCTGGCAGCCTGGTGTCAACTTATGACAAAGAACAATGAAAAATGTTTAAACATAAGATGTATCAAAGAAAACAACTACTCAAACTTTTTTTTTTAATTGCTCTGATGTGTGAGCCAAAGAAAACAATGTTTCATCCCTTCTTCTCGTCTGTGCTCAATCCTTTACCCCTCAGTTTGTGTGTGTGACTGTGTGCTTTCTAGCTGTGTACAGTGTGTATGCATGTGTGCGTGTGTGTAGTAATGTGTGTAATGTTGCATAAGCTTTCACTGCAGGCAGTTGTTCAACGCAAAAATAATGGCAAAAGAGGAGAAGGAGGGATGAGGAGGAGGAGCAGAAGAAGCAGCAGGGAGATTATAAAATGGGTGAGTGTAGGGAAAAAAGTGGACAAGATCTTTGCTTGTTGCGTGTTCCTCCCTGTGGCACCTTCAGGGGAACAGCGTTTAGCAGCAGGAAACAAAAAGGGCTTCAAAATGAAAACTGTTGCATGTGGAGTGAGTGAGTGAGTGAGTGAGTGAGTGAGTGAGTGAGTGAGTGAGTGAGTGAGTGAGTGAGTGAGTGAGTGAGTGAGCAGTGTTGTAATGTAACAAAGTACAAATACTTCACTACTGTACTTAAGTAGAATTTTCATGTATCTGTACTTTACTTTGTTATTTATATTTCCGAAACTTTTACTTTTACTCTTTTACTTTTAGACTACATTTCCTAAATAAAATGTATACTTTTACTCCACTACATTTCCCCTAAGCATCTTAATTACTCGTTACTACAAAATAAAATCAGAAGAAATTTGTTA
>CM042439.1:13176632-13334132 GCA_023631565.1 Gymnocephalus cernua | reverse complement strand
GACACACGCGCACACACACACACACACACACACACACACACACACACACACACACACACACGCACACACATCTGTTTTCCTGAACAGAACAATGGCTGACAGGGATGGATGTTCTGGATTCTAGCTGCTTAAGGATTATGTGAATGGGTCTTCTCAGCACATGATAAGCCAATAAGACCTTTTCTTGGACAGCACAGTTGGGCTACCAGGATGCGACTTTCAGGAATCATCTTCCAGTCTGAGCTTCTAAAAAATGACACTTGCACAAAATTTACTGGAAAAAAATAGAGACAGAGTGAAAGAGTGGCGAGATAGATTTAGAAGCCACAACGGCTGCTGCTGCTGCTACAGCTTCTATCTGTTTATTTGTTCATAAAGCCACCACAAACCCTTTTCATGACATCCTGACATCTCTATACTGAATAATGCTTTCTCCCCTACGTTATCTGAACCCATGTCAGGCATTTATACAATCTTTTCACTCTCACATCCTTTCTGTTTCTCTTCCCTTACCTGACGCAATCTTTTCTTCCATTATCTTCTCTTTTGGCAAGTATTACATTTCACGACTGTGTCTACATTAAAACACATTTGACCTCACTTGATTAGCAAATTGATCTCATGATACTTCTGGATTTCTTTTTCATATTCCATATTTGAAAGAATTGTATTAGCATAAAGTCTATTTGATGGTATTTGGGTGTAAAAACATTCAAATTACATTTGAAAAATCTGATTTACACTTCAGGATATGGTTACACTGATCAATTGTGATCAGAGCCAATCCCAATCAGCTGATATTAACTACAAATGGCTCAACTGGTGGTCCTTAAATTTCCTTATCAGGGGAACTGATAATAAAGAGTAGGCATTCCCATCCCACTGCTCTTTTGAGCAACGTCATAAAAGGGTGACTGATTATTCTCAGAGGTGTGTTAGAATTTGATTTAGACCAGATGCTTTTTGCCAAATATCATCTCATTCAACTTTGCAATACCCAAAAGCATTAGTGGGAACCAAGACACAAAAAATGGCTATGGTTCAAGGCCAGATTGGCTGCAGGGCTCCAGAATAACTTGTTATACTAGGAGCACTGTAGCCACTAAATGAAAATGTTAGGGGCACAGGCCCTTTTCACATTTTCCCCCATTTTAACTGTATTACTGATAAATGCTATGGTAATAAATACAGAAACTACAATGTGCTGTTAGTTATTTTATTTTAGTTCACAGTCACATTTTAATTGAATGGTGCTTAACAAATGCACATTCAGAAATGCAAACAAAGTATTATTGCTGTCATTACAGTGCAAGAACCAAACAAATACATTAGATGTAAACATGTTGTAACTGGTCACTGGTCAATTGTCACTCTACTATCATTACAGCATTAGAACAAGTAAACAACTTTGCCTCGCCTTACTCTGCCGCAGAGCACATCCCCCTGTGGGCACATGCCCTGTATCTGTCTCGGCAAATTTTGTTTAAAGCTGCAGTTGTGCTTCATTAATGTGTCATGTTAAACTGTGCGTTGCCAGTTGTCTCGGCAAACTTGGTTTTCTCTGCATATTATGGACCACATCTAGTGCAGAAAACACAGCTCATGGTGTTGGGGTTTTTGCTAAAGCGAAGCCATGTAAACTCCCTCAGCCAATGCTGTCAGTGTGTTCTTGCCCTTTTTGCCACAGCCTATTCTGACTCTAGCTCGTCGACCTCTGCGATTAGCTGCTGTAAAAGGGCCTGGCTCTGATACAGGACAGGACAGTGTAGATGACGTTACCCACGCAGTTGAGTAATCACTCACCGACCCTCCCCCTCTCATACACATTGGCCAACTGGTGGACTCGCTCCCTCCTCGTTTTTTCAACATGAAATAGTAAAAAGAAAAACATCGTCAAATGTAGTTGTTGTTAACAATACTAGCACGGTCTCAAAAAATGTAAAATGTAATGGAATTTTATATTTATAGAATATACTAGCCATTACAGGAGACATCGGTTTGGAACCTTTGCTGGGTAGTATCTATATGCAGATTATGGAATAGAGTTTTGGATATGAGTGACAGTAGATTATGTAAGAAAATGTTAATATGGGACATGCAGATGGGTGGGCCTTGGGCTAAGCATATCCATATGCTATTTCAAAGGACAGGATTTGAAGAACAATATTTTATGCGAGAAAAGGTAGACATTGAAGTTATTAAAGACACTGTTTTTCAGCAGTTAAAAGAGAAGTGGACTGTTGAGGTAAAAATAAATATCTATCTATCTATAGTATTATAAGAAAAGCAATATATTATAATTATGTAAGATTATGTAATGCATCTCTGTCCCTGAAATATGAGCGCAAACCTCTGCCAGGACTGTGCCCTATCGCAATGTTAACAAAAGAGAAAAAGTATTTGTGTATGCGCCTCATGATTTGGAACCACACCAAAATGAAGTGGGTTCTTCCTTGGACCATGCTACACCCCTCCATCAAGTATCATAAAAATCATCAGGCCAGTATCTTTTCAGTAATGCTGCTGACAAAACAAACATAACCTTTTTGGCAGAGAGTGTGGTACCTGTAATGAGTTGTCGTATCGAGGAACGTATATAATAATTTGGAATAGTGAGTCCAACTTTGCAAACAATATGGGTAACCTTATTTGAACACAATGCAAATGAGGTGGTTTGAACAGGGCATCTAATGCTGGAGGTTTTGGTAAAAATGTTCACCTTATGTGCTGTGCTTATCCACAGCAGGATAAGCATTAACTACAAGCAACTAGTAGTAAAAGGCCAAATTAAGAGAGACAGTGTGACACAGTGTTCCTGAGAGAAGTAAAGAGAAGGAAGTGCCCCAAAAAGAGCTAATGAGTGACGAAAGGAAAACATAACTGAAACCCAACGCATATGTGAATTTCCAACAGAAAACAGTTCAACATCACAACTGAATTTGAGTTGTATTAGTGCTACATGAGGTGCAATGTTATAGAGGAGGAAAGTTTGATAATGTTGAATTGCAAAATATCTTATGTTATTGAGCTTGTGCTATCAGCATAAGACCAAATAATGTACAGTGTTATAGCTTATATTTTAAATAATAAGCAGAATAACTATTTAAAATCTACTGGATATAAAAAGTCAATCCTTTCAGTCTTCTTTTTAGGACTCTTATTTAACCTGTGATAGGTTAAGCAAAGCAAACTTTGTTTTCCAAACTCCAAATCATGCTTACCGTTGAGGAACAACAAAGCTTGGAATGGAAGTGTCTCCTTTAAGCTGTGTGTTCGAGCAGGTAAACTATCCAGCTATCTTTGTATTCTACACACACGCCCATAGATACACACACATCTATTGTTTGAGAGTGAGCGACTGGCGTTTACACCTAGGCAGCCTTTTTGCAGTCCTCTCTTGTAAGGCAAGGCAGCTTTATTTGTAGGCTATAGCACATTTCAGCAACAGGGGAATTCAAAGTGCTTTACATAAAACGTTAAAGAGCAGTTAAAAATTATTAAAAGACTAAAAACAGATAAAATATGAGAATAGAAGTTACAGTACAGTATAAGAAATTAAACATTAAAGAGCAGTTAAAAATAATTAAAATTAAAGCTGCAAGCAGCGATGGACGGGCCCTCACGCTTCTGTGCGCGTCGGGGTTAGGGGCGGATGCCGCTCCTTGGGACCGTGCATTTCCGCGGTACTCAGACACCACAAATCGTCGCCAATGAAAAAGGAAGTCCCTGCCGAGTTCAATGATATCTCACACAAGACTCTACATCATACAGTTCATTAGCTGTGAAATGGGGCGTGGCCAGAGCATAGGGGTCAGGGTAAACCTTTACCAATAAAAAGGAGGTCTCTGCTGAGTTCATTGATACCTCACATAAGACCCTACGTTAAACGGTTCAAATATGATGAAAGGGGGCGTGGCTTAAACATGGGGCGGGTCAAACCATCACCAATTAAAAAAGAACTCTCTGCTGAGTTCAATGATACCTCACACAAGGGTCTACCTTAAACAGTTCAAATGTTATAAAGTGTGTGGGCGTGGTTAAGGTATATGGGGCGGCTCAGTATCACATGTAGACCCCACATTATAAGTTTCATGTAAATCGGATGATGTTTGTCATACAAGGCAAATTTCATGTTGCCAGCGGGTGGTGCTATAATGAAATGTCAATTTTGGCCTGTATGTGTCCTCAGGCCTGGACCCTTGTCAAACGTGAGAAGTTTCGGGCAGATATGACAATGTACACTAACGTTAAAACAACTTCGTTCATCGATGGATGATCAAAATGGCCGCCAAGCCACGCCCACACCGTTCGACGAAAAGTTTTTCTTTTAACAACTTTTCATCTTTAACGTGTTGAGATAGTAGAGACCAAATTTGAAGTCCATCAGATGAAATCTATAGGAGGAGTTCGTTAGAGTATAGCACCTTGACTTTTAGGCCTACTTCCTGTTGCCACTTGGGGGCGCTATGACTTTGAGTAAATACCAGCCTTTATATGTCCTCAGGGTTGGACTCTTATTAATCGTGAAAAGTTTCGAGCCAATTGAAACAGGAAGTGGGTGTAACTCAAGTGTACACTTGAGTTACACCCACTTCCTGTTTCGATGGCGAAACGCACAAAATGGCCGCCCCGCCACAGCCATGCCCTATGACCAAAAGTTTTTTTTTTAACAACTTTTCATCTTTAACGTCTTAAGATGGCACAGACCAAATTTGAAGTTGATCGGATGAAATCTCTAGGAGGAGTTCGTTAAAGTACGACATGTGGAAATGGCCAAAATCGCACTAATTTTGAACTTTCAATTCAAAATGGCGGACTTCCTGTTGGGTTTAGGGTATGGCTCCAATGACGTTTTCTGTACGTCTTGACATGCTACATAGGCGTACCAAGTTTCGTCAGTCTACGTTAAACGTACTGCAGGGGCTCAATTTTTTTTACTTTGTAGGGGGCGCTAGCGAGCCATTTTTGTGCGCCAATTCCCAAAACCCTTAAAATACGTACATTTTTACCAGACTTGACGCGAATGCCAAATTTGGTGAGATTTTGAATATGATAAGCCCCTCAAAAAGGCAATTCATTGTGCGGAAGAAAAAGAAAGAATAATAATTCCTTCAGTTTCAATAGGGCCTTCGCCGCTGTCGGCGCTCGGGCCCTAAATATAAAAGCAGATAAAATACAAGATTTTAGGCTGCTAGTATGGGAAAATGCATAAGCACTATACACGTAATCCACCCGCAATCCTTGCCGTTCCCAGAACGGGCCGGTCCCACCGGTCTTACTTTTTAATTCTCTTTATATGCTTATATATATATATATATATATATATATATATATATTTATATATATATTACAGTTTCAACAATGCAACTTCAGTATAAGAAATGCACAACTATTTAAAGAAGGCAACATCAAAAAGAAAGGTCTTCAGCCTTGATTCAAAAGAACTGAGAGTTTGTTCCAGATATGTGGAGCATAAAAACTGAACGCTGCTTCTCCCTGTTTAGTTCTGACTCTGGGAACAGCAAGCAGACGTGTCCCAGATGACCTGAGAGGTCTGGGTGGTTTATAGTGTAGTAGCAGATCAGAAATGTATTTCGGCCCTAAACCGTTTAGTGATTTATAAACCAGCAAAACTATTTTCAGGCACAGCAAGCCAGTGTAAAGACTTCAGAACTGGAGTGATGTGATCTACGTTCTTGGTCTTAGTGAGGACTCGAGCAGCAGCGTTCTGAATCAGCTGCAGGTGTCTGATTTTTTAGGGAGAGCTGTAAAGACACCGTTACAGTAGTCAAGTCTACTGAAGATAAAAGCATGGACAGGTTTTTCCAAATCCTGCTGAGACATAAGTCCTTTAACCCTTGATATATTCTTAAGGTGATAATAGGCTGACTTTGTAATTATCTTAATGTTGAAATTCAGGTCTGAGTCCATGAAATTGTAATTTCCCCATTGGGTATCAATAAAGAGTATAAATTATAAAATACAATTATGACTACACCAATATTTCTGGCTTTGTCTGTTGTGTTTAACATTGCCGTTTCAAGCTGACCGCCGACTTATAATCGTTCCTCTTTTGCTCCAAAAACAACCACCTCAGATTTTTCTTCATTTTATTTAAGAAATCTCTGTAACACCTGTTCACAACATTTCAACTTGAATCCCTGTAGTTATATATTGAATTGTATATATTAAAGGCATAGTGGAGGATTTTCTTGTTCCGGGTGGATCATTAAGACTATTGGTCCTCCTAGTTGTCAATCATTCTGGGATATGTTTACGTAAGGCCATCGTACGTGCTCGTCCCTAGTTAGTTTTCACTTTCTGCGGCCTCTAGCCCGACCGCCTTCTCTCCACTCTCGGCTGGTGCTGGTTCTTGCGCCCCCGCCCTGACCTTGTCTCCCTCGGCCTCTAGGCGCAACCCCCCCCCCCCCCCCCCCCTCCTGGATCTTGGTCGGGATGAACAGGGCACGGGCTCGTAGTCGATATCAGATTCCACAAGACTCTCTTCTTGAAAGCTCTAAACGCACCAGCAATAAAAAAAACAACAACTTAGATGCTAGACGACAGCTTGTTTGTTGGTCTGTAGCATGCTAAAGTTAGCTATAGAGATGCTTGTCGTAAATAGATTTTCACTTACCGGTGGCGAGTCTGACATGACGGGAGCAGGTAGTGTTGTGCATGTGCATTTTTTCAAAAAGTGGAGAGGGCGGTTCTTTCCTAAAATTCGGGAAAATCCTCCATTATACCTTTAAGGTAGGCATAAAAGATGTATTAATATTGTGAAAATGATGGGTGAATTGTTTTCTTATGTGTTGAAAATTGAGGTGAAGGGCATAGATTTAAGAGGTGCAGTGGCCAAGTGCAGCCCATGGGTCTTACTTGCCCTTCATCATTGTGGATGCCCGCAAGTCCTGCTCCTAAACCTCATGTAAATGAATTTCACAGATTCATTAGACCTGGTGACCAAGGTTAATCAGCTCATCATTTGGTAAAGAAAAATCTTCCCAATGATGAGGGACTTCAGCTTCACTTCACCCCTAGATGCTTGAGAAAAGCACAGAAAATATTTAAACTGACATTAAAAACCATTTGGAAACGGTTTCCTGAGCCCCTAAACCTAGACTGCAAGATGTTGATGGCAGCTTTAATTTAGTTATCTGATTAGGCTCCAGGGAATGCACTAAGTTACAATTATAGAGGGTATAGCTGGAGGCATTGAGTATGACTTTGTATAGCCACACGCTCAGTGTTTCTGTGCTGAATAGGGCATCAATTTATTTGTTGCACGTCTAATTCAAGACTGCAGCATATGCACTTTTTTCCATTGTTTATGAGTTTCTTTCATTACAGTGGCTTTTTAATTACTGTTCCCTCTCTCTTTATGACCTTGTTTTTTTCTTCTCTTTTTATCAAAGTACTTCTTTGGTAGTTTTATAAGTTGCACCAGTGGCTATGTGGTAGGCAGATTAATAGGAGAGTAATGCCATTAAAATGGTAATGTGTAGACTTGGGCGAGATGCTGAAAACAATAATACTCCACTTGATTAATGACGCACACAACCTGCTATAGTCATTCTACTTTTATAAAACAACTTTAAGTAATTTTGTACACTTAATTCTCGGTAAATACATGTAATACAAAACAATTGTATACCAAAGTGGTATCATATTTCATAGATATGTTTTATTTCTCATATTCAATTAATTAAATGGTAAATAGACTGCAATTCTACAACCCTTTTATCGAAAGCACTTTATATTTTGCTCTCATTCACACACGCACACACTCACCAATGGCAGCAAAATACATGTAGCATACAAGGCGTTTGCCTAACCATCTGGAGAATTTGGGGTTCAGTGTTTTGCCCAAGGACATTTTGACATGTGGACAGAAGGCGTCAGGGATCAAACCGCCAATTTGTTGTCAATTAACATGTGAAACTTTGTGAGACAGAGTGAGAGAGATATCATTCATGTACATAAACACAGTAAAACAAACCAACACAATGGGCCTGGAGACGCCATTATCCAGTGTTATTGTGGATGGTTTTTAAATTAAATCTAGAGCTGTTTGTCTGCCATATGCAACTCATGGTTTCCAACCACAAAGTCACAGAGTGGGAGAAAACAAAACAAAGACAGAAAGAGAGTAGAGAATAAGGAGTTGGGAGGTTTTGATGAATAAAAGAATGAAAATTACTGACTTCTGGCCTCTTTTGTTTTTTTTACACCATGACACATCACAGTTTGGAATAACAAATCTGGCAGGGCAGCCTTTATTGATAGGCTAGGGGATAAACTAAACGTGTTTTTCCAAAAACCTAAATCATAAAAAAACACCTTCTGTGATGTTAACAGATGTGGCAATGTGCTTGCTAGATCAATCATGACCCATCTCACTTCTGGTTACACCTCAAGTTTCCTGGAAATCGGTTTCAGTATCTCCTCCTGAGCACGGCCAAACAAGGTTGCATATATTGTATTCAGAACCATGTAATGCCGTCACCCATAGAAACACCTGAACCTGAATTCTGCGTGAACTCTGCGAAGTAGGGCTTGTTTAAGTTCTGTCAATAACAATGGCTGTAGTCAATTGTAAAGGAGCTGTATGAAAGCAACAGCTGACAGTGTTAAAGTGCACTAAAACGAGTAATGAAGATATTTTTTGCATTCTGATGTTCATATGTTGTTTCATATTTCATTTCTGTCACTGTTGAGGGGTTTGAGAGAAGCAGGCAAGGAGAGGTCAATGTACATGTAATTGGAAGACAACTTCAGTCTTCTGGACCTACAGCCCACTGCACTGAAGCCTGGCATTACCAGACAGCTAGCTTACAGTAACATCTTCCATGAGTTCACCTGGAACTCCCAGAAAGCAAATATGTTGTTAAGCCAAGTCTGTTTCTTTGCCGTCTGTTTTTTTTCATGTTTTTTAACTTATCTGACGTTAAGCAGAGGTCCGCTTTAACAAGCGATAACATTAGCTAGTGTCAGCTATCATAGCTAACATTAGGCTCTGTGAAAAAACAACAGTGGGGAGTAACAGACTTACTTGCAGTTTGGTCGTTCCAGTTGAACTTGTAAAATCGTTGCGGATATACGGTTAAACTAGAGGCTGTGGTTAAGCCTTGGTGCACGGAGAAGAGGCGGCTGCAGGGCTATTTCATAGACGTAGACGTAGTGGATGTAGCATCTGTGACATCACCCATTGGTTTGTGGACTGCAGTTTTGAAGCCTTGAGTTTGGAGATACGGGCGTTGCCATCTTGGTTTTTGCAACCAGATGTGACGATTTGCTGTGCCTGTGTATCTATGCCTTTATAGATGCTGGTGGGAAGCAATGGCACATACACTGTGATGTGTCTGTTATACTCACTTCTCCCTGGCACATATTTAGGATGAGTTTGCATGGATGATGGCGCTTCATATCATTTCATTTACTGCAGTGTTTCCCATACCACTGTACTGAATTAATAAAATATACTGAAAATAAAGTCAAACATGTTCAAACATACATTTTTCATGCATGCATGCACACAATTACACACCTCTGGGCCAGCCTCCAGAAAGGAGTTAGGGCCTCTCAGTCAAAGCGGTGTCAGGGGAACATAGTCTCTGATCATTTAATAGGCCTGGCACCTAACAGACAGCGCTCGCTTCGTCAGCCTGTCAGGGGGCCGAAGCTGACCCTGCAGAGCCATTTTGGCTCTGGCTGGCTGCATGCTGAGAGGCTGAGAAAAACAATTCCAGAGCTTCAAAGCCTCTGTCTCTGTCACTACTGGTCATTATTTAACCATTCACAGCAGCAGTTTTCACATCATCAAGACACATAAGCAAACACTCATGCAAACACTCGCAGCCACCCAAACCAGAGAGAAATCCGTTATATTTCTGCTGGTACTGAATCTTTTATCTGTGTAACAGTGGATTTTTATTGATTGGAGCCATAGACACATAAACAAACAGAAACAAAGACGTAACACAAATCCTATGCGCTGGCATTCTGTTACTTTGCACTATACTGTGCCGTGGGCTAGACGTCATGATGCATTTGAGGCACAACAAAAATAGATTGTGACTAAAGAAAGCCATATAACACCAGCCTCAAAACCACAACTCTGCCTGTAGCAAGGGAAACATGACAGGATGTCTGAGCGCTTACACATGCATACTATGCACAGACACATGCATTTGTGCAATAACCCCACCCACATAGAAACATTCGTGAGAACAGAGACAAAAGGGGGTGTAAAGAGTGCAAAGCAACATCAGAAAATACATCTCAGCATGCTGAACAAGTTACACATGACCTTGGTTAAAGGTGTGTGCCTGTGTTTATGTGTGGGAGCCACTCTGATTACATCTGACCTGCATGTGACTGAGACACTGACATGGGCTGAGATCAGAAAGACACCAGTAGCTGACAGTGCATGAGGAACTATGTATGCGTTTGGTGGGTGGTATGTAGGGCTGCACGATATTTTGTTTCATCGTCTACATCACGATGTGCGCATGCGCGATAGTCTCATCGCAGGACGTTGAGATGTTGACGCTACAACTTCTTTGCTACTTGATAAAAAAGTAAACTTTCACCGTTCTCCTTTTACATGGTTGTTACTGGCCGACCCTTCTCCTTTAAGACAGGTGGCCATGTGGGCAACATGTGGATGTGACATAACGTTAGTCCAACGGGGTTTGTTATGGGAAGTGAGGCTCTCCGTGTGTAGAAAAGTACCGTAAGTGGCAGTTGCCACTGACACAGTGATGCACATGCCTTTCCTTGGGTAGTGAAGCTACAGTAGTCCGTTTTTTATGTTCACTGCAAAGACAAACTAAATCACCTGATTAATGAAACGTAATCACAACATCTCCCGGCCATTTTTTTCACCGCAGAAAGCTGCTACCAGCCAGGCTAAAGCTAATATAGTTAGCCTAAAGAAACAATGGGTCTGTCCCAACCAACGTTACGATTCGGAGCCGTGACACTGGAAACGTAACCCTAATCTACAACAGCAGTCTGTTTCTGATATAACATAATTTACACTGATTTAAGTGTTCTTGGATACACAGTTTGTTGCTAGTGCGCGATATGCAGGCTCTGCATGCACAGCAAACCACCAATCACAATCAATGTTGATCAATTTATCAAACAACCAAAGCAGGCCCTGCTAGTCGACCACAACCTGAAATTTAGAGGAAGCAACATGGATGCATTATTAATATCATTCCCTTTAGCCTGGATTAATAGTAGCCCATTATATGAATACAATAGTGTCATATCAGTCAATCAGTGTATTTCTACCTAAATTCCCATACATACACACACACACACACACATATACACATATATATATATATATATATATATATATACATATATATATATATATATATATATATATACATATATATATATATATATATATATATATATATATATATATATATATATATATATATATATATATATGCAAAACGCATAAAAATGTGCAATATACATGGACACATTAATTGAGTTATAAAATAAATCTATATGGCTGAATCAGGTATTGGCAGTTCTTCTGCTGATGACAGTTGTCTGTACTGGCACCAGTGAGGTATTGAAAAGCGGTACAGCTTTCGAAAGCATCGCCAATACACACTGGACCAAAGCAGATGCGATAAAAACCCAAATCCATCCAAATGACAATCGGACATACGGACTGTTCATCTCCTGCTTTGCTAGATCAACACAGATTGGACTAATGTATCACCATAATCCTCACAACATTGAATCCGAACTGCTGCCTCGTCCAACAGCAAAATGATCTTTCGCCGGTATGTGGGAAAGTGTCACAGTTTGATTTCCCCTAACTGAGTCAGGTTTGTCTTGGCTTGGTTTGTCCACAGTAAAAGAAGCTCACAGCAACCTGTTCTGAAAATGAAATCATACTCAGTGATTTTACTGTTAATGCCTCGTTGCTACAGATGGTTTATGCAGGGGGGGGGGGGGGGGTGCTGAAGGATGGCGTGGGTGTATTCATTACAGTGAACTGCAAAAGCAAGTTTCTAATGAATGCTGATGTGTGTTTTTTTTTGTATGCTCATGTGTAAGTGTGAGTGTGCATGTGCGATAACTGAGGAGCAGAGGGCCACTTAGGGCCACTGCATAATAACTAGGTTTCTATGGGGCAGAAAACACACACACACACACACACACACACACCGATTTAAAGGGGCCCTCGTTATTCATGCATGACCAGTCCATAATGCACTTCTGCGCTTTCACTCACCGTTGGCAGGACAACAGAATGACTGAAAAAAGGATTTGGGAAGGGAGGATTTGCAAGACTGTGGGAACAGCTAGATTCCTTCTTATACCACAAAAGATGGTAAAAGAGCAGCTCAAATCTCCCATTCCCTAATAAATACATTCGGAGCAGCGAAAGTATTATCCTTGATTTTATCACCTTCTGTCTCAGAGCCTTATGCAGCAGCGAAACTATTTTTCCACTTGGATTGCATGCAAAACATTTGCAAATAAAAAAGGTTGGGTGAAATGAAAACACAAGAGAAAGATAAAGGTGTATTCAGTAGCATTTTCAGTATGGAACAAAGACCATGTTGCAAAATGATTGCACCTGCAAGTCATAAACTTTGAGCAGTATAGTGTGTGTATGTGTGTGTGTGTGTGTGTGTGTGTGTGTGTGTGTGTGTGTGTGTGTGTGTGTGTGTGTGTGTGTGTGTGCGTGCGCATTGATCGGTCTGGCTTCCTACAAAGAAGATGTGAGCAGACAACTAATGGAAGAGCTATCCTCAATTAGCCCACTGACTGAGGGGAAATGTGATTTCATTTAGTTGTTGCTGCAGAGACTGTAAACAAGTCATGTTTCCCTTCCAGGAGTCAAACACACACACACACACACACACACACACACACACACACACACACACACACAGGCAAAGTCAGACGGATGTGAGATTCCTTGTAACTGTTAAGTAGCTTACAATATGTACATGATTGTCTGTCGTGAAACTTTTATGCAGTCTCATGTGTCTGTGTCACCTGTGGCACAGAGTCCAATGAGGCACACAATAGCACACTAAGTGCCACTGTGTTACATTAATTGCATACCTTTCATCCTAATACAATTGAAAGTGGAAATAGTGAAATCACAGTTTTTTTGTTCACCTCAAACTTTTGTTCTTGCTAACACATCCTGTGGATTTAATTAGCACCAGCAGGAAAGAAAACCCCACAGAACCTGTGAACAAGCCTTGTTAAATTTCTAATTAAAATGGCTTTAAAATGGAGTTAGATCATTTGTGCAGTGTCATTCCCTGTACCTTTGTACCATTAAGTAGCCTTTACATTGTAATGCCTAGGGCTGAGTGTTATTTTAAAGGGGGCATATCATGAAAAACTCACTTTCTCAGTGATTCTGAACATACATTTGGGTATCTGGAGTGCCTACCAACCCAAAAACTGTAAAAGAAGACAACCCAGTGAGTTTTGTGTGGACTGCCTAGATCAGAAAACATGGGCTTCAACAAGCCATTCAGATTTGGCTCCCCTTCCTATGTAACATTTCATTACAATATACTTCCCCCCATCTGAGTATCTCCACCCAGACAGAGGGTAAAGACAGGTACATTCAGACAGACAGTATGAGAAAAATTATGTTTTTTTTTTAAACATTAAAGCATGTAAACATGTTCTAGTAGAAACCAGTATGAACCTGAAAATGAGCATATGTCTCCTTTGAAGTGTTCTATCACAGTCAAAAGCCAAAATGATACCAGACTTTGTTACAAATACCAAAACGTAACTTTTTCCAATACTTATTTGGAGAAATACAAACAAACGCTTTTTGAAATGTCTGGCAAATCAGGACAAACTTGTAAAGCAATGCCATTCAACTCAATTAACCATTTCATTACAGGAACCTAAGAGTAACTTCCACATTTCTTTCACCACTAGGACCATTAGGATAAATATACACTAAACATTATACAGGACAAGACACATGCATGCTTAGTTCAGACATGATCTCTGAACGACTGCAAAAATAACTGTCATTTGAATGCACATAACCGTTTTTACAGCTGAATTGCAAAAGCATCGATATCACGCTGAAGTCTCACTTCATCCAGAGATAGAGAGAAAGACGGCGTAAAGGACACGGAATGAAACAAAAAGAACATAGCTTGCTGGTTTAACAGATTCATCCGTACAGCCTGGGTGCATTCTGATGGAAACAGAGCACTGTACGTATCGTTCTGAAGAGAGGAAATGATATGTCATGGTCTATAAAGCAGGCACTTTATATATTTTCAGAGACAGTATCCTTGTGGTTTAGACCATTGTACATTGGATGTAGAAGCCTCAGTTATAATGACATCACCTCCTTTAAGACATTACGTTTCTCTGCTGTAGCTGAATGCAGAAGATCAAGCTACTTTAGGGATATACTTTCCTGAATTCCATTCACATATGTTGACCAGAGCCAAAATAGGACCAAAGCAGATGTTGCAGCTAAGCTGACCAGATCCATGGCTCAGGTTACAACATGGTTACAAAAGTGTTGCCTGCAACTAAATGTCTCTAAAACAGTCAGCATGTTCTTTTACAAAACCAATAGATCCACAAGTGACCCTCACATAATGGTCGAGGGTGAACAATTACAGGTTGTGAGTGAATTTAAATATCTTGGGGTGCTAACTGACTAGAATTTCTCCTTTAAGTGACATGTGAAAATAATCTGTAAAACAATCAAGTTAAATATTGCAAAATGTCTTTCCATCAGAAATCAAATGTCTCCAGAGGTTGCCAAAATGTTTTTACATTCTATGATTTTCACTCATCTGAATTATTGTTTGACAAGCTGGTCCCAGGCCAACCACATCACTGAAACCACTCAAATCACTATTATTATATTCCGCTGCGGAAAAGTTATTTTAGTCAGTCAGCCTGGTTCATCAGAGGGTCAAGAGAGTAGAATTCAATCCCAAACCACATCAGGCAGTTAAACACATATTTTACTAAGCAGCTAAAACACTGGATGGTCAAAACATAGACATGTCAGCACTTAAATGATTTATAATGCATGTATTCTGTTAGTTTGCTATGTCAACATATATGAATTTTACTTATTGTTTCCTCCTAGTTTACGGTGCTACTGCAAACTTAACAGCTGTTTCTGTTCTAATCTATTTACCCTAGACTCTGTTGCTTTGCTTTGTAGTATATCTTTCTGCTTCTGTGTTGTGTTGTGTGCTAAGTGTTGTTTTGCTTATGTTGTCTTCCTTTTTGTTTTTTTGTATTTTAAAAAGCCTTTTTTTCAATCAAAAAATTCAATCCCAGCTCTACTCACTACCTTGGGATGGCAGCTGCAATTAAACTTTTTTATGTTTGACAAGGACATCAACATAACTGTCTCCAAACTTCACTGCCTCTTTAATTTGGTCACAGGATCTGCATTGCCATTGGTATGCAGTTACCGGTGCACCGCAAAACTCAGTGGTGCTTGTTAAAACACTTTTCATATCTACGCAAGTGCAATGAATGGTGTCTGACAAGGGCGCTTGTCTGCCAATTGGAGTATTCTCATAAAGGAAGCACCCTGCCGAGATGAAAGCTCCGGGTGACGCTGGTGAGTGAGGTATTCGGGGGTAAGACAGAAATGAAACATCCAGATAGGAAGGAGAGAGAGTGGAAAGAGAGGCATAAAAAGAAAGGGAAAAAAACAACATATGAAGCAACTATTTTTATTGCCGTCAGTGAAATGCTTCTAAAAAAAGTAAAATAAATGGACCTTATAAAATATAACCATCCATTGTTTATCTCTGTGATTGTGCTTACATACATAGTAGCCTAAATGCTTCAAATTAATGCTTGCGTATACTATTCAAATTGGTTTATGTGTTTGAGCACAAGACTGAAGCTGTGTCAAGGATCATTTCCTGAATACAGTATCTCATACATGGCTGCTGTTCCTTTTTTGGCTCTGTTTTTTTTTTCCGCTGCACTGTCTTTCATTTATTTTTATTTATTTTTCTAAAATTCTCTTTGGGTTAATCTGACTGTGCTCCACAATCCTGTTTGTATATAGTGGAGGAGCAGATGTGACATAGGAATTATTCTATGCTCCCCATTCCATCCGGTTACTCCCACATCCTTCCAAATATCTTATCCCCCTCACCCTCAACCTATTTATGACATGTGCATGCACGCACACACACACACACGCACACGCACACGCACACGCACACACACACACACACACACACACACACACACACACACACACACACACACACACACACACACACACACACACACACACAGCTTTGCTATTACCCTCATCCCTGTCTCATCTCATTTTATCACAGTGAGGCTTTAAGAGAGCATGGCACAGCAGTGGCCAGTAACATGTCAGCCAGGATCCTAGCCAAGCCACGGGCACAACATATACTCGCATAACATCTCAAAACAACCCATCACCTTCCTCTGGTGCATTCTCTGCTTTCTCTTATCTCTTCTATCAAAGGTGGTCTTCTTTGAATGACAAATATCCACTGGTTATCAGGAGAACTGCTGAGACTTCAGGGATTATGCAATTATTATTTTCAAATCAAGCTGGAAAGGGATGAAAGCACTGCAAGCAGTTCAAGAAGTACTTCTGTTTGGTATAGCAGCATACTTAAAAAGGCCTAATTTGATACAAATTAGCAAATAAATGTCTACTTAGTTGCTTCACAAGTACATTCAGCAGTAATGTCTAGTATTTCTTGATTTATTCTTAATATAGGCTAATGATATTTCAGACTGCATTACTGTGCACAGACATAATGCCCCATAATGTCAGTGATTTTTCTTAATTTAAAGTGGAAAAGTATCATAGGTTTAAATGTCACATTTTCTGTCTGTGGGAGTGACAGACCTATATATGCAGCCATATCTCTTTGCAGATATAATGAACCCAAAAGTGCAAGAAATAAGCACTGGAATTAACACATTCCATCACTCCAAAAGCATGACAGAGCCACATGTTTACGAGAGAGAATGGAAAGACTGCAATTCATCAATTTCATGATTATCTTTTACTGATCAATTTCATTCAAGTAGAGCTGCATTATGTGGGACATATAGGACACCAAGGCTAGTGTAGGCCTTGGTGTTATGAAAATATATCAAAGCTACAGCTTTTCATTAAAGATCTCAGATAAGAAAAACATTGTCATCACTATATATTTGCCATGTGGATATGAGCATGCAGTTTAAATGGTGTAAATTTACCAAAGACGACTTACAGAAGATTTCTTATTATTTCATATTTCATTATTTCTTGCTGCCATGTGCAATATTATACAGAGCACTGCTCTCTGTACTGCAGGGTATCATTTGCACTGCGATAGTGTGTGAATATGGAAATGATCCATATCAAACAGGAAATGTCAGATATACACAATCATACCATTCCTAGATTTTGTACTGTTTACACACTGCACTTTTCTTAGAATTCAATTACTTAATCTTCTTAATAAATGCTATCAGATTAATCCGAAACTCAAAATGTAACTCTGACTTGACCTCAGCTCCGTGATCATAATGCCTTTCGGGGTGAAAGGTGGCTCTCGGATTATAACATGTGAAGGTCACCTAGTCTCAAACAGCCTGGGCTAGGACCAGCTGTATTGGGGAACTACTACAGTCTAAAGATATGGCTCCTTTCTGGCTCACTTTTAATAAGGTCAGGAATAGGACGACCAGGGCATTACGACAAGGGCTTAGGATCAGCACTTAGTCCTGGAGAGAAGGCTACCATTTAGCAGCTCAGTGCAACTTTGGTTAACAGTGTCTCATTATTACTGCCATGCCGGGAGATTTTGGGGCTATTTCTAAAGTAATAGCTTGTGTCTGCAGCTCTGTGTGCACATGTGTCTGCCTGTGGGTGTGTTTATGTATGTGCACGGAGAAGGGGGCATTGGAAAGTGACCTCTGGTGTGAGGATTTGTCGACTGTTATGATTTAATACTTGCTATGCTGATATCTCCATTCACCATTTTGCTGTCCCCTCTCCTCTCCAGTATCCATGTCAACTACAGAGTAGCATGATAATGTTGCTCTGAGGGTGCTTCTCAGAGGATTTGCAGAGATTAGCATTAGCTGGTCCATTTGAACTGGATACACATACAGCAGCATTAGCATGTTGGCAAACTAGTCTGGGATTGTATCTATAGTATGCATTTGCAGAGGGAGATAAGGAAGCAACGAGAAAGAGAAATACACAGTTGCACAGTTTCACAAAGGAAATGTTACAAAAGACTTTCAGTGTCTCTTAAATAGAAGAAAATCTAAAAAATGAAATTCTCAAAAGGAAGTTGGTTCATTCAGCTGCATTAATAGTGATACACAAAGCTTGTTTCAGTCTTTAATTTATAATTTTGATTGTTTGACCACAACTGTATTCATATTTCGTATTCGTATTTCGTGTAGTTCAGTTCCTGCCTGTCTTTTACTCCTCTTATTTGGATATGAAATCAGTAGATGATATGAGCCGTTACAAATGTTGACAAATTCTCCAGTGAAAAAGCTGTTATTACTGAAATGTCAAACAATCAACAATAAAAAATGACTGCTGCCAAGAGCTGAAACATAGCGCACAAGTTTACAACTGAAATCCAATCCATCAAAACTAATCCAGCTGTGCTAAATGCACTTCCCAGGTGGGCTATAGATTAACATTTAAAATTGTAAAATGCCATAGCAGTAAGGGTCTGACTAGCGGTCTAAAAGTTATGTAATGTTATGTAAGCCTAGAAATGTAGCATAAGGCTGCAAACTGACAAGGCTATACTCAAATTGTTTCAATCCACTCAAGCAGTGCACATGCCATGGATTGAAAATGTTTATTTTACGCACATTAATGCACAATTTTGGCATCACTCACTACTTACTAATGAGTCTTACTGGATTCTTACTACATAAGAATTTTGACTCACTTCAGCCAGTGGGGCTTTGACTTCTGGGTAAAAGAGTGATGGACTGAGTAATTGAGTGCACTGTGAGACAAACACTAATGAGGAAGATAAAGGAGGAATTGAGTTAACTGTGTTCCATTTCTAAAGATAAGAGAAGAGGAGAGACAGAGAGGGAGTGCAAAGAAAGGCAGGCCATTCTTTTTTTTTCTCCAAAAGAATGCATCTGCTGTATGTCTAACTTGTCTAGTCATTGTTTTTGCAGAGCACAATGCTTGCTCTACCCAACCGGAGCAAAGTGAGAGAAAAGCAAATAGCTTTAAGATAGGCAGTGAAATTACCCGTAATTGGAGACCATTTAAAAACATAATAACTTCTTTGTTTCCTCAGCAGGAGGTTCAGGGCTGGGGAAGCTTTTTGATTAGAAGTGGAGATGAGTTAGCTATAAAACTACTGAGCCAAACCATAGCCAGATCCATGCAGTGTGTGTGTGTGTGTGTGTGTGTGTGTGTGTGTGTGTGTGTGTGTGTGTGTGTGTGTGTGTGTGTGTGTGTGTGTGTGTGTGTTTGTGTGCATGTGTTAAAACTGTATGCCAAAATGCAAAAATGAATACCGGTATTACTAGAGGTGCAGGATTATTAAAAGTCCAGCGGCAGTTCAACAGGGACCAATTGAAAACATCACACAAATTCCCACATGAAGCAGCAGGAACAAGCAAACAGGCTTGTAAAATCTCAAAGCTTCAATGCTTAACAGCAATTTACAAAAAAAAATCAAATGGAGCATGAAAATATGTATTAAATCCAGCTGGAAACATGCCACAGCATCTTTAACAAAGATGTGTATGCGGTGGCAAATTGTCACCGTTCCACTGAGTAGGATAGTTGAAGTAAGCTCAGGGGTGTGTGCCACTTACGATGGGGGGGAATAATGTTCTGTAGCATATAATGGATTTGCAATGTGGCAAACAGAGACAGATGGTGGAGGGTGCTGTGTATTTCTGTGTGCTATGTATTTGCTAGCTTGGACACACACACACAGCCCAATGTGTGTGGAGAAGAAATCCCTAAGGCGCATTATGTATGCTGCCGCTCGCTCACCCAAGCCAAGGGTCTCAGTTCATTTGGTTTTTAACTGTTATAAATTGTCTCACTTGACTCCATCTTCCCTCCCCTCTACAACATGCCTGGAGCAATCTTTACACAGAAAGCGGCCAGACTCCAAACTTAGAACCAATATAGAATTTTGGAATTCTACTTAGAAATAAGATCCATATGGTAAAAAATAATACAGACTGCACTAAGCACAACTGAACGGAAGACATCATGCAGTATGACAGCAGAGCCACACAAAGACAAACAGAGACATTTGGAGTAATGAAATGGCAAGGTCATGATCATTTATATATCTATGTGTGTGTGTGTGTCTGTGTTTCTATGTACTGTATGTATAAATGTACTTGATTGTCAGCTTTTACTGTATTGCGTACAGTATAAACATGTTTTTATGTTAACGGTTATATTCTATGTGTTCATGTGTGTGTGTGTGTGTGTGTGTGTGTGTGTGTGTGTGTGTGTGTGTGTGTGTGTGTGTGTGTGTGTGTGTGTGTGTGTGTGTATGCATGTCTGTTAACAGGGGTGACAAGTGTGAAACCTTTTCAATTGGATGACATTTCACACCTGTAGTTTTAATTACAGGCTTGAAACGTGTGTTCTCGATTTTCACAGGGAAACGCACGCAGAACCTTTGCACAAATCCTTCCTTTGCTCCCATCTAAAGCCCTATTGTTGTGCACATTACCATTTGCCTGATATAGAAGAACTACACAGAGGTAAAAAACTGCTTTGATTTATGGTGTGCACCAACCACAATGGAACGGAGCTCAATTTGAGTTGAAGACAACATCAGTGGAGACTAACTGCATAATTTCACTATATTAGTTGTGTTTAGAAATGGTGCTCATGCAAAGGAGTGTCTAATGGTTTTCAAATACTGAATTAAGGTGTGTGTGTGTGTGTGTGTGTGTGTGTGGGGGGGGGGGGGGGGGGGGGGCTCAAGCAGTTGATTAGACAAGGGACTAGAAACTGACTTCTGGGGATTATATGACTACAAAAACATACAGGGATACACACTAAAGTGTACACACACACACACACACACACACACACAAACATGTACACACAGAAAGTCAATTAACATGAACATGCGTCTTTGGGGAATTATATTTCAATTAGCTTTAGCTACTTCTAGGCTTCCTTTGAGACCATTATGCTAAAACCAGTGCATAGACAGATCTTCATTTGTGGATGCCGTAAATCATGCTTTTCAATTAGTATCATGACATAATTCCATATTGTTATTGTTTAAATAACAGTTAAGCAACTCTGCTACCAATGCTTTGCATGATATTAAACCATAACATTAAAATTAAGCATAAACATGAAACGACTTGTGCAGATGTAGCTAACGAGGCTGCATTTTGAAACCAATTTGAAACAAAATTATTGCAAAGAGAAATTAACAAGTATAAATATTAGTGCTGTCAGTTTAACGCGTTATTAACGGCGTTAACACAAACCCATTTTAAAGCCGATCATTTTTTTATCGCACGATTAACGTTCTTTCGGATCTAGCTAGACCGGAAACAAAACAGACACGGACGGCAAAATTACGAATCCCACTATGGCCACGCCATGTCCCGCCCTACGAAGCAGCTTTGCATGATATTAAACCATAACATTAAAATTAAGCATAAACATGAAACGACTTGTGCAGATGTAGCTAACGAGGCTGCATTTTGAAACCAATTTGAAACAAAATTATTGCAAAGAGAAATTAACAAGTATAAATATTAGTGCTGTCAGTTTAACGCGTTATTAACGGCGTTAACACAAACCCATTTTAAAGCCGATCATTTTTTTATCGCACGATTAACGTTCTTTCGGATCTAGCTAGACCGGAAACAAAACAGACACGGACGGCAAAATTACGAATCCCACTATGGCCACGCCATGTCCCGCCCTACGAAGCAGCTCGATTGGTTGGGGTTAGGCATTTCACCTCGAGTGGTTAAGGTTAGGATAGCGGATTGGTCAGGGGATAGGACCTGAACAAATGGGGTTATGTTACCTTAGACGCCTGGCCAATAGTAGTGATTGAAGGGCGGGTCTTGGCGTGGCCGGCCGCACACACTTGTTTGGGCTGGCGAGCCGTGTAGCTACTGTAGGCTCGTCACGGCGATTAGCTTCGGAGCCAGTAGTGACTCTAGAGTCATAGTGAAAGAAACAAAGTGTCTCCCCTGTTCTTTCTGACCATGGTGGGAAACCTGGAGCAGGAAAGGTTAACCCTCTACTTGATTTTATGTTGTTTATGGAGAAGGCGAACCAGGAAATGAGTCGGGGGAAACCATAGTCGCTATGACGACCAGCCACGCTCACCTCAGGCATGAGGCAGTACTATCTGCAATGGAAAATGGAGGTAACAGTGTTACATTATGTGACAGATTATTAGCTCCAAGTGTGAATGTTAGCGTGAAACTGAACATTACGTATATGCCAATGTTATGTATACGCCACTTTTTTCATGTTGATAAGAGCATTGAAATGAGAAAAAAAATAATGGGACGAAAAGAAATCAAGGAACATTTAGAATAGATAAAAATGTGCGATCCTCTCCGGGAACCATCACCTTATCGTGGTGGAGAGGTTTGGGTGTCCCTATGAACCTGAGGGCTGTGTTGTCTGGAGCTTTGTGCTCCTGGTAGGGTCTCCCATGGCAAAGTGGTCTCAGGTGAGGGGCCAGACGAAGAATGGTTCAAAAGACCCTATGAAAAAACGAGGAAGGGATAGAGAGACCCTGCCCGGAGGAAGCCCGGGGCCCCCGTCTGGAGCCAGGCCCAGAGGGAGGGCTCGTCAGCGAGCGTCTGGTGGCCGGGTTTGCCACGGAGCCCGGCCGGGCACAGCCCGAAAAAGCTACGTGGCACCTATCTCTCCAGCCCATGGGCCCACCACCTGTGGGAGGAACCGCTGGGGTCGGGTGCGCTGCCACACGGGTGGCGGTGAAGGTCAGGGGCCTCGACGGACCAGACCCGGGCAGCAGAGGCTGGCTCTGGGGACATGGAATGTCACCTCGCTGTGGGGGAAGGAGCCGGAACTTGTGCGTGAGGTGGAGCGCTACCAGTTGGATCTGGTGGGGCTTACCTCTACGCATAGTCTCGGTTCTGGAACCGTACTCCTGGAGAGGGGTTGGACTCTTTTCTTCTCCGGAGTTGCCCAGGGTGTGAGGCGCCAGGCGGGTGTGGGGATACTCACAAGTCCCCGGCTGAGCGCTGCAACGTTGGAGTTTACCCCGGTGGACGAGAGGGTCGCCTCCCTACGCCTGCGGGTTGTTGGGGGGAAAACTCTGACTGTTGTTTGTGCATATGCACCAAACAAGAGTTCAGAGTATTCGGCCTTCTTGGAGACCTTGAATGGAGTCCTGTATGGGGCTCCGGAGGGGGACTCCATAGTTCTGCTGGGGGACTTCAACGCACATGTGGGCAATGACGGAGACACATGGAGAGGCGTGATTGGGAGGAACGGCCTCCCTGATCTAAACCAGAGTGGTTGTCTGTTATTGGACTTCTGTGCTAGTCATGGATTGTCTATAACAAACACCATGTTCGAACATAGGGATGCTCATAAGTGTACTTGGTACCAGAGCACCCTAGGCCGAAAGTCAATGATCGATTTTATAATCGTTTCATCTGATTTGAGGCCGTATGTTTTGGACACTCGGGTGAAGAGAGGGGCAGAGCTGTCAACTGATCACCATCTGATGGTGAGTTGGGTCAGGGGGTGGGGGAAGACTCTGGACAGACCTGGTAAGCCCAAACGGGTAGTGCGGGTAAATTGGGAACGTCTGGAGGAAGCTCCTGTCCGACAGACCTTCAACTCACACCTCCGGCGGAGCTTTTCGTGCATCCCTGTGGAGGCTGGGGGCATTGAACCTGAGTGGACATTGTTCAAAGTTTCCATTGCTGAAGCTGCGGCAGGGAGCTGTGGTCTTAGGGTCTTAGGTGCCTCAAGGGGCGGTAACCCTCGAACACCGTGGTGGACACCGGTGGTCAGGGAAGCTGTCCGACTGAAGAAGGAGTCCTTCCGGGATATATTATCCCATAGGACTCCGGAGGCAGTTGCAAGGTACCGAATGGCCCGAAGGACTGCAGCCTCTGCCGTGAAAGAGGCAAAGCAGCGGGTGTGGGAGAAGTTCGGAGAAGACATGGAGAAGGACTTTCGGTCGGCACCAAGGCGCTTCTGGAAAACCGTCCGCCACCTCAGAAGGGGGAAGCGGGGAACCATCCAAGCTGTGTACAGTAAGGATGGGACGTTGTTGAGCTCAACTGAGGAGGTAATAGGGCGGTGGAAGGAGCACTTTGAGGAACTCCTAAATCCAGTTGATGCGCCCTCTTTGTTAGAGGCAGAGCTGGAGGATGACGGGGGATTGTCGTCAATTTCCCTGGTGGAGGTCACTGAGGTAGTCAAACAACTCCACAGTGGCAAAGCCCCAGGGATTGATGAGATCCGTCCAGAAATGCTGAAAGCTCTGGGTGTGGAGGGGCTGTCTTGGTTGACACGCCTACTCAACATTGCGTGGAAGTCTGGGACAGTGCCAAAGGAGTGGCAGACCGGGGTGGTGGTTCCCCTCTTCAAAAAGGGGGACCAGAGGGTGTGTACCAATTACAGGGGTATCACACTTCTCAGCCTCCCTGGTAAAGTCTACTCCAAGGTGCTGGAAAGGAGGGTTCGGCCGATAGTCGAACCTCAGGTTGAAGAGGAACAATGCGGATTCCGTCCTGGTCGTGGAACAACGGATCAGCTCTTTACTCTAGCAAGGATCCTGGAGGGAGCCTGGGAGTATGCCCATCCAGTCTACATGTGTTTTGTGGATCTGGTGAAGGCATATGACCGGGTCCCCCGGGAGACTTTGTGGGAGGTGCTGCGGGAGTATGGGGTGAGGGGGTCCCTTCTCAGGGCCATCCAATCTCTGTATGACCAAAGCGAGAGTTGTGTCCGGGTTCTCGGCAGTAAGTCGGACACGTTCCAGGTGAGGGTTGGCCTCCGCCAGGGCTGCGCTTTGTCACCAATCCTGTTCGTAGTATTTATGGACAGGATATCGAGGCGTAGTCGTGGTAGGGAGGGGTTGCAGTTCGGTGGGCTCGGGATCTCATCGCTGCTCTTTGCAGATGATGTGGTCCTGATGGCATCATCGGCCTGTGACCTTCAGCACTCACTGGATCGGTTTGCAGCCGAGTGTGAAGCGGCTGGGATGAGGGTCAGCACCTCTAAATCTGAGGCCATGGTTCTCAGCAGGAAACCGATGGAGTGCCTTCTCCAGGTAGGGAATGAGTCCTTACCCCAAGTGAAGGAGTTTAAGTACCTTGGGGTCTTGTTCGCGAGTGAGGGGACAATGGAGCGGGAGATTGGTCGGAGAATCGGCGCAGCGTGGGCGGTATTACATTCAGTTTATCGCACCGTTGTGACGAAAAGAGAGCTGAGCCGGAAGGCAAAGCTCTCGATCTACCGGTCAGTTTTCGTTCCTACCCTCACCTATGGTCATGAAGGTTGGGTCATGACCGAAAGAACGAGATCCAGGGTACAAGCGGCCGAAATGGGTTTCCTCAGGAGGGTGGCTGGCGTCTCCCTTAGAGATAGGGTGAGAAGCTCAGTCATCCGTGAGGAGCTCGGAGTAGAGCCGCTGCTCCTTCACGTCGAAAGGAGCCAGTTGAGGTGGTTCGGGCATCTGGTAAGGATGCCCCCTGGGCGCCTCCCTAGGGAGGTGTTCCAGGCACGTCCAGCTGGGAGGAGGCCTCGGGGAAGACCCAGGACTAGGTGGAGGGATTACATCTCCAACCTGGCCTGGGAACGCCTCGGGATCCCCCAGTCAGAGCTGGTTAATGTGGCTCGGGAAAGGGAAGTTTGGGGTCCCCTGCTGGAGCTGCTCCCCCCGCGACCCGACCACGGATAAGCGGACGACGATGGATGGATGGATGGATGGAAAAATGTGCGATTAAATTGCGATTAATCGTGAGTTAACTATGACATTAATGCGATTAATCGTGATTAAATATTTTAATCGTTTGACAGCACTAATTAGATTAGAAATATGTAATAGCCATCAGGAAGAAATGAGCACTGTCATTAAAGAGGGATGTAACTCATTTTAGGGATTACTTTATGGAATAGCAGTGGTGATTTGCAAAAATATGAATCATGACTGGGGGAACATCTGTCTGATTTTCTGTAGATATAGGTTCATTTTCTGTTTATGTACTGACTGGACTTTGACTTTAATGGAACTTTTGCTATATAGACAATGTTTTTCGCAGAGTGAAAAGAGATTTGTTGGTATGTTCCCATCTAAACCCCAAATCGCAGGGCCTGGAGATAGCAGATGTATCTTTCTCTTCCTTCCCCATTCTGCTTTTGCTCTACCTCCAACCTTTTTCAACATAATCCATTTACCCTTCCTGTCAACCCTGATTTGACAGGAAAATGTTTGTGTGCGGACAAAAAAAGTTATCTCTGAATATGGGTCATAAAAAACGGCAGCAATGATGTCAGAAAACGCCACACTTTTTGAGTTTCATCTTGTGTTTACTCCAGCAAATGCAGTCCTTAAAAACAAAATATGTGTCTGCTGTTTATTCACTGCTGTGTCTTTACACTGCTGGGTTTTTGTGTGCATAAGTGTGCATGTGTACAGTATTTGTGCCAGTTTGTGTGTGTTTATGGTGTACACATAAATCCCCACACTGCATATAATAACGTTACTGTACACAATTTGGGCTGTCTTTGCTTTGGCTGAATTCATTTCTATCAAGAACAGACACAAAGTCCCCAAACAATATCAGAGTTGGAGAGTAGAGGGACTAGGCAGAGTCACGGCTGTCCATATCGTTATCTCTATTGAAGGAAATGATTACTGTAACATGTACTACCAAGTCTCCAGACTCTGGCCCTCTGGGAATTGTATGAAAAGAAGCTGTCAGATGAAAGGGCATGCAACATAAAAAGAACATTATCTAGGCTAAGAGTTGTTAAGAGGACCGATATAGGAACCTGTCGAGAACATTAGGTTCATATGAAAGTGCGTGTTAAATCAACCTACTTGTTTCCTTTTTTGCAAGTATGCACATGTGTGTGTAAGAGAGAAAAAGACGGCAGTAAATAATTTAGTAATCTTCGCTAAATTCTCTTTTTCTTTAGTTTAAACCTTTCTTTACCTTTTTCTGGTTTGAGTGGAAGATTACAACCAATCTCTGTTTGGAGAGTTTTAATCCAAAAAGTGATTGTGTTTGTGTGTCTTTATTCCAGAGTGTTTGAGATTAGTGACACATGGCTTGTCAAAGACTGGAGCTTCAGATTAGCCACTCACTAATCCTTTGGAATGTAATGCTAATACAGACATCACATACACACGTACACATACACACAGACTGATGCACTCACACCCAAGAACACAGCCTATGTCTTTCCTGTAATTTATGTGCATGATTTGTATGGGTAGATTATATCTGATGGCTGACGTCTGACTCTGACAAACGTCTGACAAAAGAAGCCAAACATCCTTTGCTTGTTAGTCAAGACTATAAAAATGAACACCTTATGCAACCTTCAGCATCCTTTTCCAACTGTAAGGGTGTTTTATTTTATCATAACATTAGTCTCACATCAATAAATACATGTTAGTTCATATCCTGACTTGTATACATAAATAGCTACATGTTAATTTTGAAGAAAAAGCCCCATCAGCTGATGTGTTAGCTGAGCTTGCATACTTCTTTCAGCTATTGGGAGGTGCATTTAGGGTGCAAGCTCGCTGTCTGCTGCCACTGCTGCTGAAGCCAATTCCACCTGTGGGCTTGTTTTCTCCCATTTCTCCATAGGAGGCTGTATTTCATCTCTCCCTTCTCTCGCTTTAGGCTGGCTTTAAATGCCACTCTGCCTAAGAAATATAAACACAGCCTTAATGCCAAAATCAAAATCTAAATTTCCCCTGCATTGATTCTCTACAACGTTGCACATGCACATGTTTTGCATCTTTAACTATGAAGCTATTACAGTACCTCACAGCATCACCAACATAGGATTCTATTAGATAATGCCTATCAATTTGGCTAAAATAATATACTATTTATTGGAATTACTATGCTATGAATGTTAAATGTTCTTGAATTTAAGCCTGACAACATAATTATAGATATCTTGTGATTTGCATGCTTGAAATGTGCAGTGATTATTAACACAACAACCTGTGATGCTATGTCATTGCCATCACACAACCAATTACTCTATAGAGTATTTATTCTATTTTCAGAAGATTCTTGCCAGGATCAGTAAAGCCCTGTACTGCAGAATTCAATAGACGTGGTGCCTGCTTTAATGCTCTGCTGAGGAATGTGATGGGTTGTTATGCGAGTATATGTTGTGCCCGTGGCTTGGCTAGGATCCTGGCTGACATGTTACTGGCCACTGCTGTGCCATGCTCTCTTAAAGCCTCACTGTGATACAATGAGATGAGACAGGGATGAGGGTAATAGCAAAGCAGTGTGTGTGTGTGTGTGTGTGTGTGTGTGTGTGTGTGTGTGTGTGTGTGTGTGTGTGTGTGTGTGTGTGTGTGTGTGTGTGTGTGTGTGTGTGTGTGTGTGTGTGGAAAACTTCGGTCTTCGGGTCAGTTAAAGTAGTACAGGCAAGAGAGTGGTGGATAAGACGAGGACTGTGTGTCGGCGTTGTTCAGCAGTATTCGGGTGTGTGAGTGGACATACATCTAACATGCTAACACATATCCGACGCCATCACCCAGATGTGCTAATCACGGGAATGAGACAAAAAAAGCTGTCCAACTTCTCCCTACAGTGCTTAACCAGCCTTTAGATACATATACAAATAGCAATCGGAATTTACATGTACTCTTCGATGCGCTCATATTCACTTGTATTTGCTGTATGTACTCAATCCTCATTACAACATAATATCCCGTCCACATATTTTGTTTGTGTTGTTATTCTATGTAATTTGCACTTTCATAAATAAGAGATGCTGTATTTTCTGTTTTATAGCTGATTGTCTTATTTTATTTACAAGTTCCAGATGGAGTCTGGAGATGATGTGGGGTACTTATTGTTTACCGTTTACATCTTAAACACACTTCAGGCTGTTGCAGCTAGTAGTAGTCTCAGGGGAGAGACTGTATGACCTCAGGTGATACAGCCTGAGACATGCACAATAATAAATTGCCTTCTGCATTTTTATTTAGCTTTTCCTTCCACTGTACCGAACCGTGATGTCTGAACCCGAGGTATTAACCGACACAACACAGAATACAATTGAATGTATTATTTTCCCTAGGTTGACTGCAGCAATTCTTTTAAAATGTTGAAGGCGCTCTGTACAGCATCGGGGGGGAGGTTCAACAGCTTTGACTTTGACTTTTTTATGTTACATGATTACTAGATATAACGTTAACAACCAAACTTTTCTTCGCTTCAACAAAGCAACAGTGGATTGCGTTGATATCATGCAATATCGTTGACGAAAAACACACGTTTTTCTCTCTCTGTGCACGCACGCGCATGCACGCACGCACATACACACACACACAGTCCGGAGCTAAATGTGAGATTGTCTCTGTAGGCTACTCGCTCGGTTTCTGGTGGTTGATCCCATTGCACATTGCACTTTTCTGCTTTTTTGCACTTCTGGTTAGACGCAAACTGCATTTCGTTGTCTTTGTACTTGTATTCAATGACAACAAAGTTGAATCTAATCTAATCTAAAAAACAAATTAACGCAGATATGTGCTGATTAGCTATCATAACGGGCCGGGTGGGTAGCGCACTGCCATGAGTCCATGATGCCAATGTCTGATTACTCCACATTTTAATTGTGATATTTTGTGATTAAATTCTGAATCTGCCACGTTCTCTGCCAGGTAAATATAGTAGCACAATGTCTTCCTCTAATGTAGAAGTAGTCTACACTGTAAGTCAGTAGTAGGCTATACAGAGGAGTTGCATATTAAGTGGTTTGGGGTCCCTCTGTAAGTAATTTTGGGGTACAATTTGGTTTTGGAGAATTCTACAACCAGCAATACCACAGGCCAAGCAATCAACCTGTTCCAAACCGGCACATTTTCAACGGGCTCTGTACTTGTTTGCATAATGCTTGGAACTTTTCTTGCGAGGTTCTGTTTTTAGTACTTGTGAATCTCGACCATCTGCAACTACATGTGTATTAAGCTTAACAATGACTGGCCTCCTGCCTCATTATATCCCTATGTCTGAACATACTGTAAGAGCATCTGTATCTAACTCGTCATAGCTGTACATTCGCAAGCAAAACCTGCCCACGTGTTTACTGATATGAGAGTTGGAACAGGTGGCAGTGGAAGTGTTTCAGGAGCGGTTCTGGAGAGGCACATTTCTGCTCTGCCATGAAGTGCTTGTAAGCTCTGAATCCTACCACATTCCCCTCCAGCCTCCTCCTCCTTTCTGTTTCAACTTTTGTAACACCTGGACTAACAAAAGACTGGCTTTGATCATGGGAAATCCCTTGGCAGAGCAGCAATGAATCCACAGTGGAGCTCTGTGTGTCTGTGTGTCTGTGTGTGTCTGTGTCTGTGTCTGTGTGTCTGTCTGTCTGTGTGACATTGAGCCAGTGCTGCTCTACTGAGGATTCTCAGCATTGAAGCTTCATGGCATCAGTAAAGTACAGAGCCCCTCACACGTTCTATCCGTCAGAGCATGTCCATGAAAATGAACACATTTGCAAACACGCAGAAGTGGGAGGGTGAGTGCAAGTGAGCAAGAAAGAGAGAACATCTTGTTTTTCCCGTGTAATCAGTGGCTCTGCAAACACACACACAAGGCCGCTTGTTATCAGAAGCTTTCCCACGCTGCTGTGGTACAAAGCTCCACACCAGGATGGGAGGATGAAGCAAGGGAGGAATGGACGGAACTACAGAGGGATGGTGGGTCAGCCTTCAGCAGCTTAGACTCACTGCGGGGATAAACTCATCCCTCAGCGGGGGTTTGTATTTAGGCTAGCAAGAGTTCAAAACAGACTACCAGGCAGGCAGAGCGATAAACAGGCATCCAAAACCAGTGCACATATCACACACTTTAACTGAGGAGATTGCACATTCCTCCTCCACAACTCTCCACCCACATCACTCTTACATCAACTCCTCTATTCTAGAACATCTCCCTCTTTCTCAGTCGCTCTCTTGCCTCTATCTCCCTTCGCCTGCCGCTCAGCCCCGAGCTCTTACGTAAGAGTCCCATTTGCATAACAGGCTGTTTTCTCTGGCTCCGGCAGTGGCACATGAGACACACTAGATAATATGTTAACAACTCGGGCTGTTGGTAAACAACAACCTCCATCACAACACTTCACGTTCACACTATATACTGCGCAGGTCTAGTCGGTGACAGAGATTCAGTGTGTGTGGATCTCTTGATGCCAGCTGGCACCGGGCCAGAGAGGGCTGAAACAGCTGTCATTTACAAAGTGCACGGATACGGCTTCAGCGAGATAGACTTCATTCAGGAGGAGGCTGACCTGCCTGCTGTGTGGAACCTACACAATAATAGGTATTGCACCGCGAGATGACTGTTCAAATCAAGCAGCCTAGCATTATCCTCTTCAGGGTTAGGGAGAGAGAGGAAGAGAGAGAAAGCGAGTGATGGGAGGGTGTGTGGTGGGGACATGAAATGAGCCCGACATGCACTCTGCTGTTACCGACACGGTTAAGTCTTTGCATAGGCCTCTTCAGACATAAGCTATACAAACATGGCACACATTTTCAGGAATATATGCTAACACACACACACTCTCATAATGAGTGTGTCACCCTTAGGAGAATTAAGAGGAAAAGAAAGACCCTTTAACATCAATAAATGCTGCAGTGCGAGCTGTCAGATATATCAGATACCTCATTACATATCAATTCATTAAATCATGAACGGCCTTAATCATGTCTGTTATTAAGGAAGGACTTCTGTCTGTCTCTCTGTGTGTCTCTCTCTCTGTGTCTCTCTCTCTGTGTCTCTCTCTCTCTCTCTCTCTCATACACACACACACTTCAAAGAGACAACAACAAATGATCAAGGGAATTGGGCACAAATGATCGCTCAGTTGGGATTTCTCATTTACTTGTGTGGAAAAAAGCAGTTAAAGTCAAGCCTTTCATGTTAATACATCTGGTATCAAATGCCTTAAATACATCTTGATATGATTTGAGTGGGATAAAGTGGACTTTATCTCAAAACTAAAGCTCAGCGTGGCATATGTGGCCCTGCTGTTAGACTGACAGTTGTTTCAGAGTAAATCCATCACCCTTCTGCCACTGTTGTACAGAGTCTGAATGTGCCAGTCCAGAAAATCAAGAACTGCTCCCTCTTTATCTTCTTACATAAAGGGGGATATTGTTATATTCCCTTAATTGCCATCCAGTACTAGACATTGTTTTCTACATTGTGTCAAGTGTACTGAGAAATCATCACAGAAAATACCACTGGAATGTACTCATGTGACTATATATCAGATTTGTCAAAAGTGGAACTATTCTGAAAGAAAAATGGCTCCACGCATCTGAAAACAGTACACAAAGTGTGGTATGCAATCCTCAAATGAGCCTGATGGGTTTTTTTTATGATAGGTATTATAAATCATACAAAAGTGTTTTCCACAATCTATTGGCCCATATCATCTACTCTGTGTTACTTACAAGTATCTATTCAGGACACTTAGAGATCATAAATATAAGCATAAAAGAAACCTAAAAAGTTGTAGGCCTATACTGGCACTGTTTCAGCAGAGGCTTTTTTTATTTTCATTTTATGTTACTTCACTGCTATGTATCTGTTATGGATGTACTTCATGCATATGCCTATAAAAGACTCTGAACCATCTTAAAAACAGGCGCCCGCAATTCACTGTGACCTTGACCCCCAATGTCACCCTTCCCTCCTGATTACAGTTGCTATAGCAATACATGTAAACACCACTGCGAGCTGTTTGTCGTGTAATTATCACAAATAGTCTCGAAATCAGAATATTCACATTTAGTTCAGCCGTCGCTAAATTGATTTCCATCGTAAAAGGTAAGCACAGAAACCAGTGGTACAGTGTCGAGAATTTCACAGGAAGACCGATCTTAATAGCATCACACCGGAAAATAAACTTTTTTAGAATGTAATGGAGAACCCTGCTATTCCAATCAGTCCTGTACACCTGTTCCTACAGTACAAGTCGTTTGAGGCAATGGACAATAGCCTTCTATAAAACCTCATGCAGGCACACAACACACCGGAGATGTTTGTGCGCACTAGCCACACTCACCACACCTACACAGAAGAAACAGAAGTCAAAATCAGTTAAGAAAATAAACACAATTCTGGAATCAAAATGATAAGCACGACTGTGAGCTGCCGTAATCAGCATCAAACTGCTCGATGCGTAAAACGCTGGCAGTGTCTCCGTGACTCATCCAAGTGCTGCAAGTCAAAAACAAAAGCGGGGATGGTTACTTCATGTTGAGGTGTGTCTTCCTAGCGGGCTCTTTTTTTTATGTCACTCATGCACAGAACAGAACATATCGCAGACGCAGGACACGCACCTATGGCTGCACAGTCAGTGCGCAGGTCGTGTCCTAAGCACACAATTAAGAAAATGATTCCCCTCATTTCTGAATATTAACATCCAAGAGATCCCGAATGTTACAGGACAAGCTCTCTCTCTCTCTCTCTCTCTCTCTCTCTCTCTCTCTCTCTCTCTCTCTCTCTCTCTCTCTCTCTCTCTCTCTCTCTCACACATCACGCACGTACACACGCGCACAGACGTAGCCTACAAATAGGCCACTTGAGAATGAGAAAGCCCCTCAGAGAAAGCTCCGCATCTTCCTGCCAGGACCCGCGTGTGACCGCGCGTTCTGCCCCTTCATTGTGCCCCGCTGTTGGCCTGTAACATGCGCGCGTACAAACACATACACACACACAAAACACACGCGCGCACCACTCATCCCAGTCTCACCTTTCAGAAGAATCCCATAAATAGTGTAGAGGGTGAAAATCAAATGACTCTTGAGATTCATCCTGTCTTCTGTCTTGCTCTTGCCTTCAGCGCTAACTTCTCACCGTCTCTCCCCACTGGACCTCGAACTGGACCGGACGACTTTGTCAGCTATCCAGGTAGACTTGGGAGTGCTTCTTTTGTGCGTCCTAGGGAGAAAGGGGTTGACACAACCGACTTCACGACCCGTAGACTGTTTCTTTTGAAAACGTAAATGTTCTCGCTCCTCAAAAAAACAATTTCAGGGGATGCACCAGCGTGAAGGTACAGGTTCAGTGCACGGGACTGTGAAACACAGCAGTAGACCTCAGGGACTGAGAGCAGTCGTCCTCCGGTAACAGAGTAGATGCTGCCGCTGCTGTACTACTGTCTGGCGAGCTCTTGGTCTGCTGTGGCGCACAATCCACAGCGCAGGGAGCACGAGTGGATTGTTTGAGTCCCGCCCACACAAGCTTTGACGGACATGAAAGGTGAACCAATCACGAAGATCCGAGGCTAAGTGATTGGGGGGGGGGGGGGGACACACACGTGTGAGACACACTGCAAAAAATATGCATTTCAGCTAGCTTTTAGACCTACTGAGTACTAAATAAATAAATACAAGGAAGAGTCTCAACAGAAAAGGCCATTGGAATGAGTTAACAACCCCTTTCCATTGCTTAATATAATGTCATAAATATAGTTTTTGGGGGGAAAAATGCTTATTTATTTATGTTTTATATTTGCACCTTTTTAATTTGCACTCTTTGCTTCTTTGTACACAACTGCTGCACAACAATTTCCCTCAGGATAAATAAATTAGGCTAACTTATATCTTATGTTTCCCCTCAGTGGCAGAACTGAATTTATTCTATTTTTATTTCATTTGTTTGCACAATAACAAATAACGCACTCAGAAACATAAAGGATACAGCTTCACATAGACACTAACACACCTACATAGATACAAAAAATAAAACCTGTGAAGAGGTGGGAAGCTGAAAATGATTGTGCAAATACCTCTCCTAAAAAAAACTTGAAGCAAAATGAATTGCATATAACAGAGTTTGGATATTGAAGGTGAAATCTTTGCAGCAGCGAGATGCAGCAAAGCTGAACGAGTTGTAGAAGGTTGTATGTGAAACCTGCTGTAAGCCACTGCAAAACTTTGAAAATGCTTCAGCTATTTAAGTGAGATTTTAGTGCATGGAAAATATGATATGAAATGCATCGCTTCCAGGACCTCAAATGTCTTAAATTGACTTTATTATTGTCAGCTACGTCAAGGTACAACCTGAGAGACAAGCGGATAATTTTTTGCAGTGTACAAGTAGAATGGGCTCAGAATTCAAAACAGAGAAAGAGAGCATGCAAACGTGCTTCTGGGTGTGAGCTGTCCTTCCACATGAACTGGATAACTTACATGTTTCATTGCTTGCTGCTCTGTTGATAGCGATGATCCAGGTTAGAGGGCTGTGAAATATTAAGGTTGACAACTGCCTGAGCTTTGAAGATTGTCTTGCGGAGGACAATCAGAGGGGTGGAAAGGTGAGGTGGGATGTGATAGGCCAATGCGGGGTATATAGGTGTAGGGGACAGGGGGTGGAATCGGTCTACAGCCTTTTGGAAAAACCAGTTAACTAATTTGAGGACGTCTGGTTGTGAGATCATAGAGACAGGGCTACAAACTGCTTTGTTGTGATGCTACATGAACATATGAAGAGGAATACGATTATGATGAGCATATATGAGAATATAATTGTATAGCATACAGTAGAATAGCTCACAAAACAGATTTGAAATATAATTATAGTTGTATCCTACGAATGAATGTCAGACATCATATGAATAATCTCAGACATCAGAAGCTCTGCAATCAGAGGTTTTATAAATTAATAATGTGTTGTTTGTAAAATGTTGGCAAAGTGTGACTAGTGTGATTTAAAAAAGTTGAATTAGTTATGGATCTATCAAATGCTTTATGTAAATAAATGTATTTGGCAATCACATGTATCATATGTCATATTTCTGGGGCACGGGATCTCTCACTTAGATTGCATATTTAGCTTGATTATAAGATGGCTTCTAAAAACAGCCTATGCATTATTTATAAAATTAAGTTTGCTTATTCAAAGTTGCCTACCTATGCTAATAACAACCCAACGTCAATTCAATCACACATGTAAAGCTGCTTAGCAGGGAGTGTCCCCCCACCAGACAATAAAGTAAAAATATACTGCCAAGGAACTTTTTCAGTTCATTTAAGGACTGTCAGAGTGCAAAAGGTTGACTCACAATGATTTAAAAATGATGATATGGTATAAAATTCTGATTCAGAAGCACTTTATTTTATTCCACATTACTCATAACCTGCCTTGACTCTCAGCAGTCATTCATTTCCTTCTTATGCAGGCGGGTACTTTTAGAAAGGAAGATCCTGTTTTACCCTCTCATATAAACACACTGTCCCATACATGTACACACACACACACACACACACACACACACACACACACACACACACACACACACACACACACACACACACACACACACACACACACACTTGTTACGTTGTGCCTTATTTTCCGTAAAAGATTAGAATCTGTTTGTGTACAATCTATAAATAAACTTGACTTGACTCGGTTTGCTGATCTCATTTTGGGTCAGTCCACTTTAAGGGGGGGTGCTGCACACCTTGTCATGGCTGATTTCACACTCTCAAAATTGCTGTGCGCCATCACTAGAGCCATAGCAAGGAACCACTAGGTCTTCTCTAAAAAAAAAAAAAAGTTTGGATCCAGGAGAGAGGCCAGTCAGTGAACTGATAGAAACAGCACATTCAAGTTTCCGCCTCACCTGGGATTGTCCCGGTGCTCCAGATGGCAGATAGACCAGTCTCTCTCTTTCTGTCACACACACATGTACACACACAGCCATTGATGCACACCCTCCTCTCGTAGTTTCAAGTAACCACCACCTGCTCCTGGCTGAGACCATTGTTCACTCGTCCACCTAATGTAGGCTGACACACGTTGCCAAGCTGAGGGCCAAGCACTTTGGCTTGGATGGAACAGGGCGGAGCACGACATAGATCACCTCAGCTTTTATATTGAAATTTTCTTTCATCCGTGTGTGTGTGTGTGTGTGTGTGTGTGTGTGTGTGTTCAATTGAATGACCTACTTAGTCAATTCTCTACAAAGCCATTCACAATAACAAGTGTGAAATAGATGGATAAATAATAATTAGATTAAAGATTAAAACAAATATAAGTGTGTGCAGTTCGGCATAGAATGTCAGAACACAAACATCATATAGACAGTATGCATGCTAAAACTGGAGAATTCAGTCCAGACAGAGAAGAAGAAAAAAACATTTTGATAAGGTGGCAGAGGAAGGAAATGGTATGCAGCTAATACAACGCACCAGAAACTGAAAAGGCTTCACAGCCTAGTACTGTCCAGAATGGATGTATAACTTCAGTATGACACAGGCAGCTTCTCTTGCAGACACCTGGGTGTTTTTCTCCCACTGTGTCTGCAGTATAAATGACCTTTCCTTCAGATTTTGGCAACCATGAAGTGCCACGGAGACCAGAGCCATTGCAGGCTGCCACACACCACAAGGGGAGACTGTCCGCCAAATACAGCCAAGTCCAAAGCTCAGCAGCAGTGTTGAGATTAGAGTGGCACACCAATTGTTTCAGAACCACTCACTCGGAAAGGGTTTCTAGACCAAACTCTGAATACAAAGATGATAGGGACTGCCCTCTTGTTAATGAGAATGGCAGCATTCCACTTCCATTGAGAAGTATAAAAGACTGTGCAGACGCACTTTCTGGATAACATTTATTCAAACACTTGGACTCTAAAAAATTTATATTTCTGTATATGTTTGTGTCACTGTTTGATTTGTTGTAGATACCAGGCATTGAGACAAAAAAGTCAAGCATGTGTTGGTTGTGTTGCTTGGTAACTATAGGTCAAGTTCATTTCCGGGTATATTCAGGAACAGAACGTTTACTGTTAGTGGCTCCAATACTTTGTGCTATTTGGCAGCAGGCTTTAAAAGACCACACTGGTGGTTTTTATATTTTTTTAGTCCATTAACTAGGAATTGTGAATACTTACCTTTTGTTGTCCTCTGTATTAACTCAGTGCGTGCTCCTTTCTGACTGTTGAGGAAAACAATCTGTTGCTCTAAGGGGGAAAGCAGTAAGTAACTCTAATGATAACTAAAACACTGCTCATATAATCACAATCCTACATGCAGTATACCACTATACTCTCCCACATTAGGGATTTGCCATATTATATTTACAATAATACCAGTATCATTTTGAATATCATGATATGATATGAAAAAAACATACCGTGATAATGGCAATATTCCAACTTGTTGATGTATTGCCTTTTAATTTGGCAACTGTTTAGATGTGCACTTTGTTGTACTATTTATGTTTTATACAGAATCTGAATATGAGTTACTGTTGTTTAGAAACTAAAGGGCTGAGAGGTAACGTTTTACCCCAGATGTGACCCTAGTATTCTACAGTCTATGGTTTTTACTGAACATTTGAAAGCAAACTGTCAACATTTATGCTGACATATGAAACTATTATTTTGTTGCAACTTTATGTTCTTGAAATTAATAAGAAAAGAATGTTCAGTATTTTGTCTTAAAATCAATAATATCATTATTGCCGATACACCCTGAAATAATGTGATATTATGTTGGGGCTATATGGATCACCCCTATCCCACACACACTCTGTATAGCCTCATACATGCACAATTATACTCTCTTATGACTCAAACATTACTATTATATCTAATACAGCACTATAGTCATGCTTATATAATACTCTCCAGTGAAACCTAGCTAGAATGACCGTGTGTGTGATTGAGAATTGTGTCAAACAGAATAATGGTTTATGAAATAGGAAATGACAGCAAGTTTGACTGGAATTTATATAATGTGAAAATAATATTCCAATTGTATTCCATCATTGGCTGACAGCCTCAAACATTAGGCTTGTTTATTTGATACAGAAATCCAGGTTTTCTTATATACACCAATTTAGCACATGCACATTAGAGTTCTTCTCTGGCTAAACTGGCTGTCTCCCTGCACACATGAAATGGCTTTTAAATAATATCTTGATACAACTCGACAGGACTTTTAATGATTTTTGGAACTAATGGCTCAGATTTGATAATGTCGAGAATAATTTTAATAAGTGTTTGTAAAGTCTAGCTATTTCAACTGTGGCCACCACACCCAAATCACCACACTGCTGGCATAGGCTTTGATTAAAGATAGCTGGGAGCCAATCAGCAGCTGAGAATTTAAACTGCTTGTGTTCTGTGATACGGCCTTTCTTTAATTAAGCATTTATTCTTTCACACATACATACACTTTTACTCATGCTTAAAACTATTCTCCCTCATATTGAATCATAATTTTTCTCATTTATTTTCAATCACATGCACGCGCACATGCACACACACACACACACACACACACACACACACACACACACACACACACACACACACACACACACACACACAACATTACCTTTTCTAAAAAATCATTATTTCTCATACCCATCCACTGACTGTTCTGTCTCACATACAACTCTGTACACTGTATTTTTGTATGAATTACCAAGGAAACCCACCTAAAACTAATGTAAAATATCATATAGATTTATAAATTTGAACTTCAAAAGGTCAGAATCCTCTTCCTGTATGTTTTGTAGCCTGTGAAATGTCACATTATGTTTTGCTGGTAGTTTAACACAGCTTGTGTGCCACAGTAATTTCAGAGCCAACACCTGTACCAGCACCAGTTTTCATTTTTCTTTCTTCTTATTGTTTTTTACGCTACAGTAACATAACTGGATTGCAGAGAGGTGTGAGAGAGGTAGTTTCAATTGTGCTGGCTGACTTGATGACTGATAACGAATGTAAACATAACATACCTGATTCTGCTAAATATAGGGCTATTGTTACAAACTTACTATGTAAAATGTTACCAAGCTGTCTAAGTTAAAACTAAAGACAGAGTTTCACTCTGCTCTTTCATCAGATTATTATTAAACATTTAAAAATGGTTAGACCAAAGCCCGTCTACGGAAAGCCGTTCCACTCCCCATTCAGCCCCACTGTACCTACTTTGGTTGCAGTTCCACCAGAGTTCCACTGGGGGTGATCGCAGGCGAGTGCAAAATGAATGGGACCCTATGGAGCTAGACGGCTAAATTTGTCTCTTTCGCCTGATTGTCGTTGAGAAATCTCAGATTTGATTGTAGTTTTTGCAAGTTCAACATGGATTATAGGTCAAAAGTTGAATGAACGAGTACTTATGCCCTTTCGATTTCTTTACAGGTTGAGTTGTTGTTGCCCATACCACGCTAGCATTCTGCTAATGAATGCTGATTGGTCAGTGAAGGACTGATTACAATCTGAGATCCCGCTTGACGGCATCCGAAGCGGAGCCAGAATGTCAGAGTGAATATTTTGGCGTGGTCATTAAAACATTAGCAAACCTCTTTCTAGCATGTGTATTGACAGGGAGAGCCTAACCTGTCAGCTGTGTTGTCGATGCCTCGAGAGAAAAAAGGAAGCAACTCAGAGCTTGCCGTAAAGCAGTATCTCTGGCCGTATATGTGTATGATGTCATTGACATTTTAAAAGGCTTTTCTATCTAACACCCAGCAGTATGTATTATGTTTGCCTCCCCTTTCGAATGCAACATTCAAATTACTAGACAAAAAATCATATCCTGAGAAAAGTGGGTTTTTAGGGGTATAGCTCCATAGAGTCCCATTCATTCTGCACTCGCCTGTGAGCGCCATCTAGTGGAACTCAGGACCCGGAAGTAACGAGGGAGTGGAACTTCTTCCTATATTAGAAATTCTTTGGTTAGACCTACAACAACGTCTTTGTTCTTTGCCAGTTAGCATAGGAAGACTGAGTTTGATTTGTCTACACAGAATGAGCAATGCAGGGCAAAGTCTGACATGTCTATTAGAAAAACATTGGAGTCTAGCCTGGCCTGTATTCTTGTTTTTGTTTCTGCCTTTGTCTGTCTTTTTATGTTATTTTTCTGCCAGCCTGTATGTCTGTCTATGGCTTGGACACAATACACCATTTGATTCAGTCAGATCCAGCACTGATCTGAAGGGAAGTAGCCAGAGCTGAATACACCGTTTCCTGGCAGTCAGGGATACATTATTAGCCAGTCCATTTAAGTTACATTTCCGTGTTTGATTGCCATATTCAGCTAAGCAGTGCCAGTGATACAAAATCAGTGGAAGTAAAGCTAAGATCAAGTGCTAAAAAGAGGCTCCTGATGCTTCAATTTTCAGACCACATTCTGTGATGATGGCAGAAAAAACGGATTAAGGTCGCTAAAAGTGGAAATTCTGAACGTAATATGATGAATAGTTACGGGTATTTCTAATAAATTAATAGAAATAGCTCGTTGGTGCATTATCTATGAAGAAAAAAGAGAAGACAAAGTAAATACAGGCAGGATTTATGACTAATTAGTCTCTTTCAAACATTATATATATAATTAAAGAAAAGAAAAAAAGATATGCAGATATGCCAACCCTTGCTGGCCTAAAATGACACCACATTATGGATTACTAGCAAATCCATTTTAAGACTTTGTTTACATTTGTAATACATAAAAACAGTTAGAGCATACATTTGTGAAATATCAAATCATTTAAAAATACTTGAAATAAATTATAAGTAAAGTAAGTACAGTTATAAATATTTAAAATGTTGCTCTTTGAAGCCTATGTTTTACAGAGACCAACCACCAACCACACAAACACACACACACACAGGTTATAATCGTTTACGAAAACTATGTGAGAAAACCATTGTCATTAACTGAAATAAAAATAAAAACGAGGCATTACAAAAAACAATAACTAACACTGTAATGTCTCTTTGCAAAACTAACTAAAATAAATTAAAATTATCATTAGTAAACGTCCTTAGTTTTCCTCTTAGTCAATGTCTGTAATAGAGCAAATAACGTTATATCTTTCAGAGTTGACATTTCCGAGCATAGACCTGTTTTTTGTACCAAAAGTCGAAAGAAAGCAGCAGAGACCTATTTGATCATGACTGTGTCAGATAAAAGCAAATGCCTTGCAGTGGAAGGTGGTAAAATATGTGGACAATTTAGAAAAATCTCAGGAATTTGAAAATACATTTGAGAAGCGTGCACTAGGATGCTAACCTGGCTTATCTTAACAAGGTAGAGGAGAACGCAAAGCCCCCCTTTCCCCGAAAGCTATCCCCGGTACAGGGCATGGATGTATGGGTACAGGGCCAGGCAGCATGACGGAGACGACCGTAGGACAGAGAACACTACAGGCGTGCTTTCACTGGCGACCTGATAGCTGCAGGTTAGTAAATACGCAGGAACACTAAAAGCTGGAGGAAGCAGGTGTCAATATGTGTATTGATACTGGGATGTCTACACAACTGTGTGAGTCGACTGACTTCAAAAAGTTCGCCACTTTACTCGAACCAAAGTTCAAAACACCTGTTCATGCATGTCTTCTTTAGTCTATTGGCTATTTAGGTTTTTTCCTGGCACACGTCACTTACACATTTTGCACTTACTGCGGCATCTTGTGTAGACTGTTTACACATTGGTGCTCATCATATATACATTTTATGTAACTTATTGGTGTTATTGTTGAATACATTGTGAATAGCCTACATATTTTTAAAATTGTATGATGTTTTTGTTGAGTTATTACACAATACTTTTTCTGACCTTTTTGAATCTTGCCCCTGACAAATAACCCATTGTGCAAAAAAATACTAAAACTAACACTAAAACAAATTTTCAAAAAATAAAAACTGAATAAAGCTGAATTTGGACACAAAAAGTCAAGCCTTCATAATTTGTTGCGGAGCCAAGACACACACACACACACACACACACACACACACACACACACACACACACACACACACACACACACACACACACACACACACACACACACACACACACACACACACACACACACACACACACGCACAGAGTAACATGCTCCATCATTCGTCATTTACTTGTAATATGAGTGTGACTGTCAACAGCTGAGGTATCTAGTTGGGCCAGAGACCTCTCACTCATGCAGAACCACACAAATGCTATGTGCACGCAAACATGCACACAAGTACTATACACACATGACCATACACCAAGCCCAAGTGTAGACTGAAACTCAATAGACCAGAACTTTCACAGATTTTGGGATGATTCAGTAGAAAAGTGGGCCTTCAACACACACACATGAAAACGCACACACACACACACACGCACACACACACACACACATGCGCGCACACGCACACGCATATTCTCTCTCACTCACTAGCTCTAGCCTCTAGGTAAGGGAAGGCTCACAAAATTGAGTTCACGGTGGTCGCTTAGCAATGTTGAGCAGAGGGTGTGCTATCAGGCCAAATTGTTCCGGTTCCTCTTGGCTCCCCTCAATTCCGTTTGAGTGTTCAGAGGTGGAACGACGGCACAGTGATCTGGCGGCACTGACATTTAGAAAGGAGGAAGGCGAAAATAAAAGGCCAAAAGTGAGAACTTATCAGCTCCTCATATAAAAGAAGCTGAAACATGGGCAAAGGAAAATATAGCAGATCTTTCTTCTTAAAGACAATGAATCAGAATTGGTTTTATTTGACAAGTACACTTGTTCCACATCCTTTTCAAGACAATGTTTAAAAAAAAAAAAAACTATACTTGAACAGCACTTTTATCAACACACTTATAAAGCGTTTTACTTAAAAAACAACAACAGTAAAACAGAGAAATAACGAAAAGTTTGAACATTGTATGTTATGACGTGTCTTCAGTCTAAAACTTTTAAAGGGATACTTCACCGATTTAGCATTCAGCTTTGTATCAGTAGAAACCCGGTAGTATTTCTGAATGACCGTGCGTCCCTCCCTCATATCCCCCTGAGACGGGAGATCTCTGTATTGGGGGTCTGGAAAAAATCTTCCGATGACGTAAAATGACGATTTTTGCGTCATCGGAAGATTTTTTGACCAGAGGCAAAGGACTACAGCCAGTAGTAGGAGCTACTTCCGCATGTTTTCAACCCGCCCATCACCCGAAGCGAGCCAATCTCAGCCAGAAAAAAACTAAATGTCAGCCATCTTGAATCTTCGCTAAACAGGGCTCTCTCTTCTCAGCAGCAAACTTTTACAACAATTATGTGCATTCAAACTACCGCACATGTGTACCACCGGCATACATCGCTACAGATCGGAGAATATGCAGGAAACGTTATTACAGACGGAATAATCGGCACATTACATGAGCTTCGTCTGCACAGAGACCAGTACGGAGACCAGCGGTCTCACTCGATGCCCCGAGCCGGGTAGGGGACATCCTCATCGGCTAGGTGGGAAGCTAACGCTAGCAGGCCACCTGTCCCATCCATCCTGCTTGCAAGTGTCTGTTCATTAAACAACAAACTGGATTACATCCAACTTCAACGAAACTCCCAACGCGAGTTCAGAGACTGCTGTGTTTTTTGTTTTTGTGGAAATATGGCTGAAGAACAGTGTACCGGACTGTCAAGCTACGAGGCCTGCTAGCCCTCCGACGATACGAGCTAGAGATGCTCTGTATGAAGGTGGGCTGTGTTAACACGGACAGGTGCAGAAATGTGGTGATTTGTATCCAACTAACTGCTAACCGCTGGAGTTTGTAACTGTTACATTGCTACCAGAGTGATAGAGAAAGACAGGCTCTGATGGCAACCATTCGACATTCCACGCTAATTCACGGCTGTGTTTATACTCTGTGTTTACAGCCCACCAAGCCTAATGCTAGTATACTTAGCTGAACATTACGGAGCCTATAATGTGTGTGTGCACTAAAGGTAGCCTGTTTCGTATGTCGTTATTATATAATGTGTTTTTTATATATTTTAAATGTGTAACACCACTTGAGCCACGATGAAACGTTTCGTGTATAAGGTTGAAATAACAATAAAACACATTGAGTTGAGTTGAATCCCTCGCTGTCTGTCTGGGACAGTCTGTCTGCTGGCTTGGGAGTGGACTCAAAGCAGCGAAGTGAAGTGCATTCTGGGATTTGGTGTCTTTCATCCATATCAGCCAAAAACACATTTTCTGGTTTTCTCGGCCTAGAAGGTACCAATTTTAAGAAAAAATCACATTTCTGCTACATAAGTGACACAATTTAAAGATATATTCAGCTTTCCAGCAGTGAAATATGCCTTTAAGTGAAACCTGGAACCCCAACTTACATGTGGATGCATACTCTCATACACATGCTCACACAGTTTCAAAGCCCAAGGGCCTATGTGACTAATTAGCAGATACCATTTTCCAAACCTCACTCTCAGCACTTTTCTACCATTTTCTTGTTTTAATTCATTTGATCTTACGGCTACAGAGGTAAGTGTAGGAAAATGGGTAATTTGGCAGCTCATCTATTCCTACTTCATATCATAGTAAAGGACACAAATTACAGGCACGGGTTTGATTTTTCAGCTTGTGGGGGCAAAATCTGCTAAATTCTTGGCTAAATGTACAGTCTTGTCTGAATTACCTCTCACTCCCAAATGTCACCTTCATACACTCTGCCAAAAGGAAGTCCAATGTGAAAAGCAATTCAATTTGTAGCTGATACAGATACACAGATGTGTGTGTACGTGTGTGTGGGTTTATGACAGCTAAAGGCTGTGAGGAAACCTGGCTATTACTGAGCCAGATGTTTCGCCTCCACTTGTACCTATTTGACTACATCCCTTGACAGAGAGTACTCAGTCCATGCAGCAACGTAGAAAACAGACAGACCTTTTATACTATTGAATAAAGCTTATTGCCAAGTTCAATGTCTAGAAAATACTGGATGTCTTGCTTGAAATGTATGTTCACATCTTGTCTAAGTTTTTGTGCATTAATAATTGGTTGTTGATTCTGATCAAATATATTATGCTATATTCCTTTTTGCTTCTTGGATATGGATATGTAATCATTCAGTAGTCAACAGTAGTCTCGTTTTGCCAGACCGTCCACACACTGCGGAGTGGAGGAGGGTCTGGCTAGTCCCCACAGAATTCCGGGATGGGAGAAAAACATGCTCTGGTTTATTGGCATTTCTTTAAACCAATCACAATCGTCATGGGCGAAAACTCAGATTGGACAGATAGTCTAGTTAGCTGTTTCAATTTACCATACAGAGATCTGAGGAGCAGTTAACCATAATCCTCATAAATCCACCGAAGTTTAAAATTCCAACACAAAGAAAGCGGAAGGAAACGGAATCAAAGATAGTACAGAAGAAAAGATGCCTCACTCTGTAGCTAAAACAGAGACCTGAACACAAGGTGAAAAGAGGAGCTGCAACAGTGAGAGAGAGATGTGCAGTACAACAAAAATATGGTGTTTTTTGAAAATTAAACCATGTAAACCTATTCTGGTACAACCTTAAAATACAATTATGAACCTGAAAATGAGCATAATATGGGATCTAGGAAGTAAGTAGGGGGGCTGCTTCCCTACGTCCTACCCCTCTACTTCCTGCACCCTTGCATGGACCTCACCCATTTTTGATATAATTGGGTGAACTATCTGTGATCAATAAGTCTGGCTCAACGGATGTACATTGCTGGGACAAAGCCTGGATGATGAGGGACATCCAGCAGATGAAAAATGCACCGGATGTCCCTCCCCTTTTGCTATATTCGCTATCTATTTTGCAAGGGCAGAGTTGCTGTATCCGGGGCTTAGCACCACCCAGTATGATTGTGATTGGTTTTAAGAAATACAAAGAGCATTTTTTTCCCCTATCCCAGAATAGATAAGCGGTGTAGCAAGACCATACTGCAGTGCTAACACGCGCAGTGGAGAGATCTGTCAATGCAAGATTCATCAAATAACAAACGTGTGTGTAGATGTCATAATGATTAAAAAAAGACACCAACTGATACAGTATATCACGTCACCATATCTGTATGTACCAGCTGTAAGACAGCCGCATGTGACATGGGCTGGTTTGCTAGTTAATGCTTTGACTTTGATTCAGAAATGAAATAAATCAAACTAAAGTTTTAAAAGTAGATACTTTGTTCAAATGTGATGTTCTTGATGTCAACAGGAACAATGAACGGCAACCATTCAAGGGGGTGAAGTTTTCTGTCATGTTTTATAAAGTAAGTGTTTGTCGGTGAGTAGGAAAACGAAGTGACACATTTTGGCCTCCAGTTTGATGTCATGCTCATTAAAAAGAGAGAAAAACAATGTGGTGGAGCTTGGGTAGTATTGTGGAAGTTGACAGTTAGTTGGCATCCAACTGTGGATAACCTGGGGTGGATGGGGGAGTCTAGCGCTGGAGCCATGAGATATAAATGTTGGTATGGGCATGAATGTTGGAGAAAAAAAGACACAAAACTATGTGTTTTTAAATAATGCATCAGCTTAACAAAAGCAGAACACATTCACTTGGGGTGAAATGCAAATTAAGCAAACATTGCAATTAGACAAAAAGCAGGATTATTTCCTTTTGGCATCAATACAAATGGGCACAATTATTAAATTGTAGCTGAGAAAGCATTTTTAGGTCACCAGAAACTCAACTCAAAAAGCAAAAGAGAGATTAGGGATTAAGAAAGAATTCCTACTGGCCGATGACATGTCAAATATGATCAGTTGACACTGAGTACAAAATATGTGCTCATGTCTTTTTATATCTGGCCGTTCATCCCATTTTATTGTGGCTTCAAGAAATGTGTTGTCATCAGTTGGAAAGTGATTTGTTGCAATGGATTTGGGCTACTGAAGGCTAACAGATTCCCCTCACAGCACTCCTGTGTTGTGTTTCTCCACCAACCAGTACAGCTGGTAATGCCAACGGACCTTTTGCAAGACACTATTTTTAAAATCACCCTTCTTTCTGCTTGCTAATTAATTAAAACTGCTCTGTTGCTATTGATTATGATTTTAGCAGAACCAATCTCAGTTCATATGTGTGACCTACAACCAGCTAGTCCATGCCAATCTGGCTGCCTACACAGACTGTTGAAGGAGCCAGGTCTATCCAAAACAAATCCGGCAACCTTTCTTCAGACCAGCAAGTGCTAAAACAGATAGCATGAGCTGTCACTTAAAGATTCTAGTGCATTGCTGTGTGGGCGCTATCATCCCATTAGAGTACATACGCTGTTGATCTATGCCCTGCTGTGCTCTCAAACTCAACTTCTTCGACAAAAGCAGCATTAATACTGTTTGATAACAGTGAAGTGATTGCTTAGTAAAAATCAGCCTTTCAGCCATTAAGAACCACATAGTACCCTCCTACAAGGCTGCATTTGCATGCCACATTGTTCCCAGTGCAGTTTGTAGAGCCAGATCATTAATAAACATATTACATATTGTGTCACTGCTTGTTTAGTGATGAGCTCCCATTACTACAGCATTTGTAAAAGGTAATGATGCATGTATATTACAGTCAATTAATTGCATAATTAATTGCTTGATTAATTACATTTAAACCTAATCCCATACAATCCTTCTGTCTGCTGCATTTTTTCAGGATTTTCCTTCTGTCTTTTCCACAATAAGGAAAACCATCTCCTAAATAATCTAACTCCTTTTCAAAATCTATCATCGAGGCGAGTTGTTTCATGAGCTCGAATTGAAATATCTTATTTCTTCTTTTTTGTGATGTTTAATTTTGTCTATGATCTCTTTTACAAACAGTGGTGTCCAGTAAATAATCTTTTTCATCTTCCTCCTCTACTTCAAGGGAAACATGCTCTGACTTTGAACCTATTGCTGGAAAAAAAGGTGACCACTTCAAACTACAGCTTTGTCAGTTCCAGCAGATGGTGAAAGGAACTGATGGAAACCTAAAGGCTATCCAAGGTAAGCAAGTTAGCCTCACTGGCTGTGAGTGTTGGTGCCATACATTCTCATGTGAGCAAGCTAAAGTCAGCAGTTTAGTGTAATGCCAGTACTTAAGGCAACCTCAAGTCAATTCTGCCATCAATCCAACTCAGGATGGTGGGGCTAAAGAAGAGAAACAGAAAATGTTGTACTCAACTCTGTGTGCTAAAGTCACCCAAAGCAGCCAAGGATTTCAGTGATGGCAGCACAAGGAAGGTCATTAGTGGGCTAATAGCAATAATAATGTATCAATTCTTTCTTCAATTAGCTCTTTTAGCTTATATTAATACTTTCTGATAATATCTGTTCATACAATATATCCAATAATGAGTATAATACCTGCATAGTACAGTAACTTACAGTTTGTCACAACATGACTGTGATGAGTCACATGAGGTAGTGCAGGATCAAATAAAAGGAGATGGCTCATGAACGGATGTATTTTAGTTAAAGAAAGTTGTTAGTAAGCAGCCAAAGCTGAGCCTTAAGAGCTAGAACTCATCAGGGGGCCGAGGATGCTGGGAGAAGAGAGATAATGGGATTGTGTGTAAATACAGAGTGGGGACAGTTATGGTTGACTGGGTAAGGGGACAGGTGAGCTGGCAAGAAAAGGTGTACGAAATAAGAAAAACAAAAGCCTAGTCAGGGTAACTCACAGGAGCTCCTTTGCCTAAGCTTGCCTGCTGAGACCCAGCACACTGTCAGCACCTTTTTTAGTCATTGTGCCGTCAGCTCACCAATATTGAATTGGGAATTTGCCACAACAAACGGGGAAGAGGGAAAAACACTGATACAGAACAAAAAAAACAAAAAAACAGCCAACCTTTGCAACTTGGTCATCCACAACACCAAACTCTACACTTTTCTCACTGCATATGGGCACAGTACTTCATAGATTTACACTGAACAATGGCATTAGATGTAAATGATCTGCTGCCAATATGGAGATGTTGGGATGGGTAGGAAAATGCAGGTGTAAGCATTCCATTTGACCAAGAGATGAAGCAGATTCAGTAGTTTGATAAGAGTAACTTTTTGTAGTTGTTCCTGTTATATTTTATAGTTGGATCAAAGAGGTGTCACACTATATCCTGAGAAAAAATGTGATCCTCTCTCAAAGTCTCCCCTAAAATATTTTAGGTAAGACTTAAAAATCCCTCTCTGTACTTGTTTTGTTTAAATCCTAATTTAAAAGAAATATATAAATATATTCTTTTCTTAATGATTGTCTCACGTAAAGCACTTTGGATTGTCATGTTGTTGAAATCTACTGTACAAATAAACTTACCTTACCTTATGGATGGGGGATTGCTATGATGGCTGTGGGTGGATAAATGGCTTCATAGGGGCTGTAGGCAAAACAAAGGATACTGTAGTGCTGGCCTTAATATATGCCAGTAGATGCAATTAAAAATTGATGTGTGTGATAGCTATTTTTTTAATTGTGCATTTAAAGCCATTATGATTTAATGAAGTATAGGGTAAATTACATTTTAGATGTTTTTTTCTTGTTATCAAAGGCTACATAAATGAAGAACTGAAACTCTTATAATTCTTGGTCCCATCCCTTCCCTGAATGATTCTACATCCCTCTTTATTCCCTTTACACTCCATTTTATGTTTCCTCTTTAACCTCTGGATACATGCGTTGACATGTACTGTATGTGTGTGTAACAAAGAAAAAGATGACATGAATGAGAGTATGTGTCTCAACTTGAATATGAGATGGAAGGAAAGGGCATGACGTGTTAAACCTCACTCTCTTCTCTCTGGTGGGAAGAAAAAATTAAATTACCTCTTCCTCCAATATCACCAATCTGACTCAGCACCAACTTATTGTTGTTTTCTCTTCATTTCTATTGCTCTCTAGTCACCTTTTAGTATTATGCTTTACCTCCCCTTCCACCGCAGTACAGTGCATGGCCAAGGAATGCAACATAAGGTTCCACATTTATCTGCTATTTTCTACTCCCCCAGTTGCTCCCCCCCACACTCTATCTCTTATGTTTTCTCCCCACGTGTTTTGTGCTGTTGATGGCCACAGAGAAGTCATTAATTCCCAACACAGTGTGAGCGAGAGCTCACACCAGAGGAGAGCAGGACTGAAGCATTCACAGCTCTGCATCCTTCTGATCCCTTAGCCAAAAGAAAAATATCCCCATGGGCCACAGCTCTCACATGCGTGTGCGTGTGTGCGAGTGTGAAAGAGAGAGATAGAGAGGGGCCGTGCAGGAGAAAGAGTGAGAGAGTGATGGCTAACCTTACAGTAATCACAGGTATTGTTCCAAAGTATGCTCCTTTGGAAAAAAAAAAAGAAAGCTAGCGCATCACACTTGATACAAGGATTTTTAGATGTCTAAAGGTGTTATAGACCCTGAAAATCCTGAAAAAGCCTGTCCTCATCAGAGACCAACTTTGTTATTGTCTGTGTGATAAGGCACAGTGGAAAGGGGCACAGCGCTTGACCTACTCCTCGAATGATAAAGCTCAGGCACCCGTCTGATTAGCTGGACTCAAAAACACCATCAGTCCTATGGGTACTAAAGGACAGGATTTAGGTACAGTAATGGACTCACACACATTGTGCTGTTAAACGATGCTGAAACCAGTAACTTCTAAATTGAATGTAATGTACCTTTGTCCAAGCTTCTTTTTTAGTAATTTATTTTTTATTGAGTTTTCTGTAAATACAAAAAATATTTAAAGGGATACGCCACCGTTTGTTGAAAAGGGCTTATCATGGTCTCCCCTAGCTGTAGATAGGTGGGCCAACGCATTTCTTGTCTCAGTGCATGTAATTAGGTTGTTTTTTTGTCTTTTGTTGGCTCACTTTTACTCACAACATGCTAACCGTCAACATAGGATTCCATTCACTACGCTAAGCTAACTAGCGGCGGCCCTGCTGGTGTTGCACCGGACTAAAACAATGCATGCACAAAAAATGCATTGGCCCACCTATCTACAGCTAGGGGAGACCGTGATAAGCCCTATTTCAACAAACGGTGGCGTATCCCTTTAATAAGCAATTCACACAAAAAGTAAGAAGACCTACCCCAACAATATATTGCATATATGCATACATACCTTTTCATGCATCTACATATGTACGCATATACAAACACATGCACATGCTTACCTGCACACACATATTTACTGTACTGCTTTCCATAGATTTGTTTATTCCAATATTGCATACTCAGTATCAATATGATCATATCTTCCAAAAAGAATCCTTCTATAGAGGATTAGCATATTGGTTTATTAAGAAGGTAGCGAAAAATGTATAAATCATTCATCTTTATCTACTAGTTGTATCCACACAACTCAGTCCAGTCAATGTTTTGTAATTAGTATTTTTGCTTTGCTGTTCCGTTGGACAGAAAAGCAAAACATAATAGTACTACTACTTTAATAGGTATTGTATGAAAACACATTGTGATGCTGGCTGTGTCTCAGACACTATCTGTTGTGTCTAAAGTTGCTTTGGTGGAGAGAACTAAAGGTAAACTAATCCAGTGCCAGCAAGTGTACTCACCACAAAAAGGACAGCAAAGACAAAAACAAACACAAACACACAATCACTTTCATCACTATGTTGTAAAATCCCACACTGACTCCATTCATTTCCTAACCTTCACTCTAACCTCATTCAAAATGGAAATTTACAATAGTCCAATGTTAAAATAACACGTAAAGTTGAGGTCAATGATAAACTTCACCTTAATATTGGAGTATGGTATACTTAACAAGTATAATCAGGACTGCATCTCTGATACTGATGATGGCTGTTGGATGGATACATTATGAACAAACCTCAAGCACATTTTGTCCCAACTTTTTTTGTCTGTGATTGATGGGTTCCCCAGTTTTTGTCACCCTGGTACTCTGCTATCTTCTTATCTTTATTGTTTTAGCTTTATGGTTTATTAGATGTATTTCAACATTCAAGGGAGCTGAAGCCCAACCCAGCAAGCAAGAATAACTGGTTGTAGGCAGCACAACCCCTTCTTTCTGATCATAAAAGTCTAAGAATGATCACCTGTCATCAACTTATTCACCTGGCCAGGCCATACACCGCATCCATTCAGTTGTGCTACCTCACATTGCAATGTTCGGATCTGAGGTCATTATTTGTGCAATAAACCTTGCTCCACTGGATCCCCAATGGCACTGTTTTTTAAAGAACTTAAACACAAAGAAAAGACAAATTCCTGAACTGCATTTATGACAAAATATAGAGGCAACAGCTTTGAACTTTTGGGGTGCTGCCAGGGTGTAATGACAGTTCTTGCCCATGTTTAAACGTGCCAAACACTTGCCAAGCCCGGGCTGCCCTTGGATCATTTATAGATCTGATAATAATAAAATACATGACTTCATTTTCGACAACTTTAAGCTCAATATTTGTGACTTTATGTACTTATTCTGAAATGTCCATGCCTATATTTCTCTGTGGTTGACAACTTACCTTTCAATCATGTAACAAACTAATCCAGAGCAGCATTATGGACTCTCAAAAATGTATTTGCTTTTTCAAATTAGTTGTAAATAAATGTAATTGCAGGGAGACAGGTTTGTCTTCTTTCATTTTTTGTAATAGGAGGTCAAAATCCTATCTGCTAAAAGTCTAAACAACAGTTAAAGGTAGCTTTTTCCTAATCACCTTGACATGCTCTTTTCCATTTGGAGCATATGGCATTAAGTCAAGAGTATTTTCAACAAAGCCTGCAATATTTGAAAATATTTTGCAAAAATATTTTGTGAAAACATTGATATTGACACATATTGTTTTGCAACCCAGGTTGCTTACAACAAAGGAGCCTGTTTCCAATGTGAATTGCATAAACAATTCAGGAGGCTATTTGGACATTATTGTGTGTAACCATTAGTATGGTATTTTTTTGTGTGCATATGATTGTTGTCTAAACACAATATGCACTTTATATATTTTTACCAAATTCATGAAAAGAAACAACTGGTGCAACAATGGTGCCTACATGCAGCAGCTCATCCTCCATTGCGTTTTCTGCTTCCCGCCAGTGCCACTAAGTGCTTACAGACGGGTGAATTCATTGTTTCTCTCAGTTGCATATTATAATATTGTTCATGTGACATTTTGGTCACACACAACACAGCTTGTATTGTTTTTCAGTTCAGACCACAAACATCAGTATGGGGTTTAGCTGTCTGATAAAGATCCAATCTCAACTCTTGGCCCATTCAAGGCTCATTGGATACAATGAAAAAATGCATATGGTTCGGTTTATCTTTGTTGCTAGACATTTTTAATTTTTCATTGTTTTTTACAGGACAATGAGCAGTTTTAGAAAGGTTTGGAGATTGGTTAAGATGGCTGTCTCTCCTGTCAGATCTGGCATTAATGTTTTTTGTGAAACCTCAGTGATGTTGCACACCATGACGGCTGATCAGCAGATTACTACACACTTTTAAGGCTGCAACCTTTGACGTACAAGTAATCTCCTTGCCGGATCCTTCAATTTTACTGTCTCATCAAATCGCTTCTATTATTATTTTTTAAGACGGGGTGTCGGTGAACATGTCAAGACCCAAATATACAATAAACCTTGGGTTTACGATAGAGGGCCAGATGATGATGGGCTTGAAGGGTTTCTGGGTGCTGACAAACTTTCTGGTTATCAGGCTCACTGAGTTTACAGGCCCTCCCTGTACTATTACCACACACACACACACACACACACACACACACACACACACACACACACACACACGCACACCGCAGAGGAGGAAAAACACAAAAGTTTGTTTAGTGAGGACCAGCTGCTGCTTCAACACAGCATGATAATGAAATAGACTTTTCTGGTAGCTGTGCAGCAGTGCACATAAAAAAGCTTTGGAAAAGATTAAGTGATCTCCAAACCTTGCCACAAAACACAATTCAGAGCTTCGGTGAGAGGACAAATACTTCAATAAGATGTTGAGAAATCGTTGATATTGATAAATAATCTGATATTAAGGTCATTGTGGTCAGCCACAGGATCACTTTTTTTATTCATCAGTCATTAGCCTTCCTTTGGTGTGTCGTTATTAGTGACGTTTGCGATGTTTGACCGATCAGGCAAAGGCAAATCAAGCCATGGGTCATTGCGAATCAGCATGAAATTAGAGGTTGCTGAACCTTCACTCCTCTTTGGGGAAGTGTTTCATAGCAGCAATGCCTCTGATTCTAAATCTAGCCTCTCACTTTACAAAAAAAAACTGATGTCTTGTTTTGCTCATTTCCCTCCAAGTGCCTAACAGTAATTGCAAAGAAATGTGTGGCCTATTAATATCCTGGCATACTACAGGCAGGTGGTATACCATCAATTTTTGAAATGTTATTTTCCTCACCCAAATCTGGTGTCTTGATTACAGTAGGCTTGGCCTATCACTTCTTTTGTAATTTATCTTAATTATGACTAATTACAACTATTATAATTACATTATATTGTAGCAGACTAGAGAATGACAGGGCTTCGTCACATAGAGGTTTTGAATGCTATGTATTTCAATGTTATGTATTTCAGAGGACTTGTAGCAGTACAACAGAGCAGGGCTGGAGTGAGGCTGTGCTATTATTTTGTTGCAAGGTGTGAGGCAAAAAAGAAGTTTTAAATAGCTCACATTTGAGAAGATGCGGTGTGGAACACCTGTTTAACTGCCCAATGACTGACAAGGGGTCTTGGAAGACCAATCTGTATTCCAGTCTTTTTCATTGCACGCACTCACAACTATTCTCAGTCAATGCAACCCTACAGTATAACAGTAATGTTAGTGAACATAGTAGTGGTAGTGTTGTCAAACAGCTAAGTATGTGAGTCATTTCAGCTATGGATTGTGGTTGTTTGAGCTTGAGAACCTGTGGTTGAAAGATAGTTTAAGGGATGGGATGTTGAGTCTGCTGGTAAGAGAGCTATATTGTATACAATAGTCTGAGGAAGAGGCAGTCAGTTCACACTTTTTCTTGTAGCATAGGCTGCCCACAGCAGCCGATAGTGTACAATCAAATTAAGATTTTATTATACAGTAATATCCAAATGTGTTAGCTCACCGATGACATTTAGAATCTCAGCTGTGAACTGAATTGAGTTTCATAACACCACCAGTGAGCGAGGAGGAAAATTTGGCATTTGCTTTTACAGAATCACTGGAGTATATGCATCTTTGAGTAAAGAGATAATCTTTTCCCAGTACCACGGCAGCTATTATCCAAAACAAATTATGTTTTTGGTTTAAAGTGATTTTCTGGATGCAGAGGTAATGGTAGAATATTTTCAACTTATCAAATCAAATTTAAAGTCAGATATTGGATGGCTCTGCAAAACCCTGGCTGCTTGCTTTCTACAATATCTGGGCATGGCAACTATGGTATGGATAAGCTTTATGAAAGATATTGGTTATGACAAAAAAAAAAAATCATGGTTGAGGATTATGATTAGGCAACATTAACATTTGATTAAAGATTAAAATTAGGGTATGGTTAAGGGTAGGGGGTTAGAGTAGGGATTTCCAGCACATCTTCATTTGTTTCCAAGGTCCATGGATAACCATGAAAACTCCAGCAGGAAGAACAACATTATTGTGAGACCAATGCATTACTGCCTGTGGCGTTCATCAGGTCATTGCTTGTGTTAGGCAACTACAACAGTCGGTTAAGGTTAGGCAGAAAAATCTATTACATGTGAGTAAAAGAACTTTAATTGCAGCTCTGGTGCAACTCTAGCATTAATGCTGAACACACTACAGTACATGCCCATCCACAATCCCAGCCTTAACACCTTTACTTTCCACCTCGCTACTGTACATATAGAGCACACTTTTCCCCTTATTAGCACTAAATGGTGGCATAGGACATACATTGTGAGGTGTGGAACTTGTCCAATGTGGACACAGCTCACATGGATACTGGGCTGGGAGGAACCTAGGCTATCCCGTGTCAGGGATGGGCACAAGACAACCACTGCATTTGTCGATCGATGCATGCAGAGGTAAGGTGTACCTAATAGTAGGTTTACTAAACATGTTCCAGTTAAAAATTAAACACCTTTAAATTGCCACTTGACATTATAACATTGACTAACTTTATTCATGTAGAACCAAATACTTCTCCTTTTTATCCTTTGTCTTCCTTGAGCACCACTATGAGGGCTGTATTGCTTGAGGCAGGCTGTGGGGAAATATGTCTTTCCTCTGCCAGAAAAGGGTCTCATTACTTTTCTACAACTGTGACTTCTCACTAAGAGCTGTGGACTTTGGCATTGTGTGGCTTCTTAACTTTAGAGCCCCTCTTAATAGCAGCAAACCACAGAAAACAAAAATATAAACACTTATTAACAATTGTGTGTGCACTTTACACTCCTCCTATCAGTACTACACCTACAGCTGCTACTAAACCTATGGCCACCAACACACCAACTCTTAGCCACTACTTATCGTGCGTCTAATATGACTGATATAACCTACATATAATACAAATACTGCCTCAGTTTTTATGTTCTTTTTAATGTACACTAAGCCATGTACATAACACATTTTACACTGATACAAAACCAAAAAAAGAAGACATCTATGTATAAAATAACAGCTTTAATTCTGTTTCTGTAAATGAAAGACTTTGAAAAATGTTGCAATCATGATAATGAAAAAAACAAACATGTGCTGGTATGCCAATGTGTATTTTTTTAATTTTCTTTTTTACTTGTTACGGGTTATTAAATAACCAATAGGTTCAGCTAGGTAAGATAGATATGGTATTTGATTATAATAAAAGTGTAAGTCAGGAGGTCTAAATGATACAGCATGCTGTTTGTTACATGGTCTAGCTTTGGGGACTGGGATCCAGAAATAGATGAGATTATCATACCCCAGGATGGATGAAAGAAACAAAGAAATGCGATTCAAAGAGAATAATGAGGTGGTAGAGAGGTTTGAACTGAAGCCCAAAAAGTGCAGAAATTGGAAGAGTGTGTTATATAAAGTAATGACTGGTTCAGTGCTTAATGGCACAGTGAACAGAGATGTAATTGATTACTGTTATCAGAGGACAGGCAGTTACTATAACACAGATAATGGCAACCATAATACACTGCCCTGCAATATACTGTTAGGCTGATGGAAACAGACTGATAGAAAACTCAGGAGTAAGGGAAAGGAAAAGACAGAAAGAAATGGGAGATAATAGTCTAAAATGAGTACAGTGAGTGAGACAGAGAGCGATGAAGAGGTTCCAATAATATAATGGTGTGTTCATATATCAGTGTTGTCCATTGGAGGGAGGTTTGATCTTTTCCCATATGCCTTAATTCTGCTCTGTTATCCACATTTTCATCTTACGCAGTTTATTATCAATATCCACCTATTTTACCATTATGACACCCATTCATCTCTCTTCACCTATTCTTACCCTCTTCGCCCCATTTAACTCAGCTCTCAGTGATCACCTGGCCCCATCCCTCCTAAATCAAGCCTCCCTCATCTATCACCCCTCAGTTCACTATCTTCACCCCTTTTCGTCTTTCTCATCCATTCTCCAACATGCAGCTAAGCGTCTCTGTCTTGGGCTGAGCAGAACAGATCAGAACAACACTGCCGCTGCTGTGGTCACCGGCTCATGACAAGGGTCTGTGGGCAAGGAAAAACCCCTTGAGGGTAAAGGATGAAAGAGAGGATGATATCCCTATTAAGAGCATGCACATTCACACAGACTCAAATGGACACTTGTGCATGCAGAAGAAAGCATGAATGCACCCACATGCACACAGTCAGACAAACCCAGACAAAGGCACGCGCATAGAAGAGATACTGCAATATTTAATGTTCCTGTGTGACTCATGTCTCCTGAAAGCCCATGCCTCGGCTGTAAATCTTTAGACTTTTGCAGCTCTGTGTTTTGTTTAGTGGTCATCTGGGAGCAAACACACACACACACACACACACACACACACACGCTCACACTGCCTCATAAACCTTTACAGTTATTATGATGGAAATCGCACAGGCAGGTGGAGTGAAGGCAGTGGCTGAATTAAGATATGTATACTGTTCAGACTTCAACATGCATTTGTTTTGTCTGCACTGCACTGTTGACAATGACTATTGTATTTTGACAATGAATATTAGGTACATGGATACATGATCAAGGCAGATGGCCGCTCACCTCAAGCCAGGTTCTGTTCGAGGGTTATGCCTGTTGAAAGGAAGTTTTTCCTCACCACTGTCACACCAAATGCATGCTATGGGGGAATTGTTGGGTCTCTGCAAATTATAGTGTGGCCTAGACCTACGCTATCTGTAGTGTCCTGAGAAAACTTCTGTTACGTTTTCACACTATAAATAAAATTTTATTTAATTTTAATGACATTATTAAAATAAATTATGAACCTAATATGAATCCTAGTCATAAAGTCATGACATACATCTTATTTTATTAAAGTCATGGCGAACTTAAATGCAACCCCCTGAATTCAAGGTTTTTGCCAGAAGTGGTGTTGCTTGATGTTTTGTGAAATCATAGCTTAGAAACCAATTGATATTGTGATGACCATACAGACCAAAATATGGTGGTGGACTGGTAGCTGGAGAGGTGCCAGTTCACCACCTGGGCACTGCCAAGGTGCTCTTGAGCAAGGCACCGAACCCCCAACTGCTCGGGGCGCCTGTCCATCGACAGGAAAAGCCATGGCATATATCCTCCAGATTACAATGTAGTGTAATATATGCAGTGTAGAGCCAAAGTAACATGTCCTCATATTGTAAGGCAGTACTACAGGATGGCATCTCAGTCTCTGTAGTTCAACTTATACAACTCACTTTTGATGTGTGACACTAAACACGTTTATTTGATCCATTGGTACCAGTTTCCTGCCATGTGTTTGGTTCCTCTATTCACACAAACCCCAGGTCTACTATGACAAATCATTCTATCTGACCTTGTAGACATACTATTTGCTACACAGAGCTGTCAGCTTTTGTGCAAAAATGGTACAATTGCAACAATTCTATAAACATGTTTAAATACCCCTGAGATTAAAAAAACACAGAATATACTTGAAGGTTAAAGCAGCTACAAGGAGATGGTTATTAAACAATCTCAATTTGATACTGATGCCTCTATATGACAAACATAAACAAAAATGACCATCAGCGAGAGAAGTGGCTATTTCTGAATACATAGTTATTCTTAATGCCTGTCCCTGGGTCCAATTCCCTGCAAAATCGTGCTTTATGGCACACAGACCTAAAGAGCAGATGTTTACATTTTCCTTGGCAAAGTTTCGCAGTGAGAGGTACGTTAGGAAGTTAAAGAAGGAAGCAGGACGTTGTATTTTGTGGTAGGGATGGACGATTTCTCAGCTAATACCAATACCAATGTGTAGAATTTTCATTTATTTATTAAATACAATATATGAGTTTACGTTGGTCGCTAAAACAAAGTTTACTTTGTTTCACCATCAACACATTACAGTTATTAAAGGGATACTTCACCGATTTAGCATTAAGCTTTGTATCAGTAGTCTGTCGTTTTTATATATTTTAAATGTGTAACACCACTTGAGCCACGGTGAAACGTTTCGTGTATATGGTTGAAATGACAATAAAACACACGTGAGTTGAGTTGAATGCCTCACTGTCTGTCTGTCTGTCAACGGTAGGTATGGCTTGGGAGTGGACTTGTAAAGCAGCGAAGCAAGTGCATTCTGGGATTTGGTGTGTCTCATCTACATGAGCCAAAAACACATTTTCTGGCTTTTCTCTGCCTAGAAGGCACCAATTTCCAAAAAAAAAAAAAAAATCACATTTCTACTACATAAGTAACCCAATTTAAAGAGATATTCAGCTTTCCAGTGGTGAAATATCCCTTTAATCTTGCATAGCTACATTTCCATATACATGTACCTTAATACTAGTCATGGTTGATCTGTGGTTTTATGGAACAAAAGCAGTTTGCAGGTGTTACCCATTAGTCAAAGCTCCCACATGCCATGAATAAAGCAATAAACAGAATCTTCCAGCCCATTTGTGGTGAGCAACCCACAGATAAAGCAGTCGGTCAGCAAAAAAGTCTCTATGAAAGTCTGTAAAATGCAGACATCCAGTAGTTTACTTTTAAGTTAGAAGAAAAAAAATAATGACGCAAGTGGTAAAAATGAAGTACTTTTGATTTTTGTTGACACGTTGCAAAACAAAAGTAAATGGAAAGATAACCGGTTTAGTTTTTCCAGAGATATAAGTATGATCTTAAATTGGTTAAAGCTGATGTAAACCCAGGATACTTGAATAACCAAACAAACAAAGAAATCTCTGGGCCCTACCATCGCAGCTCCATGGACGGTACACGTAAACAAAGGAGAACATGGCACACAAATGGAAGGAGTCACCAGAGCCTTGGCTGGCAGCTCATCACTTCACACACCTGGCTGCCGTCCCAGCCTGTTAGAGGCACTACCAAAGACCCGCCACAATCAAATTACTAGGAACACACAGCAAGGTAACACAATCAGTCCCCCAGTGACTTCTACACCCTGTTTTCTGGAGATTCTAGCTGAGACAGTCCTCTACCCCAACTGCTGCACAGCCTGTGACAGAAGCCGAGCAGAACCCTCTTTTTCTTGCCATCCTCACTACTAACCTTTTTTAATCTCCACACATTTGGACCCACCAGATGATCCACTGATTTGATAAATTAAAATGATAGACAGGCACAATCTATCTCCAGCTCAATAGCCTACAGTGTAGAGACTTTTTTATTAGAAGACAAATGTGCCATTTCAATGAGGTCTTCAATGAGATCGTTGGCCATTTCAGAAGTTTCTTAACCCAGCCTGGAACTTCAGTGTCTTTGCAGCCTATAGCCTGGAGCCTGTAAATCGATAATTATGAATCCATAAATCACGTTACGTAATCCGATTTCTCCACATCACTTCAAGCTAGCGTCATTCTGTTTGTTTAGCATGAAGGCTAACATCAGGGCCTTTCCGAAGAGGGCTTCTTTGTCATCGTAGCCCTTCCGGAAGCTTTGTACTCCGGCCTGGAACTTCAGTGTCTTTTCAAAGACTTTGCACAATAATTCCACAGTTATTTAGTCATCTCTTTGTATGAAAAGGTATTGATTTACTGTTAGCATCGGCCATCTTCACTTTCTGTATTCAGTGTGCTGAGTGTGTCGACCAGTCTTTCTGACTATCTTCTTCTTCTTTAGCGTTTTACGGCAGAGGCAACAGCAATGGTGTAGATGCTGCCACTTTCCTGACTGTGTTACTTTCATGCTACATTTACCAAACATGAAACAAATGAGCCAAAATAATGATATAACAGCATAAATGTAATGAATAATGCATAGATTCTCATTTCTGCATTTGGATAGTATTGTAGAAGGAGATAGCACACATTGTTTTTGGATAAAAGTGAATGGACGTTTCTGGGAAAAAATCTAAATACTTTTTATTTATTTATTTTAGTTACAGTGTTTATTTTTGTTTCCGCTGATAGCCAAGACTTGGGACAACATATTTAAACGCGTGTTCATTATTGTTCTGTGTGATTTAAATCCTTTTTTTGTAAGATTCAATTTCCGTTTAGTTTTTTTCTTTTGTCTTTATAGTCATATAACAATTTATACATTCATGTGACATCCTGCAGCATACATGTCCTGATTGCCCAGGTTGTTATGACAAAAAAAAATCTGTTATTTGATTGTGCATTACAGGGTTGAGGTTATACAAGCATTAGGTTATTACAAAAGGAAACCGGGCAAAAATGGCTTAGATCTCAAAGCGTTAAAAAGTACAAGTTGTTCCTACTCTAGTGGTGTTACAGTACTGAGAGCAAATATGCTGGATAGGACAATATCAAGCGAGGAATGTCTTAGTATTGAAACAAACTCGTTGAGAAATTAATATATAATGTTTTGTTAACTAGCACTGCCTGCTATTAAGCAAGCGGTTTTATCCACCCAAATAAATGACGGTGGAAAATTAAACTGGCAATTTTACTAAGCAAGATAGTTGACCTAAAGACCAGCTTATATTGTAGTAACAGAGTTTTTGTTTTTGTTTTTTGTTAGACCATAGAGCTCAGAACCTTACATTTAGCAGTGATAAGCAGGCCAGGGAACACAATCAGTTATTCGACTTCCAGTCACAGTCCCCAAAACATCCACCTTTCATTTTCCACACAGTTAGAATTATAATTGTACTCATTAAATAAAACACTGTTCTTTTTCAGGAGGATCTGTGAATTACTGACAATTAATTTTAATTAAGAGCATAACCCCTCTACATTGGACAGCATATGTAGGTGTACAAATTACACTTGTGTCATTTATATACACACACAATTTGTACAGAAAGACTTGGCTTGCGTAACTGGACCTAATTAGGTGAAAAGTAATCACTTGTACAGATTGTTTTCCAGACATCTTAAGGATAATGCTACACATTTTAATTAGATTTACCTTAATGATAAGGATTAAGGTTCAGGATGTAACGGCGAGGCACAATAATTATCAATGTGTCTATAAAATGAATGTATGCTAATATAGTACCTTGACAAGACAAAAAAAAGTGTGTGTTAATATATTGTAGGTATGTGTGTTGGTGTTTTTGTGTAGACTGAATTGCGTTTTGTAATTTACAGCACCAGCCCAGCCTTACTATATTGAGTGTGCTAAGCTTGTGTTTGTGTGTGTGTGTGTGTGTATTTGTGTCTTTGTGTGTGTGTGCAGCAGTTCCCAGCTGTCTTTTGTGCAGGATTGACTTCATTGTGTAATACTTTCCTGGCCATGCTTGAGGTAGCTTGAGCTATGCTGGCTTGGTGTAAATTGATAGGAGAGTGGAAGAGAGGTTTACTAAATTTGTAAACAATGCAATAATTTCCATGTATCACTTCGAACCAAAATGAACTGGGACTGCTGAAGCTCATTAGGATCTGCTCAATCGTAGCTCGTGGATTCTGACAGCACATTCAACAAAACAAGCAGCGCAGTGATTGGTAAATACACAAGCCAACGCGCCTGAGCACAGGATATCAAACCCATTTGGCTTTGAGTTTGATGTCTTTAATTGGCTTTTAGAACCTTGCGACCCTACCTCCTCTTGGCTGAAAATTCTTCCCCCACATTGCTTTTTTGGTTATACAGTATGCCAGCGAATACTTGTTGACATGCAAAATCGTTTAATGTTAAGAGAGAAAAAGGAGACTGGAGATGTTGCAGAATTTGGAGCATGATTGGGCATGGTTCTGGGAGCTTTCTCTCTCTTTAATAGTTGATGTGCCAGAAATGATGTTAATGCTGCAGATTTATCCTGCACATGCTCTTTGTCAACAATATATCACACTTGAATCTTCCAAAATGTCAATTTAGAGAACCTTATAATACAGCTAATTATTCAAGCAATTTCAAGAAAATCAAATGGATTTCTTTCAAAGGGTACAGATAAACCAGGCCTATGGGTTTGTCACAAGTAGCCTATTCTAACAAATATAAAGCCAACCATTGACCTCAAGAGATACCTTGGCTGCCTGAAACACATGGCAGTGTATCAGATAGGAACATCGGCTTGAAATGTATTTCAAATCAGGAGAGACTTAATTTAAGAGTGAAATGAGTTTAGTTAACATGGTGCACATTAAATGTTAGAGACATTGGCGATTATCCACCGCTGTTACATTTATGAGGGCTATAGAGGCCATGTATATACAGGAATATCCCAATGAAATCTAGACACTGGTGGTGGTGAAGGGATGAAGGAAGAGCCTGAAGGTCTGGATGGATGTGATGTAAAGCTAATAAAGGAGGAACCCTGGGCGCTGGGAATGTTGAGAACTGGAGGTGAATTAGAGGAGGGTTGCATCGATTTTGCGTGAAATGACAACTGACAGCAGCAGAGGACAACACATTTAAAGTTTGAATGCATTGCAATTGGCTCAAATTACAATGGACACATTTTCTCATAAGTCGTTCTGAATGAACTAACACTAAGCGTCATTTAAAACTTTGCGACCTGAATGAACCAACAGAGCAGCAGTGATCATTCTGCAACGCATCATAACTCGACCAGACAATGAGCAGGGACACCACAGCAGTAGCTGCAGAGAAAGATCAGAGCTTACCTAACCTATTTTCCTGTCTTGATACTCTGATTAATTGAATTGGCCACGTTGCACACTTGAGACACTGAGGGCGTGTATATTTAACCTGCTGGTTACACAATGTATTCAAATGAATTCAAATAAATTAAACTGGCTTAGTATCAGCCATAACTACAGCAGATAACTTCTAAAATAAAATTAAAATACAATTAGGCCTATATAAAGAAATCTACCTTTTACCTGGCTTGATACAATAACACAAGGTTTTCAGATGTTCAGCCGAAATCTGTGCTCTGTAGCGCCATCGGCAGAGGCATTAACTACATCAACATAGCTTTCTTTTCACTGTAAGTATTGTTTCCTGTTACAGGTCATTTATGATCATCAGATGAAAAATTACACAGTTTCAGAAACATTAAAAAGTTACATATAGTCACTTTAAATTCAAAATAATTCTAAACTTTGCAGTCCCATAATTGAGTTGAACACAAGTTATATCACTGCATGTTGACACCAGACTTCAGCCAAATGTACACACACACGCACGCGCACGCACGTGAGCACGTACGCGAGCACACACACACACACACACACACACACACACACACACACACACACACACACACACACACACACACACACACACACACACACACACACACACACACACACACACACACACACACACAATCACAAACATCCATAGATGTCAACAGAGATAAACCAGTAGATTAGCTCTGAGACGGCCTCAGGATGTATTTTATCTGGCCGAAACAATTATGGCTCATCATCCAGTCTTGACTCCTCTGATCAACCTTAAAGAGAACTAGACGCTATATGCCAGGACGGCCTATGATGTAATAGGAGCCACCAGGTTTTAATTACAGAAAATGTGGATGCCACGTCTGTGATTACAATAATTGTACAATATTGACAGTTAATACAAACTTGAAAACCGAACACAAGTGAAGAATTCTCCCGTTTGCCTAGACTTGGTCCCTTTGAATTACTTACATTGAGCACGTTTGTTCTTGAAAGGATACATACATTTGAGGTCTGTGTTATGCTGCATTATGTTGAGCGTAGCCTACATGTGGACTCAATGCATGGTCACATTGTTCAGAAGGTTTTTCCGTAACGATGCATCAGGGTTTTAAATGGATACACTGTAAGAAAATTAAGACCAGACATACTTTTTACCCCCACATTGTACGTGAGAGCTTTTGTTTCATAATTAATGATAAGATGGACATTTTCTCTTAGAATGAGTTTTGGCAGTCTGACACTCATCCTGAATTAGCATTGCACTCTGCTTCATTATTCAGTGTGAAACGCTTGTAATGATGCCAACGCAAAGGGTATTGTTTTCAAATTGAATTCAGCCCAGACTGAATTGTCCCTACCCAATTACAGATTCATAGCCACTAGACAGTCCTGAATAGCTCTGGTTGTACCCATGAGTGTTTTGTTTTGCCCATTGCTGATAAAAATCAAAATGTCTAATCCCCAGCATGATTGATTATATCATGTCCAAAATAAGCAACCCTAGATTGTTAAAACAAATTGCAGGTGGAACATCCAACTAAAATATCACATGCAATTAACACACATTACTTTAAACAAAAGGAAACTATCCAGACGTGCTACTTGTCAACAATCAGCAGTGCAACGTAATATTACCTACTTAACACTAGAAGTACCGGAATTCCATAACTACTAACTACGCTGAGCGGTCATTTTGACCGCCAGATTCCAAACTCTATAATCTCTCATGATAAATACCCAATTGTGAAATGAATGCATGTATTGTATTAGGATATCTTTAGAAAAATGTAATAAAACCGAAATGTACATTTTAATGAGTTTAATTATACATTTGAGTAGTAATAGGCTATGTGTTTCAATAATTTATATCATGGCATAGTAAACCGTAATTATTTCATACATTCATATCCTGAAAAATATGTTGTGGAAAGTCATTCAACTTAACTCATAACTGCCAAATAACAATTAAAAGTATGTTATTTGAACATTTATAACCTAACCTAACCGTTTTGGACCGTGTGCCGCTGCCCTTTCCCTCCATAAACTCCGCTCTCAGCTCCTCTGCCAGTTGCTGCATGAACTTCCTCCGGGCAATTTTACTGCTGGTGCCCTCCTTGGAGAGGATGTGTGCAATGATACCAGCCAGTTCAAGGATGTATAAAGTTACATGAACACGTAGACAGCCACCGGCCATCTACTGCTGCAACTTAATCTCACAGAATTCCGTGAAATGAACACGGGCCCTTAACTCAAAATCTGTGGCAGTTTCACGGAATCGCAAAAAAATCCGTGATGGGCCCACGGAAGAATTCCGTGAAATGAACACGGCCCCTTAAGTTAAGGAAAAGTTCGTGGATGGGCTTACGGTTCCATGACACGCAGAAAGAACGGGACGGTTCGGTTTAGGAAAAGAAGAAAGCGACTTTAGGAAACATGACACGCGGGACATGAACCACTGTCTCCGGGGTGAAAGTCCTGTGTTTGACCCATCCATCACCCCAACCAACCTCCTTACGCGGAATTTCGGCCTTACATACTACTCGCTACCGTTGTCGCTCTTAATGCTACGTCATCTTCTCATTGACTTTACTTTGAAATTGTTTTCCGTGGTGGCCACATGGAATTTTTTGCCACCACCACTGTTACCAGATCGTGATCATTTCACGGAATTCTGTGAGACCAGGCTGCGTCTATGTGTGCCGTGCCTTTCACAGAGTGAGCACCCGGTGCTTGCCTTCTGATTTAGAACAGAGTCCATCCACGCCGTAGTAGCCTACGTTACCAACTCTGGCTTTGCCTTCGGCCCATCGGTGATGCCCACACTTGTTACTCGAGACCGCTAGTTACGTTTCTCTGACAGAGACGATGATAGTTACTAAAAAATGCACCTTCAACCACACAAAAGATTAAAAACAATACTGCGAAAATCTGAGCGGTCAATATGATTGTGTATGGCCAAAATAGGTAAAAGTGATTGTATTTTCAGTTATTACAGATATAAATTTCGAAACAGTCAAAATGACCGTCATGGCCGTTCTAGTGTTAAGACTTGGAAGTATGCAACCAAATCTTTCAAGATAAAGTTCAAGATATAAAAACAGTGAAAAGCACCCAGTTTTTGCAAAACAACTGAAGAAGAAAATATAGGGGAAAAAATGGGGAAAACATGGAAGTAATAAGTGTCAAAAACGCCTATGACATACATTCTCAAATGCAAACTATAGACAATCATCAGCAAACACTAACCCTGGTTTTACCATATTTGCCCGTTATTAAGTTATGTAGCCTTGCATTCTAATTTAAAGGCATGTCTTAGTGGGCATGTGTGTGTTGCATCAGTCTGGTTTTGATCAATGAATATCAGTTTAATTATCTTGCACGTCGTGGTGCCTGGGATGGAGAAGTCCTTTTTGTTGGTTCTTTCAATTTAAATATAAAGGGATGAAAGCTGGACAAACACCCCTTGTTTGTTGTTGAGGTTAATATAACACATTTTTGGGTTAGTGGATTATTATGCCTCCTTTGCAGGCTTTGGAGAACAACATTCTCCCTTTGGTAATAATTAAGGATAGAATGGGGAACTTCCTATGGGTAACTGAACATACTAGACCTAAGGTGCAGAATATTAGCACATGCTGCTGCCTGATATGGAATAATGTCTCTGTGGAATTGACACTGTTAATATGATGTGTTTTGTAGTAAAATTTGACGTTTAGCTAGTATCACACACACACACACACACACGCACGCACGCACGCACGCACGCACGCACGCACGCACGCACACACACACACACACACACACACACACACACACACACACACACACACACACACACACACACACACACACACACACACAGCCTGTTGTAATGAGATGCACTCAGGTTACCCTTATACCCCTCATAATCACCCAGGCTATCCAATTTCCACCCTTTTTTTTTTTACACAGTTTGAATCTCAATGCAAGTCATGCTTCACAAAAGTAGAAACAAATGAAAATCGGGGGATATATATCCAGAGACATTTGAATTCTTCCTCTTTATTAGTTTTATCTCAAGTGTAATAACGCATTTATGGCCAAGTGGAGGCCGGCTGAGGGGGAAATTAGGAGCATCTCTCAGAGAGATATACATACCAAAACAGAAGCCCAGAAGCCTGAGAAAAAGGACAAAACACACTTAGACTCACACTTCAAGGATTTACAGTAATGGGCTTGTCAAAATATAACTTCACGCTGAGGCAGACAGTTGTATCTTTACTGTAATAAGTCACCATAACTGTTAAATGAAGGAAAAGATCTATTTGTCTATTGTATTTGTACTTGTGAATACGCAGGCCACAAGAAGTAATTAGGTTGTTTTGATGTTGTTGGCTCACTTTTACTCGTGACATGCTAACGGCAACAAAGGATTCCATTCACTAAGCTAAGCTAAGCTAACGGCGGCTCCGCCGGACTGAGAGAATGCATGCACTGAGACAAAACATGCGTTTGCCCACCTATCTACATCTATGGGAGACCGTGATAAGCCCTATTTCAACAAACGGTGGCGTATTCCTTTAAAGCAGAGCATACGCTGACACGCATGCTAATTCATTCACGCATGCTAATTCATTCATTCACATTCACAAGATTCATAAAAAGATATGAACAATAGGCAAATATGTACACACATCATTGATGTCTTTGTCTTTCTCCCACACACCCAATTGTATGCAAGCATGCACACACACACACACACACACACACACACACACACACACACACACACACACACACACACACACACACACACACACACACACACACACACACACACACACACACACACACATAAATTCAGGACGTTAGATACATCAGGCAGAGATGGTGCTATAAATTACAAAATACAACTGCTTATCTCAACATTGATTAAAAGGGAAAATTGGCCCTGAATCCATCTAGAGCCCAAAATGGTTAGAAATGAATAAATCATAGCTCTTATCCCAAACAGCAGAAGGAGAAAATGAGCAATATCCTAGAAAGCTTTAATTCTTTTCCCAGTGCAAATATGAAGGGTTGTTTAGTGAATTCTAAGCAGATGCTTACCTGATTGGAATGTGATGCACAGCAGCAAAGGTGGAGTTATGGGCAATCCGATGAGAGGAGCACATATCCAAATCCAGCCTTTAATTTCACCACAAAGAGTAATTTGAAAATACTGTAGACAGTACACATCAAAATAAACTGGCTGTGTAATTTATCAGATATTGAAGGATCAAAGCCTGAATGGAGACAAGAAAAGTAGTAAAAAAATGTTTGTTGCATGCATAAATATTGTAAATTTCAAGGTTTTTGTTGTTTTGCTTGTCTCCAAACTGATTGACAATGACTGACCAGATACTTACATTTAGCCCAAGGATTTTATGTCTAATGGATACTATTTATCACAGTGCTTTGCAATAGCACGCTGGATATTTTGAAGTAGGCTAAAAGTTAATCAGTCCAGAATATAGATTGGTTTATTTTTATCTTAGTCATTTGCAGGCATGAATTGGACAAATGGTTCTTTCTGGTTCTTTAAATGATGGAATGAATCGCCCTATTTAAAATGTAGGTTATAGCCATTGCTCTGATTAATGAATTCCAGAAAAAAAAAAAATGTAAATGCATGTACTCATCCCAGACCCAGCTGAGTATTTTTCCCTCCTCATCGCCCCCTCAAAGAGCAGAGCTTTACCTTCTGAAATCTGAAGAACTCAAATAAACAAGCACATCACACAGCCTCACACTGGCTCACTTTGATTCCCAGTTGTATCAGTTGTGCATGTAATCTTTTGCACTGCTGCTCTTTCATCTCTCCTGTCTGTACAATGAGCATGGCCAACACAGAGGAATGATAGAATAAAGTGGAAAAAGAAGAGGTGCAAGGGCAAGAGCCATGTAGTACAGAATCTGGTATAAAATACATAAATAAATATACTATGTTTAGTGATAAATTTGGGGGCAATATTTTCTAACAAAAAAATAATGTTTGAAATCTAGCCAGGGTTGTTCTTGTTGAAAAAGGTTCATCATTAGAAAGATCACATATAAGACAGTTGATCAGGTCTCATTTTTTCAGCAAAAAATATCCTTAATGACAGATGGTAGAAAGGTGATGACTGCGAGGCAAATATCAAAAAGCACAACTGTTGTTTGATATACTAAATGTGCATAAACCTAAAGTATATACATTTGCAGGAGACAACCTTTGTTTCCCATAAGGTATAATTATTTATACAGAAGTGGCGAACCAGTGTTTTCACATAATAAAAGATTTTGTGTGCTCAAATATTTTGTTGCTACAAAATCTTTTTAGGATGTCCAGTGCCATTTACAGATACAAAGGTAGCAATTTCCTTTTATCACCAGAATGTGATCCATCATGACTCTTCATATTGTGCACTGTGTTCGGCAGCTGCTGGAGGTTTTGCAATCCATTCCCTAAAGCATCCTATCAAATTCTCAATCTGGTTAAAACTCTTCTTTCTCTTCTCTCCAGCAGGAATGTTAATTCCTCTGAGTCAGGACTGCAGTACATTTAGTTTTTTAACTATTTCATATTAATATTAGGTAATGATGTTATTTTATATTTTCTTGTTTTCGCTGTCTTATACTTTATCACCTCACCTCCATGTTTGCTCTCGCGATAATTACTATGGCCATGAGAGGTTGCTGCCTAACAACAAACGTAAATATGAGTCGTTATGAGCTGCTTGCACAATCGCCCTATACCGTCGTCTTCTGGGTGACGATCGTCTGGATCTAAACTAGACCTTCAAAGTGCAGTAATCAACTGATGCGGATGCTAAAGTGTGTCCAACTGTCACAAAAGCCATGTAAATCATAAATGCTCTAAAAAAAAAAGTACTAACAGTGCACAGACAGTCCCTCTAAAGCCAAACACATTCGGCATGATTAACTTCAGTGGTTTACACTACCATTAATAGCACAATCTCACATGTGATTTTGTTACAAAGAAATGTATGCAATCATGGAATTTCAATGAAGAAAACGTGAGATATGAATTTTCAAAAAAATACACACTATTGAAGACATTTCAGAAATCATTAAATAAAGCCATTTGCAACCGCCAGAAGCCTGGTTGGGAATGGGCTATTTAAATCACAGCTGTCTTCACACTGCATGCCCTGAATCCATTAACATGTGAGTTGTTTTAGTGAAATTCCTTTAAAAAATCCATGTAAGTAGAGTGGTTTGTAACGTTCAGTTGGTTCATTGGGCTTCTTTCAATTGTAAATTCACACACAACTTTCTTTTATGTCAACTGATGCACTATTAGGTTGGTTTTCTCTATGAGTACAGTGATGTCTTCATTCAATCTGAGAACACATTTTCTAGCAATTACCACAGAGGCCAAAAAGTCTGCAGGTTTTCATTCCAGTGTAAACTGTGTGATTTACTGATCAACATATTTTACACCAGAGAGCTGCAGCTAAGGTGATAGGATGATTAGCAAATCAGAGTCTCCCTAACTTATTGTAAGAGGTGTTCAGACTGAACACCAAGTGAATTTTAGGGGTGATGTGATTGCATAAAAGGTCAGTTGAAAGAAGTTTTAAAATCTATCTGGGCTGTACATAGCTAACCACATACACACTGTCAGCAAGCTGGCTGTGGCTTATAAATAGGGACTGCAAAAAGAAATTAGTGGTCACATTTGTGTGAACAAAGTACATTCATCTTTTTTAGTAGCTACCTTCAGTCCCTCTATTTGTTTGATGGAACATTTGCAGGCTGTAGAAACACCAGCATCTTTCCATGAATATAAGCACAAAGGTATTTCCTATATAACGTGAGCTCATGTGCTTGATATCATAGAGGGCATCAGTCATAACATAGAAGTTCAGGAGTCTGGAGGACAAGGCCATCAGGGATGTCTGCACCTTTGTCCTCTTTGTCATATTTAGCTGTGTGTGTGTGTGTGTGTGTATGTGTGTTTACAGATGTGAGGGCTTAGCAGGCTACTGACCACCTGGAGCTTGACTGGCATGTTTGCTGCGCAGCAGGTAGTGTGGGCATGTCTCCAGAACCATCATTACACAACCTTGTTCCTTTTTCATACTTTCTAAGTTCATTCGCTCCACTTAGTCGCTTTGTGTTTGATGGTTAAGGACATTATCTGGCAAAATGAAAAAGCCTGTAACAGCAACATTAATCAGTGGTCGAGTGCATTTTTGTCTATAGTGTCTTAAAGGCATATTTGTAAAGACACCTTCATTGGTAATTTGGTTTTCTGACTAGAATAACTAATACATGTGCATTTGCTTGTACATTAAGACAGATAACTTAATGTGGACTTCAAAGTCATTCTCATGCATTCATTTTACTTGTGATAGGGCCTAAATGTCGGTGGTGCCTAGTGTCCCTGTGTGTGTGTGTGTGTGTGTGTGTGTGTGTGGTGTCTTAATGGGTGCATGTGTGTGTGCTGTAAACCCTTGAGCCATGAGAGCTTATGGCTTTGAGGGCCCAGCCCCTCCAATTAGGCAGAATTCTCTTTACTTGTCTCTGCAGGGAACCGGCAGAGAAGGCTTGTCTAGTTTCTCACTCTACCCAGAGTAATAATTACCTGAGATAATTACTTTCCTCTCTCAAGCAATTAATGCCAATTCCAGGGGCAATGGTTTGGGACTCGGGCAGGGACTGAGGTTATGCACACGCTTGGAAATTAACAGCAGGGAGCTTTTAATTTTTTTTGCTGTCTTTATTAAACACTTTGAGACATGTAACTCTGGGACGTGTGAGCCATGGCATGATGTAGTAAACTGTAAAACAGAGGGAGTCATAGCAGGGAGAGGTATACCAAAACAAAAGACGGTGTAGTGGTGTAGCGGAGGGTGAAGTGAATGATATTACTAATTTAAAGAACACTTATATCTGAACCAAACAGCTAAGTAAAGCTACACATACAGCTGTGCTTGTTAAATGTTACCATATCACTCATACACCTCCACAGGTATTAAAAAACAAAACAAAAAAACATCCGTCTCCGACTATGGTTGTGCTTTCAATGAATGACTAGAACAACCCTTTTAACATTGTCATATGGAGCAGCATTCAAATGAGTGGGATCAGGATCAAAACCATACATGGCGGTTTCTGATCCTGCTGTGTGTGTTTTTGCACATGTGCACACGTGTGAATAAGCGAAGCTGATAGCCGTCACATGCAGCTGCCACCCTGGGCGGAGTGCTCATATGCTGTTGCCAGTGTCTCATCATGGGGTATGCAAAACATTGTGAGAGAGTGACCCAGACTCAAAACCAGTCTTTTTTTTCCCCCTCTTGGACTCTTGCAGCTCCAGAGATAAAAAAAAGGCACACAGCAGGGAAAGATGAACACTCATCTCGTTGTACGGCAACAGATCCCATCAACTGATTAGTTATTCTTATTCTGTATTTTTATTCCCTTATGGAATGGGGTGATTAACACAATAGGTTTGTTAACAATGCAGCAGGTATACGAGCAAGAGTCATGTTTTGTAAGCTCTGCATAAACTGTGCTATGTTGCCTTTTGAAAGTTTGTTTCTCCGTGTGAAGAACCATGCGCGTTTACAAGTCCTTTAAAAGCATTATGCAGTGTTATAATGCATCACAAATAAGTAAAGTTTCCTAAAAAAAACACTTGCCTTTTTTATTTTCTACTTCAAATGTTTATTTTACATTCATGCCATTGTCTAGAAGAATTTAGAAATGGTGAGTCACATAAGGGTAGCAATAAGAGTAGATTTAGTTTGAAATATTTGATAAGATAATTAGGATATTTATGTATAGTAAAATAGACCCGGCAGTGTATTTGTTTGTAATGACCCCTCAACCTTTCCTGTGTTGCAACAATTAGGCCAAACATGTCACTTGTACATACTGTAGGATATATCATTTCTGTAGCTTGATATCATTTCACTTCGCCATCGGACGTTGTATAATGTAGGAGGATACATAACATGACATTTACTGTGGACATTAAGCTCCCAAAAGGAAGAAACATCCTGCCACCCTGAGGTCTACTCCTACCAGTAGATTTCTATCTGGTTATTCATTAAAGAGGACACTTAAGTGATGTTTGATGCCACTACACGCTATTGTCATATTTGTTAACAGCCTGATCATACACAGGAATACATGAGCAGGCATGGCTTGTTGCATATGTATTGAAGGACAATTCATTAAGATGAGTTTTACTGACCAATCTTTGATTGAAGCACACAGAAAAATATTTTGTAGCAAATTGCCTCAACACTAACAGACTGCATTTTTAAGATGTAAACAATAGGCATATGGCAAGAATGGTCTACCAATTGTTTATCCATTTGTCTTAACTGGCCATATTAGTGTATTAGTGAATCAATATCTAATTATTTTTGTTATCTTGAATCCACACAGATTACCTACTTAGTGTAAATTGGAAATATTGTTAGACATATTGGTTTTCATTGGTTGGTACTTAAATAAAAAAGGGTGTGTGTGTATTTAGTTAGTATATACTTTTACATATTAGCAAATTATTATTTGTATTGTACATTGTGTTTATACCATTTATGTGCAGTACTGTGTTTTCATCAGCTCATTTCAGCATGCCGTGTGGTGTATGTTTGTTCCCTCTATGATCAGCTAAACCCTTTTTCACTTATTTACAATTTACTCAACACTCATTTACAGAAGCATTAGAGAGATGTTTCAACAGCACGATAAACAACTACAGCCTCCAAACTTACAGAGTTGAATCAATTCCTCTCTGACACTCATAAACAATCAGCTTCATAAATGTCAGATGAATTAAATGCCTGTTGTAGCCCTATCAAACTACAATAGCATTAGCTAAGTGCGCCTCATAAACTGGCAAGTGTGCGGCGTAAAAAGTGCAATGCCAATTTCTTTCTCTCACACGCAGGTGTGATCAAAGTACACGTGTTACCATAGTTGGGGGAAAAAAGAAAAAAACTGCATTAATATGCACACAGGAAAACTATCCAGATACATTACACATGACACAACTCACTTCCTGTGAGGTATCTGGGAAGTATGAAAGGAAAATCACTATTCATGTATGACAGAGAAAGAAAGAGAGACATGGGAAATAGTTGAGAAAGACAGCATCACAGAGAGAGATGGCATTTAAAATGTATAGCTGTTGTTGTTTGTATCCCATTACCATGGGAAGCAAAAGGACCACATTGTTTCATCAACAGTGAGTAAATGACAGTGTGTCACCTTTAGAGTGAGCAAGAAACAATACCTGTAATGACTCATTGTGTCCATGATAAACACAATGAGTCCATCTTTTTAGGCTGTTTTTGGCTGCCAGGAACAGATAATGCGCATGTTAAATATCCATTTAATTACAATAGATGAAGAGTTGTTCTTGTGCCATGAGATGACATTTCAAATGCCATTCAATAAATCCTCAAGTCTAACCTATTGCTTAACTGAGTACCTTATTTCAGGTTAAATAGATCAGATGAAAATGTAATGATGCCCACATTAAAGCAGAGCCACTGCAACAACAAGAAGTAAAAGTACATGCAAAGAATGGAATATATATATATATATATATATATATATATATATATATATATATATATTTTTTTTTTTTATTATTTTTAAATGAGACATATTTTGTATACAGCAGGGAGTTGTATGAAGATGTGCTAAAAGAATGGATCCTATGGCTATACAATATTGCAGCAGAATTACATTATGTCCCTCCACAGTGGCAGGAATTTCTGATAGGTAAGTATGAAATGTATACACTACAAAAAAGAGATAATTATGAAAATAGCGAGAATTATGAAAATAGCAATTAACAAACCATCACAGCACACTTTCAGCCTCCGGACTGGGAAGATAAGCTGCTTTAAAAAGAGCCATTATGAGCTTTAGTTTTCAGTGAACTATGTGCGAGTGAATTTGAGTTAGGTGAGGATCTAACATAAACATGCAGTGTTTATGAAGACCATTTCTAAAATATAATTGTATGCTCCAAATCTATTTTACAATAATCAGGTTTCTTACTGTTAGATGAATCATGATGTTGAGATTTACAAAAGAACAGCCATTGAAAAGTGTTGCACATACCTTACATATTAAAACAATAAGGGGGATTTTTGGTGGAAAAGAAACTGTTTTATGCCCATTTATTAATAAACATAATGTATTATGATCAATTGTAGTATGATGCTCAATCCTGTAAGGAGAATGTCCTCAGCAGAGAAACAACAGCCTGTTCAAATGCCCAAAAGGACCACAACACAACAGTGTGTGCTTACAGAAATATTGGACGTTGAGGACGGATGTAGGGATGGCTGTGTAAGGGGGACCACAGATGTAACTATATTGCATTGTTAATGGTATCATATATACTTTTTTTATAGATACTACTTTACTCCTTTACTTTTCTACTTCAGTCTTTCAGTCACTTGCTTCCAAATCAACATCTGCTGAAATGTAGAACCCTTGATTCAACATTCTCAGTAGTAGTCCCCTGTAGCCAGTAGTCACTGTACGAATACCTAATGTATAAACAAGAAATATAAATCTGCTGCTTTTATAGAGTAAGCAAGTGATACATCTGTGCCAAATGTGTTTTTTTTCCCAATGCCATGAACAACAACTTTAATGAGATAAAGTGACAGAAGATGAAAGATGTAAGGATGAAAAACTCCATGTGAGTGACAAGTGATGTTTCTGCTGATGTGAACAAATGCTGTTTTCATCATTTCAGTGCTGGCACGTTAGATCATTTTTGCATTAGGTCACTTATTTAACTGCTAATGGGTTGTTATCAGCACTGCTCCACCCAGTGGCTCAGAGTGGCCTCAGGCATCCAGCATGAAGCAGTCTCATTATCCATTTTTGCATTGTGATCACTGTTTTTTTCTGTCTAGTTAACAACAGTCATATACTCAAAACTTGGAAAAAAAATCATATTATAGATGCATATGACAATCCCGTCGTTTATATTCAACTCGGTTTTTGAGCCACTGCAGTGTCATTTAGACCCTGACATTTCTCTCAATGAATCACTGTGATTTTAGGACCTGTGGTGTCGTTGCCATTAGCTGGGTACATCTGCATATGATTAATCAACTGCCTCCCTCGCCGTACCCTGACTTTTTGAAAAATGTGACATTCATGAGGGTTCTCTTTCTTTAAAAAAATATAGAGGATCATTGGAGTATTTCTTCATCTCTAACATTTTCACCAGATACCATACATAAAAACTGTTTAAATTGCTATGGGCACTTGCTAAGCATATTCAATCAGCCAGATGTAACAACTAACGCTATGAGAAAGTGCACTCACATACCCATGGTAAAATGGTAAAAACACAAACGCATGCACCAACATGAATATTTGTATTTCGTTGTCAAATCTGCTCAGTGGCTTGACAATTTGTATAATTCATCCATTACAATGAAGCCCCATCTCTTTTCTTCTCTTTCTTTTCATTGACAGAAAGTCAGCTGGCATAGTAAAGTCATCTGTAAAGGAGACTGATGGCTAACAATTGATGTGCCAATCCCGTCTAGACAGCAGCACTTCATCCCAATTTATGTTGGAAATACAAACATGATCGCAACAATAGCAGGATTACCAACACCATAAAGAGGAGAGGAAGAAGTGGAGGAAGACAAGTGATGAGGATGAAATTGACAAAGGAAGATAGATTGCAATAAGCCTGGACTGTGGAGGACATGATGGTATCAATAGTGAGAGATATGGATTTAATATAGAGGGAGGAACAAAATACAAATAAATGTAGCCTCATCAGGATACCATTGAGTGAGCGTCAGTGAGACGAAGGTTTGGGATTGAGTTCATGTGTGTTGCGAAGAAAATGGCAATATGAAGACAATAGCACACATACAGATCCTTACGCAGACAGAGACGTTCAATTTGATGGTGTTGTACAGAAGCATGAGCTGACATTTGAATATTGTTTATTCAAAACTTCTAACTAATCTTTGATCAACAGTATGACTATCTGTTGACTTACATCTAGTATCACAGGCTTATCTAATAATGCAAGGGCCTGTCAGGACGTTTTTAGTGTTCTATGAAAAGAGATAAGAAAAGATACAAAACTGCCTGCTAAACTGTAGCCTTATTAAGGTTGTTTTTGATCAAAAAGATCACTTTAATACAATACGGTTTATACAGTACTGTACATAGCAGTACAGAATTAGGTTACGTTTCCAAGATATCGCCCCATTCATTTAATAATCCATGCCCTTTAGGATTTGTGGTAGAAATAATAAAATATAGATTTTTCATTCGACATTCTGTGATGCAATTAAAGCTGACCTCGACTCAAATTTAAGAATGCAGCCTGTGACGTCTGCTGGTTGTGTGGAGGTTTAATTTGGTGTGTGTGTAAGTGTAAGTGTGTGTGTGTGTGTGTGTAGGTGTGTGGGGGGGAGGAAATAAAAAATGCTGACGTAATGTCTGATGACCAGCTACACAAATAGGCGTCCTGCCAGACAGTTAAAGATGATATGTGGATAGTTCAAGCTCCTCTAAAAGGTTTGCAGTCTGCAATTCTATTGCTGAGATGAGGTGAATGTCAGGAGGATCAGAGTGTGTGCTTGCACTTTTGCATGTGTGTGTGTTTCTATGTCGATTTCTCCATCTACTGCCCTATTTACTTACCCCTTCTGATGAGTAGAGTGTTGACTTGGAGCTTGTCCTCTGTTTCTCTCTCCGTTTGGCTCAAAGTGTAAACCACCTTGCTACTATGACCCTCAGGGTTGGGTCACCAGGTGTTGGTCATTTCTTTTCCTCATTCTTCCAGTATTCCAGTAGTATGTTGGGTTTGGTTTGTGATCTATGTCAGCATGTGACTTTAGGCAGCTTTCCAGTTTGTTCCCAACGTTGCATGTTTTGGTTAATTAACCAGTTCGAGTTTTAGCAGTGTGTGCAGTTTTCATTTTGTTTTATTAGTAGATGTGTTGCATGTGTTAACAGTTATTATTTGCATGAGTTTGTGGATTTGCTGTGTGTTTTTCTAATTGTTTGTTAGACTGGGATTGAGAGAAGCAGCTGTGATTGCCTGGACCACACCCCCCCACAGCTCATGATTGGCCACAGGATCTAATGATGTGGTGGTTAAAGGTGGATGCAAGAAAGGTGTGGGGAGGAAGGAAACAAACAGGAGGACAAAGAGAGTATTCGGTGCTGGGACCTGCTGGAGGAGAGATGTGTTTTGTAGTCTTTTTTAGTCTTTTTTTTATTGCTGTGCAGAAGGAGCCGGTTGGATTTTAAATGAATTATTGAAGAAACCATCCTGTGGAGCTTAAGTTTGTTTTTTAAGCGTGGAAACGCCTCGTTTTGCTGGTAACAAAGGACTTCACACCACTGCGTGACATCTACAGTGCAGTATTAGCTTGCTTCCCCCCGCCCCTCAGTTAGTTGATGCAACCTCCTCCACACTCTTGTTTTTGTTGTTTTTGGCCTGAAAATCTGGGGCAGTCTTCAGATGCATTTGTTGATAAAGGTCAGTATATTCGTAATGGTGACGGTCCTGTTTTATCTGTAGTGGAGATGCTATATCTTAAAATACAAAGCAGGCAACCTTCTATTCTTGAACTAGATAAATGGTGCCTTTGTTTGGGCATCGTTATATCTATCTCTGTGGCTACCTGCCTCTAAGTGGCTAATGTCTACTTTTCAAGCACACTGAGTCTGTGTTTGCAAAGTATATGAAAAATAACCTTGTGTTAAACTGGTTGCTATGGTTTTGAAATGAACATGACCTGAATTATGTTCCTCTACTGCACCTTAGTTGTCTGATTTGACGGTAAATGGATGATTTGTTTCATTGCCAAATTTGACCTCCTGCTTGACCTCGTGTTCTTTTGTTCTACCAGGTGTCATAGTCCGGATGGGCTGAAATATTTCATTATTAACGCAAAACAAAGAGGTAAATGTAATTGTTCAATCGTATTGCTTCTGTAAATACATCTATGCAACTCACATTCTGACAGCAGGGATCACATCTGTAGGTTTTTGGAGATGACACCCATCAGGACAGATTCTGAATAGTGACTGTCAGTGGTGAGCTGCAGCCAATTCTTGTGGATTCAGGGTATTTGGGATCACTGATACTTATTTTTAACCTTGTTGCTAGGCATATTGGAAAGATTATATTACATTTCATATTCCATTCATTTAGATTCTTAGTATATATTGCAGCTCCTTGTAGGCATAGTTAAAGCATTATTCAGGACTTGAATATGAGAAATGCTTCTTTTTGATGTAATGCCTTTTCAAAAACAGAAAGAGCTTAAGGACACTATCTTGTACACCGACGCATGTATCATTCCTATCTTGCACTCGACGCACAGCAGACTTTTCCCTCCACAGACGCACGTAGGTAAATTAGGGCATGAATTTGCGCTCCCGGGGGTGGTTCAGCGAAAAGAGGAGGCGTGTTCAGGCGCAAACGTTCCCTGGTGCTATTTTGCAGTTTCAGAAAACAATTCCGCCACTGACCAAAGCACAACTATAAAACCCCCTTTACAGTACCTACCAGCTGAATTCTCACAGTCTTCCCGAAAATGGTGGGTTCGGGACTTTTTCGCCACACAAACCTCTGACTCTGAATCATCATCCGACTGTGACACTGTAGACTCTGGCACTAGCACACTAGCCGTAGGTCGGAAGAACGAGTCAACAGTTTGCTTGCTCATTGTTCAGACGCACGTAGCAGGTTGTGATATCTGTCTCTTTCCCACAGACGTTTACGCATGCTCGATTCTCTCTAGGACCCTCCCCCTCCACACATTAGCCACTTACAGGTGCCATTCCCTATCCTTCTCACACTCATTAGCCTGCCACAGATTCTGCATTCATTGACGCGCCTGTTCCATGTTTAACGTGTGAAAAAATGAAATAAAAATAAAAAAGGGGCAAATTTACTGGATGTAAAATTCAGTCACACACTTGCACACTCTCAAATGTTGGTCACAGTCTGGAGCCCTGGTACACATGTAAAACATTGAGTATTTCAGAATGTTCTGCCTCACAGTGTCCACATGGGTTCATCTTTTCTTCAATGATTGACATTAATTTATGATATTAGGTGAAACTTAGTGTGCTGAATTTTGAACAAAGTTAGAAGTTCTCTGAGTGAAGAGACTATCTCTCCACCGTTACATAATTATGTACCGGGATGATGCCCTTGAGGTCAGGTACGTGGATACTTCTTTAAGACACACCGGCTTGCCCGGACACGCCCTATGCTATTATCTATAAAGCACCTGTGCTGGCATGGAATCACTGATAGTTTGATCGGAACCATCTCCGACCAGCCTACAGCTCGAGAGATAGTCTCTTCACTCAGAGAACCAAGGTTACAATGTAACCGAGCAATCTGTACAAAGTTCAACGCACAATATCATGGAAGTATTGCCGTGTTGATGACAGACTCATTTCAATTGTGGTGATGTTAATATGATTTTGATTTTGACATACTACTTCTTATTAACTCCTATATCTTTTTTTTTTATTCAAAAATGGAAGGACTGCTCCTTAAGGGTGAAGGCATTAGAATTTTGGAAAGATCAGCATGCCAATAAAGTCTTTCTGCATTTCAATTAGGGCCGGCTCATTAATGACTCATCTGAAATGGCACATTCTGAATGAACAACTCCTTTTTAAAATGTGGCATTAGTTGCCTCTGAGGCCAGTGTGCTAATAGAAAAGTTAATTACATCAGAGGCATTCATGTTAATGTATGTTCTTTGATAGAAGCAATATAATAAAAGGTTAGAGGAGTGTGTTCCAGTCCCCCGATACCAGACACACTTAATTGCTTTTTCTTGGGTTCCAAAGTCATTTGACAATGTTGCAAAATACAGTTGTATATTAATCGTGAGTGGCTTGTTAAGCTTTGTTAAAAACAGTGTAGTGTAGTTTTGATAGACTTCATAATGATTTGACCAGAATATTTTATATAAATATGTTTATGGTTTGGAATTTTATATGCATATGTACTGTCAAGGTTAACACTTATTATTTAGGCTGTGATCTACAGGCATAAAACATAAAGATTAGCACAAAGAGAGAGCAAGGAGTGATCATAACTTATCCTTGGAATCCTTAAACACACCAACAGGAAGACAAATGTTTTCCTGCTGCCACCACATCACCATGCATGCACAATTTTAATATTCTACTGAAATTAATTAGGAGCCATAACTGTGTTTTATAGGAAATAATTTAAAAAAAATACATATGATATGATGATAAAAGTATATATGATTAATAGAAAAAAACATGCACAAACATTCGAGTTTCTGTTAACACCACAAGCCTAAGCCTAATCTAAAAAATGATGATAGAAATATATTTTGTGACCATTTGAAAAAACACCACACAGTATACGTTTTGCAATGCCAGCTTTTATACTGGAACAAATCTGCCATTCAGAAGCCTTTTATGTCTAAGGAAAATCACAAAGATACATAGCCTTGTGTGAAAAAAAACTCAAATGTGGGGGAAATGTAACTTGGTCTAATATATCATCTTGACTTGTACTTCATCCCTTAAATAACCGACTGTCCTTGAAGAATTTCCCAATATTCTGCACACAGTTCTGAACTTGTACTTAAGGAACCTACAGTAAGGATGACTGAAGGTGTTGTGAAGACTTCCAACTTATTAAATGCTATATAAATTGTTTCATGTAGTTAGTATGTTTTAGTAATCTGTGTGAATATCTTGTTCTAAAGACATAATACAGTTAAGAACAGTAAGGATGTCAAGGCGACCTCTAGCTCACCCAGTAAGAGCGTGTGCCTCATGTAGGCTGAGTCCTTTGCAGTGGCCAGGGTTCAAGTCCGACCTGTGGCCCTTTCCTGCGTGTCATCCCCCATCTCTCTCCTGTCTTTCCACTGTGACTATCTAATAAAGAGAAAACGCCCCAAAACATAATCCTGAAAAAAGAACAGTAATGATGTCATTTCACCTGTATCAGGGACTCCACTCGATTATTTGACTTGATTTTAAGACACAAGATATACTTTGGTTGCAGTGTACTACAATGAAAGAAAGCATTTTAAGAGGTTAGCCATTTACATGTATGGTAAACATGGATGTATCCTTAGTCACTGAGTGTACAGTGGTGTATAACTCTAAAACAAACCAAGCTTGGACATGACTAGTTGGTTGGAAAGTGTTTGATATGGTGTTCTGTTTGGTTTATAAGATGTTACTGGCAGTTTGCTGAGTATGTCTGGGATATGTGCCATGGTCATCATGGGTGGGTCCCTTTTAATGTATTATGTGTGGCACCAAAAAAAACAGAGGAGTAGCCTGGCGAGAACGTTTCAGCACCTTGGAGTGAGAGACAAAACAGACTGGGTTTAATTGTTTTGGCACCATGGAGAGAGAGGGAGAGAGAGGCACATTAAATACTAATAGTGTTAAGTAGACACTTTGTAATATTCTCAGGGAGGCTAGAGAGACTGGGTTTGAATGTTTCAGCACCTTGGAGAGAGACAATACTAGCACCCGAAAAACCTCAAACTGTACTGACTTAACATCTCGTATTGCTAAAATCATATTCACAACCAGACATAACTGTTGCTGTTTTTTGTTATATTTGTGTAAGTTTACTATTTGCTCTCCACCATAGCATCTTAGAGTATGGGTAAGTATGGGCATCTAATGCAAGTTTTAATGCCTGGCCCAAAAGATTTGAGATCAGATCTCCGTCCATCCACACCTGGTCTAAAAAAAATTCAAATATAAGTCTCTTGTGTCTCATTTTACAAACAAAGTAAGCCGATGGAAGCAAAATACCAAACGTTAAGCTGGTTGAACACCAATGTCCCTCTGTCAAGATACTAACAGCTTACTGTAATGACAACATGCTGCACTGCACTGTAGGAGATATACCAGCTTAAAGGGACAATGTTCAACTCTATTTTCTTCTTAGCCTTTATGTTAGTGTCTATAGCAGGATACTGGGCTGTACTCCCAGCAGAAAGCCTTTGCTGCTGAGCAGAGAGATAGAGGTGGACAGACGGATGGGTACAGTGGACAGAGAGAGGGACATAACCAGATTAATCATCTCATCATGTGTGATTAATTTAGAACTGAGCGCCATTGGCAGGGTAACACTATGAACCAGACACCCCATTGACAGGTCAATATGTTTACACTGATGGATTTGCTCTCAAACATGTACGTACGTACACACACACACACACACACACACACACACACACACACACACACACACACACACACACACGAAAGGGAGAAGGCTTTCCCTTCAATTTGTCAAGTAAAAAAAAAAAACATCCAGGTTAAACGAGGACTGCAGCTTCAAAAAAATGTTATGATGTAATGTCAAACAGCTGACTAAATAATAGCAATATAGTTTTGACTACGTCAGAGTTTAAAGGTATAATATGCAATGCTTTCCTCAAAAAACTATGTAGAGACTAATACAAAAGTAGTTCCTCTTCAGTCATCACTGATGACCCACTAGAAGTGTGTGGTGGTGTGTGTACTGCATCTGCAGAGACCCTGCCCTATGCCTGTATTTTGTCTTTAAGAATAGAATAGAATCCAGGGCGTGTGTAGTTGAATGTCATTATGATAATTCATTTTAAAAGTGTGCCCTCTCATTGAAACGATCGCATGTCATCACTTTTACAGCCCTGGATCCTGGAGTGCTGGTGCCATTCAACCGGGTGACTCTTTTTCTGCTTCGTGATGAATAATGGGCAAGTTGAAGGAGCTGATGGGATTACATTTCACTGGAATTGTACCTATGAATGTGCCAATTCAAAACATATTAATTAATGGAGTCCAGTGATCTGTTGGCTTTGATATGTGACTATCACAGGCGGTTTTGAACTATGTTTTAAAACCTTAACATGTCAGGATTTGTATTTTGAAAACATGCTGTACTAAGTGTTACCATCACAACTAGGCCCATCTTGACAGGATAAAAAAAAAAAAAAAGTTTATATGTCTGGAGTATCATATTCTGGAGCTGGACTTGAATCTTTCAGACATCCAAATTCATACAGTATGTATATTGCAAAAGTTTACTTGTATTAAGGACAGCACATCAGTAAAATGCCTTTCACAGTAGAGTGATGACCAGCTCAGTGTAATGGCCTCTCTCATATAGTACTTCAATAGGCCCATCCTTTCTCTGGCAGGAATCAAAATGCACAAGGGACGAATACGGGGGAGAAACAATGGCGTGTCACCTCATGGCTGCAGAATAAAAAAGAGAGATGCTTTGTGTTGCGCTCTTTTTCAAACGCACAGGTGTTCTGGCAAACAACTCAAAGTGGGTGTATGTGTGTGTGCTTATGCGTTCACCTTTACTGTCCTCTTCTGAACTGCCCTTGATAACTGAAACGTACTGCGTCATCAAAAAACCAACACATCAAAACAGAGAGTGTTTGCAAAGTTGTGAGAAATGCTCTCTGGGGATTCGGTGACTTTTGTGTTGTTCAGGGTCCTGTGGAAGAAAGGCAGAGAGATGACAGGAGTGCTCCACTGTCAGTCACTAGGAGATAAAGGGAAGGTTTTATCACAGGAATGCACTTTGCTGTGGCTGTCCGTATGTAACAGCAGCCTGCACTCAAGTCATCTTTTGTAGATTCAGGATACAGTATATATTTATATATGATTCAATTGTCTAGCGCAAGTCAGAACTTTAGAGAAGGTTGCTGAGTCAACACCTACTTAAAAAGTATAATAGATTTGCCCCCAACTTAAAATATGTCTACAGCAAGATGCAAATCTCCTCATAATGTGTTGTGTTTTGGGAAAATTGTACACTCACATTTTCTCAATCTCACCAGTTTAATATTATGTCACACTGGATAATGCTTTAACCTAGTGCTATGTCAATTGCACAGGGCTTACTCCCAGCCCATTAGTGTAGCAAATGTAAAGAATACTTTCAGCCACACTAGCAGCTTGGTATATGATGTGGTATAAAGTCAACGTCATACTTAGTGTTAAGCTGACGTTTTTATATACCTGTCCTTCAAACCAAGCAGTTTATCTATGTTCCTTATTCCACAGGTTTGTTTCCATGATTTCATTTTTATATCCATTATTGATGGAGGAATAGAGCCCATGTTTTTCATTCATATACATATACACTGTTGTTTCTGAAAAGTGTCTCTTTTGTCAGGCCATTGCAACAGCCAATTTTAGTTTGGCATTGGAAGTTGGTGTACGCATATCTACATTCAACCATTAGGTTAGAGGTTGCAAACAAGTGCAGTTTGTGTCAAAATTGAACGTCCAACACACACAATTAAGATTGGCAACATTGTTACAATGGTTTTGATTTAATTACCGTAGTAGGAGGAATAGCTGGAGATAACGACAATGTGATATTACCTTCTGATATACATCAATGCTACTCTTTTATTAACTTTCGTATACATCTGTGTTCCTACTAACACTCAAGTCATGTGGGCATCTGAGCCTTTATGGCAACAAGATTGAAAAGCATAGTGTGTCAAATTGAGTTACTTTCTTTGACAAAGACCAAAGGAAGAGACAGGTTTCTTGATTGAAAGCATGCTATTCTAACCTCCAGTGAGCCTCTAGGATCAGTGCTGGCTAAACTTCTGGGCTCTATAGTAGAATATCTATCTTGTGTTTGACAAAATTGGTTGGCAGTAGTGGGTAGTTTTTGTTAAAATAATGTGGTAATAACAGTGGCCTGCTGAAATTAGACAGCACATTGATTGCTATCATTCAGAATTAACAAATGTGAGGGAATTGTGGGTTATTACTGAGCATAAAAGGCAACACCAGATCATTTATCAGCAGGAAACCTGATTCCTCAAAAAGCCTCATCAGCAACAAAGTAGATGAAAACCTTTTATATTTGTCTGTCTGTCTGTCTGTCTGTCTGTCTGTCTGTACATCTGTATTTACTGGCTGAATGCCAGAATGTCATTGTATTCAGCTCCATTATAACATGCAGATTTGTTTGGTCTTTTCAAAAGGAATCCTTCTATTAAATCATTCACTGGTATGCATGTTCATTGAGACAGCAATCATCTCAAGCTAAATTGATTTCAGGGAGATTTGAGGTACATATCGGACAGAAATCCTCCTGAGACAGACTGCTAACCGCAACCCCCGCTAAATGGAATACACTTTAAAATAACATAACCTCTAATTCTTTGTTACTGGCAGGTTACAATAACTAGGGTAATCTGAATACATAAAAGAGTTGATGTGACTGAGAGTTTTGCCTTATGAGGGTAGAAAGAAACGCCCATACTTTATATCTAATGTTATACCTTTTAAGCTTCAAAAAACAGCCTTGCATCTCCTGTCATTATTTAGTTATTTTTAATACATCATAATTAGTAATTAAATTAATAATAATAATTTTAAACATAACCATGCATAGGTGTGAGGCCAAACTTACAAACTTGAGGTTCACACAACTGCGCGCACACACACACACACACACACACACACACACACACACACACACACACACACACACACACACACACACACACACGCGCACGCACACGTAGACTAATCTCCTGCTGCTCAACTCAGTAGAACTATTTAATGAGTAAAACATTAAAATTAATTAAATTACTTGGCTTTTTAAGTACCTTTTCATGGGTTTAACGGTTTATTATCATTAACCAACAAGCATGACGCATCACATCACAGTATAATTAAAAAAAAAAAGAATTCTGCTTAATTAGAGTCAAAAGAAATGTGCTGGTCTCTCATGAGCTGGAGAGACAAATGTACAGAATGACATACCTGTTTTAGTTATTCAAGAACAATCTTCAATAAAAACAGTGGCCCTCATTTATTAAACGTGCGTACGACCTAAAACAGGCGTAGGACGGGCGTACGCTGATTCCTACGCAAAGCTCGGCATTTATCAATTTGAAAGTGAGCGTAGGCTGCAATAAAATCTCACGTCTGGTCTGAACTCGGGTACGCAACTTTTCGAGTCAGTGTGGCCTTGCGGTGCAGGATATAATCAGTTTAACAGGAGAAGGAGAAGTCATCAGTTGATCAGATGGCAGATCTGGCTCTTTCAGAAGACCTCTATATGTGCCGGTACAACAGTGCACCCGTACGCACACGGGCCACAGTGGAACGCTGCATTGGATTGATTAACAGGATGTTATTCAACGCTTTTAAAAGGTATAGTGTTATGTTTGGCAATGATATTGAATACAGGAAACATGACGATGCACAACATTTTTATTTATTCTTCAGGTTTTCATTCTCTTTTAAAGGTTAATGGTCACAAGTGAACACTTTATTTCTGCCATTGACAGAGTTATTTCGGCTTGTTTTTCCAGCCCCTCTGCTGTCAGGAGACAGGGTCGGGGTGGTGGTCCAGCATGGGGGGCGGAGGACACGCGCTCACGGTTGCCTGGCTCTGACTCTGAAAACACGAGTAAAATAAAAGACACTGCATAAACTCCGCTACTGTGTGTTTATTTAAATATAGGTACACCATGTAGGCCTAAGATATTGCAACATAAGCCTGTACATTACTATTAGGACTATAGCATACATGTGTCAAGGATGTATAAATTAAATAAACTTCAGCTCGAGTCCGATTTACTACGGCCACTGTTGACCGCATCTCTTTCCATTCCGTATTCTTTCTACAGCCTTTAATTCCATTTTTCAGGCTGCCAAATACTCCACACGTTAGTGCCAATGAACCTGAGATATCTGGGCTTCAATCTCCACCTCTGAAAAGTGCCGCTTCTTAGCCGGATTACATCTCGCCATGTCGTAAAATGTAAGGGCGAGGCCTCAAAACCGAGAATATATTGGGGCGTGATATTTAAATTACGATCGTTTCCAGCCTCTGCATTTATCAATGTACAACCATTCTTACGCTCCGTTTGGTGTGATACGAACGTTTCATGAATCACACGTGAAGCCTGTCGTAAGATGATATCTGCGCTCATATCTGCGCTGGTTTCTACGATAGGTTGATAAATGAGGGCCAGTGAGAGCAACCATTTTCTTAAAGTTTGTGCTTCACCATGATCACTAAATCACTTTATTAACACGTATTCTGCAACTTCTAATGATCTGGCACAACTTTGAAATCTGGCATGATGTCCTCCCATTATGATACTGCAGCATGCCTTCCATAACACCAATAAAAGTCAGTAAGTTGACCCATTAAGTATTAGAATAATATGAGAAAAAGTTTCTTGCTAGTAAAAATCTGACAATGCCAACTCAGGTCATTATTTCCTCGAGGAAATGGCCTTGTGACTTCCTCCACAAAGTCTAGTTCTACCTAAAGTAGTGCGGACACTGTGTACTTCACACAGCTAATATGCTATTTATAATCCCAAGGTTTGCAATGCTTCACTAAGGCATCAACACATGTAGGCACAAGCTTAACGATGTCTACCGTCAAGCAGACAATGTAACATAACAGCCAGAGTTCTAGCCAAACATTACTGCGCTACTTAGGTTAGGGTTAGAACCACAGCTATCTGGATCAATCACTGTGCTTCAGTCCTAAAAAAACATTCCTTCAGAACAGATACCAATGGTCAGGTTCAAGAGACTTCACTTGCTGCATTTTATAAATGACATTATACAGAATTATACAGTAGTTCCTGCACTGCATTGGTAATAGTGATGATACTGCATGTTTGACATTAAATGATGGCGATAAGCCAGGTAACCTCCAGCTGCCTGAGGCAACTGAAGCCCCCAAGCCTTACTTGACTTGAACGACCCAGTGCTTGTCGGCCCACCAGCAATAACACAGTTTTAACTGTACAAAATTCTGAATAATTTATGATACGTCTAACAAATTTGTATTTTAATTAAGGCTCTGTTTCCTTTCGTCCTTTAGTGTTTTTTTTATTATTATCTAAGATATGTTATAGCCTGCTCAATTACAGTATAATAACATCAGTAAGATGTAATTTATTGTTTTAAATCTTGATTTAATAATCACTGTAATGCTGTATATATTATCCTTACATACATTCAGTTTTTGCTAAATGTGGCTAAATTACTCTGAATTTGAAACAGTTTATTTTACGTCATCAGTGTTTACAACTTATTTAAAATGACCTGTCTAAGGAGCTCCGTTTCACTTAACAAATTACATCTGCACAACAAAATGCACAACTCCCTTAAATTTGACAACTTTTTACTTGCTTATACCATTTTGTGTCTGTTTAATTGGTTGATAATTTATGCTTATTTATTAGTTTTGTGTTTGCATGCAAGGGACTTTTAAAATGACTTTCAAAGATTTCACTATTTTCTATTAGAATTGGGACCACAGTTAGTGGAGCTTTGAAGCAAAGCTTCAAAAAACACTTTTTTGTAGCGCTTGTAATTTCCATGTCAATAGCGTGCCTCTAGCAAGGTGAGTCATTCTATTAAGTAAAGAGGTCTAGAGTGCTTTAAGGTTGATGCTGAATTGGAACATATATTGCAGTATTTTTAAAGCCACTTACAGTACATAAATGTTCCATCCCTGTGGATGCTGTCGATGAAAGAGTATGGCTTAAGGTTCTTTAAAGCCAAAAATCACTTCAGACGCTTTTTGTGCACAGGAAGTCATCAGTTCAGACTTTGGACAGAAAGTAGTTTGCACACTGGTTGACTCTTTCTTTTCCTCTGACCAAATGACATCTGTCTAATTTAATCTGACATTAATTGTTTAATGTAGATCTACAGCAACAAGTAACAATTAAGTCCAGTAGAGCAAAGTATTAGGAATGTTATAAAAAAATAAGGATGTATGAATACACAGACAGACAGCAATGCAATCAGTCATAATTTCATTCCATCAATACCAGTACACATATTGTCTTCAACTTTTTGCCATCTCGTTTTTATTGCAATAAGTGAGAGGCTTGTCTGACATAGGCTATACAATTTTTATCGTGGCATATTTGCAGACCACGTATTGAGGAGGCCTTTGTTGTAACTTGCAGCCTACACCAATAAGAACACTGCTGTGTTTATTACTGAAACGTCAATTTCTATAAGCCAGGTCATTACCAAAGAATTAGTTATTCACAAATTAGATACAATGGTTCTATGAGCATGATGTGCACAGAGATGCATAATACTTATTACGTAAATCAATAACTACAAAACTAATAAAAAGTGGACACATTGGCCTGTAGAGAGCAGTAAACTGGTGCGATTGGCTGGTACCACCCCAATTAGCACTATAGTGCTATGTTGGGTATACTATGAATATTCCAGTCTGCGGGCAGTTTTGATTAATTCATTAGCAGCTGTGTTCACTGGCAAACAAATCTCTATCCTTTATTTTGAAAACCAATGGATAGGACACGCATGCTTGGCAAATCTCCGGGCAAAGACGGCAATATATGAGAGATAACAAATCAGAAATATCAACATATTTGGCTGGTTGTACAGTAGTTTTACTCCATGCACTTTTAATGTTTTAGGAGGCTATACAAGATTAAATATGACAGAGAATACATTTGTTGCATCCACCTGCCTGTTTGAGGATTAGCAGAATCAGGTTTGGTTTATTAACTGTGTTAGGCAGACTATAAAACGTTTTTGTTGCGAACATGGTATTTCCTTGTGTCGTTAGTTAAACATACGTCGGTAGATGATATTAAGCCCCCGACTATAGATGCGTTTTCATTTCCAGATAACTACCTATTTGACTGGTATTGTTTTTCTTCCCAGTCTATCAGTTATGTAGCCTACATAACCTTATCCGTCCTCATATCACGAATGTCACCCATTGTGGACATGCTCTACATCCCAGCACAGTCTTTGTGTCGCATTATGTTTTTTTGCAAACGGCAGTTTTCCTTACACCATTGGTGATGCGGAGCATATTAGTAAAGCCATTGTATAGTAAAACCATTGTATAGCAAAGCGCCGTCAGAAGAATGCAACTCTCTGAAACGTGTTTTAAACGTTTGTGTAGAGTTCCCTGGACACAAACCAGTAAATGATTGTAAATCATAATTATGTTAATGATGGTGCTGCAACCTCAGAGTGGGATTAGTAGTAGTTTACATTTTCGCCAGCAGGATTGCACCTAAATGAAATTATAGGTGTAACCTACTACCATTCCAGTTTTCACCAGTAATATTATAGGTTACCTGTGATTAAATATGAAATGAATACACTATATTAGAGCTTATGCATTGACTCAAGCAGCAATTTTCTCCCTCAACAATTCTCGCTATTTTACAGCAGCCGCTGTGTTGCTTTTAAAAAAAAAAAAAAAACTAAATATATATTCAAACCATAGACAGTTAAACGTTCAAACTCGCTGTATGTGTGCATGAGTATTTCTGCCGACCAGTTTGTTTGTGGTTGTTACAATGGTTAATAATAGTATCATGGCTCCATTCATGCTGCCTTTTTAAAGTGCTGGTGCACGCACTCAACTCTGAGTGAACCTACTCCGAGTTGATTGAACCAACTCAAATCAGCTGTTCTGGAACCAAAAACTCAGAGTTTCCCATCTCAGCATAAATCAACTCAGACAACAGGGTTAGACTCAGAGTTTGTTAAACCTCCTTCCTGAAACGGACCCCAGTTTACCACCCGGGGATATAAATAAGCCATTAGTTCAAGTGATGCTAAACTGGCCTTTCTGAATATAATGTGGTCCCAGAGATATGTGTGTGTGTCCATGTGGTCATATTGTGTGTGTGTGTGTGTGTGTGTGTGTGTGTGTGTGTGTGTGTGTGTGTGTGTGTGTGTGTGTGTGTGTGTGTGTGTGTGTGTGTGTGTGTGTGCGCCCATGTGTATGGTCTTGTATGTGCTTATGTGTATGTGTGTGCAACTGATCTGATGATTTGGAGGGCAACCCAAGCAGACAGGGATGGCATTTGTTGCATGAGAGGGGGGTTGTACTGCTTCTGTCAGCTACACTGTTTGGGGCGCACACAAACACTATAATACCACACACACACAAACACATGCGCACACACGGCATGCAAATGACATTGCCTGTGGCTTTTCAGATGCCCCCTGGGCTTTTCCTGTCCATCTGTGGTGACAGAATGACCACTCTGCCCCCTACAACTTGAGCAGAGCCATGTAGCCACCACACACATACAGGAAGACCGCACCAGAAGCTCTACAGAAACCCGACGCTTTCCTGCTGAAAAGCAGCATGAATCTTGTTTGTCTAATTGACAGCATTCCAGACAACCAAACAAACAAGCCTTGTTGCAGTGAACTCAGTGACACATTTAGCCTGCAAAACCTATGCCCTTCTGTGTAATTAATGTGGAAACACAAAAGGTGAACTTTTTGTGAAGGCTAGTGCTGACAACAAACTTTGATATGTTCATGTTTTCACTTTTCATCAGTGCTTCCTGCAACAGATGGACTCATGCAAATTGTGTTTGCGTTTAGTTGTTGATGACGAAGAAACAGAAGGCCAATGCAATCTTGTAAATTGTGGTATTTCAGGAGAGATGCTGTGGAAATGCTTAGATGAAGACAATTTCACATATTTTTAAAGGGGGATGTGTTTACTGTCAAGTTCAAACCAGAAATCATCAGGGAATTTAAAGAATCAACTTCTCAATTCACTAAGTATACTCATAAAAGCTACCTGGACTAAATCCCCAAATCAAAACACACATGTCACATTGTAGTCACAAGGCAGAATCAAGGACAGCAAATATTGTTATACTGTGTGAATATGTAGAAATGTTTCAGCTTTTTCCATGCAAAGGTGTTGAACTTCCTCCATTTCTTCACCAAATATCCTTCACACACTGTTACTAACAAGCTGCAATTGGTTAATTGCCGTCTTGTTTGTGTGAATGAATAACAACTTAGAATGTCACCTTGTGTAAGCGGCATGCTGCCTTAAAAGATATTTTAGTGGGACTTTGAAGGCCCCAAGCAGCAGGTTAAATGGGCTTTGCCAAGTGACAAAGGCAGCATTAGCCAGTCCCTCCAGGATTTCACAGCCTTTTTTTTTTAGATTGTTGCGGCCCAAAATGCCTGATTTTGCAGGAGCTTTTGTAAAAAATTGCAATAAAAGTTGCGATGTCTTTTGTATTTTTGGTATAGTACTTTAAAAATAAAAATGAAACTTGTTTCGGGGAGAATAAAATTACTCAGGATGCTGCAAATGTTGGTATAATATGAAAATGGCTGGTGGATTTAAGACAAAACATAATAATTTATTGAATTAATCAAATTTGATCTGTCAGTGGCTTGTTGATCTTTACATTTTTAGTTAATTTCCTATCCTGGCCTGGGACACACATTCATACGGTTTGATAAAGTACTTATTGGACTTTCGCTGTACGTTTTGTTGGTAAATGCGAGATGTTCTAGTCACACACGTCTCGTCTTCATATCAGAAACAAAGAAATTAATTTAGCGACGTACGTTGGTCAGTGGCTCTCAGAGTACGCCTCAGAGTCATATACTGACGCAAAGTCTGGCACATGGGACTGCTGGGATTGGTTGAAGTCACGGGAAACTCCGGTTATTGGTAAAATGTGCGGAAAAGTAGCTGTGATTGGTCAAAATTGCGAGTCGCACAAAATTCACGGTGATTGGTTGATTTTGCGTGAATTGTTGCGATCGCGACATCGCGAAATCCGGGAGGGACTAATTAGCAGTTTCTTCACTCTCAGTTACTTAGCGCTGCTAAAAGGCTTTTGTTTGAACTTCAAGGAAAAAGACTGCAGGCTACCATGTGCATGTGATAAAAAGTGGGAAGACATTTTAATGTAGCAATGTTTAAATAAAACATTGGCTAGCATTACTAAAAAATAATACATGGATAAACAAAACAGCGATGCAGAAAGGATATTTGTACCACTTTCATTTTAGTCGCCACACAGCAGTTATCTGATCTTTGGACGCAGATGTTCAGACAGAATCACCTGTTCAGACCTTTATTGTTGTCCCTAGAGGTCTTACAGAGTGATCAATCTAAAATAGATTTACATTTTGGAAAGACAGCTTGGCAAAGGTGTACATGTGTTCCGAATTGACTGATCAAACTGAAATCTAAAAACATGATTTTGAAACATTGCAATATACATGAGAATGAATTATTTATGCTGCTGTACAGCTTCAATCAAGGAAATGAGATGAGCAAAGCCCTGATCATTACGCGGATGGCTTACATCAAAGCCTCATACATTTGTGTGTGTGTGTGTGTGTGTGTGTGCGCGCGCGCCTTTGCAAATTTACACCCAGTCTTTGTACGTGATTGACCTAGAGATTACTGCAAAGAAAATTATATGCTAGAATTGTATGAAGCTAATGATAATAGGATGTGGAAGTATGCATTGTGTGTGTGTGTCTGTCCAACAAAAGTGTTTGGCTTGTCCTGTAATATAAACACCTGCATGCCATCGTGCCTCATGTGAGACTGCATGTTGCGATGACAGTTACTGTAATTGTACACTTTAACAGAAAACTATGTTGAAACTATGTGTTGTATATTATCATGTCAAATCGTATATCGTATAGAAATATGCGATTTTCTGAATATCTTTCACACTTAATTTGGTCAGACATTTTGCAGATGCATGGTAGTAATTTACATGAGAGGTGATAATAAATGTCAAAAGCCTGACACCGCCATGGTTACGGTTCCAGTGTCAATTTGTATCTGTTTTACCCCCAAGTCACTCACCCACCATTACCACGGATACTGTAACAATAACCTCTCAACTGATCTCAGCCACTTCTTGCAACCCAAACATGACGGTGGCACTATGCAAAATGCTATAGGGCATCACTTTAGACCTGTCCCTGATCCACTGGTGCAGAGAGAGAGAGAGAGAGAGAGAGAGAGAGAGAGAGAGAGAGAGAGAGAGAGAGAGAGAGAGAGAGAGAGAGACTCACTGCCAAAAGGAGCCATGGCTTCGACTCTTCACAAGCAGCAGCAGCATTTTCAGAAGCATTTGGGGCTATTGGTAGATGAGGAGAGTGGACCTGTTATTGGGCATCAGAGTCAGCTGTTTCTACTTGAGATCAGCTAAATACATCCTTTCTGCCTTTCACTGCCTCTTTCACTTGAAATAAGGTCATGCTCCTTTTGAATCTCTTCCAGAGTTGGCGTTCACTGTTTGCACTGTACCTGCTCTAATTGGAAGCATGTAAGTGCATGAACAACATTCCCTCTGCTGCAATCACTCACGCTGTGCAATGTTAAACAGTATGTAGAGGGTTGAATCTTGATGTAGCGCTGTCTAACCCCTGAAATGCTGCTTTTATCTTAAATACACGCATGTACATTTTTAATTTTCTTTTACCTGGATTTTATGTTGACAAGGCAGATTACCTTTACTGCACATATTATATATATGACTATTATGATGAGTTACATAATGGGCAGTGTGAAAATTTTGTTTGCTAGTGGCAGTCTATGCATGCAACGTGAGCAGATCCATGCAGAGTGATGCAACAGTCTGTGTCTGTGAACTTTATGTACAGTATGTGTGTATGAATGTATGCACTACGTTGTGTTGATGTTTTTAAACAGCAGATATTGTTTGTCCAAGAAAAAATTCCTTCGGGACAATAAAATCTATCTTATCTCAAAAAAACATGTGCACTGTTGTTAAACAGTTGTGAAAAAAAGGGATGAGGACTCAAGCAAGAGCTGTTTATCAGTACTTAGCTATTACTGTATTTACGGGCCTGATCCTCCATAATTAAGTGTGTAGGCAAACCAATTGAGGACTTTCTTGTTCTCCTCTTGACTACTTCCTATCTTGTTTCCCTGCTATTATGTCCATATCCCTCCCCTCAACTGTGTGAAGAGTCACATTAAATATAAATAGAGAGAAAAGATGGGCAGGGACAGCTAATTGTTTATACAGCATATTGAATGTTAGATGTTTCTATTGAATTAAGAGGATATGCTTTCATCGTTAAAGATTCATGATTGGGAAAATGCTTTTAAAATGGAAAAATGGTTTTAATTCTGTGAGAACTGACTGCCTGGGCTGCCAGAGGCACAGAATAAAACACAGTCACATGAAAAAGATAAAGAATTTCTGACCTTATTTAACTCTGAACAAGTGCTCTCTAGGGACAATTGGAATAAAAATCAGTGCAGTGCAGGGGGTAATCAAAACCAATCCAGTCAGTCAAATTTGAAGTCTACTCTAAAGCGCTACTTTAGCGCTAAGACAAGCACTATAACATGCATTAAAGATCAGCTTTTCTCACCTTATAGATGTACATGCACATCATTCCTGTATGAGTACACACACAAACACACATTCACACTCATACCAACTCAGAGGTAAGGGAGACTCGTACCCTTTCTTCCATCCCTTTAGGAAAGGATTGCAGGCAGCAGTTCCTATTTATCAGACTGCCAGCCATCTGAAATCAAATTTCCCCTGAAGACACCATGAAATTACAGATATTTTCTCTCCCAGTCCACCTCCCTGCAAAAGCCCACAGGATAGATATCACAACTCTAAGCCTTTCAAGCTGCTATAAGCTGGCACGCTGATGACATTTTGACCGAGCCTGTGTTTCTCCCCAAAGCCTCACTCACATTCACATTAACACACACATACACTGTGTCCGGAGTTTCTCCCTTCTCTGTCCCCCTCAAGCCCCTCTCCTAGTGACAGGCTTAGCAGTGCAGTGATCCATGGTACTAGCCGCCTGCTTTTGCAGGCTAAGTGCTCTTTGCTGTGCCACTCCACTTTTCTCTGTTGTCTCAGACCTGTTTGATTGATAAATACTGCAGCCGGCAGGCAAGAGCCAGCTTCTGACCTTAAGATAATGGAAATAGTTTGGGAAGGATAGGACAAGAGGCTAACCACTAAAATCCCCCGACCGCCATGTTCAGTATGTTTGGGGGAGACATGGCAGGCAAGATGGATGGAATTAGGGTAATTTACTGTTTAGCTGGGTCCATGCTGTATGCTGAAATGCCTTAAAGGAACACACCGACTTATTGGGACATTAGCTTAACCGTAACCCCGACAGTTAGACAAGTCGATACATACCCTTCTCATCTCCGTGCTGTCGAGTTTAAGAAGATTCTTTATTGTTTTTCTTCCTTCCCGAGATCCAATAGTCTCGGGCCGATGCAGTGATGTGCAGTAGACATGAGTTAATATTATAGTCATCAATCAGTTATGCACCTGGTTGTACTGTAAGACATAGTCTACAGCCACGCTAAGGGCTCTGTGAAGTATGAAGGCAAAGCGGAGTTTTGAGCTTGTTAACATGCTAACAAGCTCACAATGACAATGCTAACAAGCTGCTAAGTAGAGTTTAGATTCTCTGCCCGAGCGGGAGCCCGAACGTGACCTGACTTGACCCACGGGCCGGGCCGATATTTCCCAGGCCGGGCCGAGCTGGGCCCTTGATCAAGCATTTGTGTTTTTTTAATCATTACTTTATTAGCCTAATTTGGGTGGGGAGAAAGCTATGCCTCTCCAGCTTCTCCCATAGCTCCGGTTATACTGTATGTCCTGCACTGACTTGAGTTTGAGGTAAACTGTGCTAAATCGTGTCTCCCCCATCTGTAGCACTTCGATAATTGCGCAACCAGGCCAGATTGTTTCAGATATCTCAGAGTCCTTTAGCAGCAGATATGGTCTCTCCTATATCCGGCGTGTTGTTCGGCCAGCAGACCGTGGTGAAGGACAGTATTAATTTGGTGATTGAGACAAGAAAGTCTCCTATATGGTTCCAGGGCTTTGATTATGTTGCTGCCTTGATCTGTCACCCACACTATTCGGCTGGAGTTTTTTTTTTTGTTTTTGTATGTTTCTTCATTCGGATCCATTTGCAATCCATTCCATTCTGAATAAACAAACAACGCAGTTTAGCCTACATGCTTCGTCCTTGTTGCATTATTCATTAAGATAATTCTAAACAGATTTCTGTAGTTCAAACAACTCAGAATTATAGTTGAGAACGTAAGTTATAACGGCCCACTTATTAAAAAATTGTCGGGGCTCATAATCACAGTTAATGTGTCGGGCCGGGTTCGGACACAACATTCAGATTTGGACATGATGCTAATAAAATTGTCTATTGTCAAATTGAAGACCAATATCAATCTCAATATCTGTACCAAATCTCATGGCAATCCATCTAAAAGTTGTGTTATTTCACTGGATGAGTAAATGCTGTTACCTGCTGATGGCACTACAGGAAAGGCCAGGTAATCACCAAAGTCATCTATCTTAGCACCATGGATATATGTGCCAAATTTAATGTAAATCCATCCATCCAAAATATTATCAGAGGATCACCAAAGTCAGTATATACGTGTATACATATATACACACATAATTCATGAAAAATCTGACAGTTGCAGATATTTCAGTCTGTGGTGGACCAACCGACTGACAGACAGACAGAAATTGCCATCCCTTGAGCAACAACTGACATATCCTCCTGTGTGGAGGGAATACTGTGCTGTTGCTGAATCAACAGCCAAATTGGGCCTGGCCAGAGTCTGCTCTGCTCAATGTCCTTTACCTGACAACTACCCTAACCTTGATTGGTTTACACTTCACAGACTATGGATGCTGCTCTGATTAGCTTCCTATGATTTATGATAAGCCAGAAGGGGAAGGTTGTGTCTTTTGTGACAGACAATAGTCTCCATCTGATTTCCTCAGCGGTTTTCTCCTGGAATATCTAACACATCCAAACTACTCCCTGCCACTCTAAAAGAGACACCTGAGATTCAACAGAGTGTAAAAATGAACAAGTCACCCATGCAAATTACAACAGTTTTTCAATATTTACAGAACCACTACCAACCACTCAGATATAGCAGGAAGGCAACACCTTGACAATTTTGCAGTCCTAACTCCTGGCTGCAAAGATTAAGGCTTTGAGACAGTTGTAAAGGTAGTGCTGGGTGGTATGACCAAAAATTTGTATCACGGTATTTTTTAAGATTCTGGCGGTTTTCACGGTATTTTCTTTCTTTTGCTTGACTGGGTCTTTATATAGGTTTATAATGGCTTATTTTACTGTCAGTATTCAATAATGACAGAATATTAAAAGAAATGTTTCAATGTCTGCTTGGCTCCACAACATTATACAATAACATTATATGAAGAAGAATGCATGAAAGTTACAGAATCTAAACTATTTTGTTATTGTGCAAAATCCAAAGTAGTGAGATAAACTTAAATTAAATAAATATACATACCAACAACTTTAACATGCTTCCTTTTCAAAACAAAATAGTTGTCAGATTGCTGTTTAAACACTACCTTGACCACAAGTAACGTTAGGTTGTTGTAGAAAAGTGGGTGACTGAACGTAGCTCCGGTGTCAGCTTGCTTCGGTGTTGTTTGAATAACGTTAGTGATTTGGTGGAAGTATTTCGGCGAGGCAAGACATCTTAAATCCAGTGTTTTAATCATTGCTCTGAACCCGTCTTTCTCGACGGTCTGTAGTGGGGCCGTAGGTGGTTTGTTATTGTGTTCATTGTGTTGTTCTGCTGCATGCTTGAGGTGACAGGTCTAACGTTAGCACGGCAGAGTAACGTTAGCGCGACGACTACAGTTAGCACGACAGGTGACAACAGACACAGCTCCTCTTTTTGGTACAAGTTCTTCTGTGTCATGTCTTACTAGTTCTGCAGCTTAGATTTCGGAACTTTCAATGTCTATTCTATCCATCTTCACTCTCTCTATGGCTCTGTGTGACACCAGAGCAATACTGTTAACCCTCACCACGCCTCCAGTCACACCATGCGTGTTACATTGAAGCGGGTCCGTCTGAAACAGTGTCGCGCGGCACAGTGTAGCGTTCCGAATGTTGTGTAATCAAATTCACCGGTATGGCAGTATATTAAAAATTCATATCATTACAAAAATATACACCGGTATTCGGTGTGAACTGGTATACCTCCCAGCACTATGTAAAGGTACAACATTTGCTGTGAGACATACAAAAAGCCACTCAGTGAACCCTACATGTTCTGTGTGTGAGACAACCTGGAAGAAGCAAAGGAAAATCCAAGTTGAGGGAGCCATAAGTGACACAGCAGGAACCCGCATTTACACACTGAGTGATGGAAAGACTTTAGATGCTTCCCAACTGTCTCGGCTGCTGGAGACCTTCACTGTGCCAGCTGAAGAACAGAGCTTGTGGAGCCCACTGCAATTGACAAGAGATGTGAAGCTTTGCTTCTGGGGAATGCTGGCGTGGTTCCAAGATAACGTAGGGCTGATATGGAAAATCAGACAAAAATTAAAACAACATGCTGCTACATTGCATCGTATATGTATTGGTGGACTTAAAGGTGCACTATGAGTTCCTGCGTGGCAATTAAATTTTGTCTCAAATCGTAGGCATCTCTCCTTGATCCGCTAGCTGCCTGCCTGAACACACAGTGAAAAAGCCCGGTCTCAATCACCGACAAGATGGTTGGGGGAGGGGGTGGGGTTTAGTGTGTCTTTTTCCACCCCCTCCCCCAACCATCTTGTCGGTGATTGGCTGGAACGTGGTTTGTTGTATTTTGGTGAACAGCCTGTGCCCCTAGTGTTTGTTTGATGTTTATGACCCCTGTGTTGTCTCCCGAGACAATTTAATACATAATACCCAATGTGCCATAAGCTCTTGATAAAACATTACTTTTTTCAATGCAATTTGTTGATAAGGCCGTTTTATAAATGTGAAGTTAAACTATTTTAATCCCCATTTCTAAACACAAAATGTCTTTATGTGTGCATTATTGTCTATTGCGGCTGCTGTCAGTACAGCTATTAAATTAGTATCTGTTTCTACTCCACAACCTTTGAGTCTTAAGTAATGACACCCAACGCTTATGTTTACAGCTATATAAAACATGTGATATATGAACATGTATAAATATTTGGCTTCTAATAAGAAAAAAAGACAACACAAAGTGAAATAATGCCTGTGAGCTGATTTAGGCACATTAGGAGGTCACTGCTGCTCTCACATGACATACTGTACTCACTTCAACACACTCTCTTTGCAATATGGTCTGCCTTACAGTACCTGCACTGCTCCACCTGTGGGCTCTGGGTCCTTTTTCCAAGACTGCTCGATTATTATTATATGGTTATCAAACAATATAGCAATTATTTATGTTAATCAGGAGCAAGATATTTATTGTATACAATTTACCCCCTGGTTTACATGGATATGATTACTTTAAATCTCATCCACATTTCTGCTTCAGCATCAGCATAGTTGCACAATATCAAAAATTCACCAATGTCCAACTGTGTGTGTAAATAAGTCACTGGTGGTCTTCTTCCTGAGTCATCAAAATAACCACTGAAATAAGTTCTTAAAATAAAGGTAGAAAGGTGAACCTGTTCTACCACATTTCACCACAGGGGAGATGGGTCTGACTTCCAGTTATAAAGGACACATTTGCAATCTCATCCCATATTCTGTTGTATAATATTGCTGAGACACACACCGAGCTTCATCACAGTAACTGGTTCTCCAGTCTCTTGTCCATTTATTTCACCGTCTCCTTTCTTCCAGCTGAGCCCACGGGGGCAGTGACCTCATCTAAACCCAAACTCTGTGACTGCTGGGCTTCCTGTGTGTCTGAGAGGAGATGAGAGTGCCAGACACCTCTCTTATTAAACCTCTGTTTGGCTATCAAGCCAGGGGGACACAAGGCAGAGACGGGTGGGCTGGACCAAACTGAGTCTCTTTTGTCATTTCCAACATTACACTCTAATTGGCTCCCATGGGTCTTGAACCTGCTGGAAAAAGAATGTGCACACACACAGACACACATTTACAGCAATGATTGTATTTAAAGATGCACAAATGTAACACAATATTTTATTTAATTTGATAAATCAAAGATTCCAACTTTATTGTCAAGAGTGAATTTCCAAGCATGTTGAATATTAATACTAGAAGCTCATTAATTAACTTTACATTTCCACCAGGCAACACGTTTTATTTAAAAACGTGTTCATTAAGTATATATTCCAATACGATTGCTTTGCCTCTTGGATTCATGTCTATCTTTGTGAAACTGCCCTGTATAATTGGCTTCCTGCCAGGTATCAAGCAATCTAGTAGTATTTGTAAAATGACTGTGTGTGGCTATGTGTGTTTGTGAAGGCTATTATGTGGAGGAGACGATCAAAAATACCCTGTGAAGTTTATGATCACTACTGGTGCTATAAAGCAATGAGCAGGTCCTCCGTTTTGTTTGTATATCGTGCTCTACTAGCAGGCACAAGAGCACACACGTGCATGAGCATAGGTAGATAACAGAGTACATTTTCTTTTTTTTTTAATTATTCCTTTGGGCATTTTACGCTTTTATTAGATATCGATAGTAGAGAGATGACAGTTTCACGTTATTCCACTGGTCAACCAGTGGTAGCTATGAGAAGCCAAACAAATTCAACAGTGCACCAGCAAAAGGTGGAGGAAGTAAATCTGTTTTATAACATTTTGAAATAAAAAAAACATTGAATTTCTAGCACTAAATATTTATGCATTGAAATGATGTATCAGAATCTTTTGCCTCTGAACTTTACTCTTCAAATTTCCTCAATCGTTTGTTTAAATAACAAAACACAATGATCTATTATAAGATAAAGAGCAAGCTGTGGTTATCTGCCTTTCGGAGTTAAAAAGCTTCACAAGCGATTGCGGGCATAACCTAATATTGACATGGATGTAAACGATGCAGATTTCAAAATATTTAAAATTCCAATGTAAGATAATCCGCAGTCCTTGTGTGTAAAACTTATTTGTAAAGTTCAACTGAAGCTAGGGTGAGGCTTCAAGCAGTCTACAGCAGGGATCTTCAACAGGGGGTCCGTGACCCCTAGGGGGTCCTCAGAGTCAATGCACATTTCACACCAATGCGACGAGATGAGATGGTGTATCACCTCCATAACAATGCTTTTTTGTATTGTAGCTGGATGTATCATTTGTTTTGTCAATCGACGATCGACTTCCTGGATTGCTCCGGAGCCGCAGGAAATTTCGCCGGACGCATATATTTTCGCCAATTTCCCTTTCCTTCCGCTTTCTTTTTTATTGAAATTTTAAACTCCGGTGGATTTATGAGGACTATGGTTAACGGCTCCTCAGATCTCTGCATGGTAAATTCGAGACAGCGAGCTAGACTTTCTTTCCAATCTGACACGTATTTCTCTGATTCACAGCTTTGTTCCAACGCCGCTGGGCTCTCCCTCTTTTCAGTCAGTCTCTATATCGCTTGACCATATAACGTTACCGTGCTTTCGGGCTGTCATTGAGGCTCCGTCTAAAACTCTACCATTTCGACCAGCTGTTTGCAACTTAAAAATTAAATGGATTATGGATTATTTTATTTCTATAGTTCATAGCTGACTTTACCAGCTGACTTCTCTATTGGTTGTTGAAACAGGTGACGTCCCTTACATTCTAAAACCAGACACTGCGACTTGAACAGCTGAGTCGCAGCAACACCATCAGCTGGTTTGAGTCGAGCTGAGACAGGCTCGACTCAAGATGAAGATATCATTTCCTAAAGCATTTCCAATGTAAAGCCCAGTTCACACTAAAGATTCAGCGGTCTGAACCGGGCTTTACATTGGAAATGCGGAGTGATTACAGCTATATCAAAACCTGTTATGTAAATGTACAAATGGGCATGTAAGAAACTATCCTATAACCAAACTGAAGCACTAACCCATAAAACAAGCAAAGAGAATGATAAACAACTATGGAGCTATAAAAAGGCTGCAGTACAAATGTTACTGATTACCAATATATAACTAGGGTTGGGCATCGTTTTGATTTCAACAATTCAGATTCCAATCCCAATTCTTCCTTTCAATTTCGGTTCTTATCGATTTTCAATTATGATTCTTTGAGGGGTGGAGTTGAAACGGGTCACATTCTTATTTAACAGATAAGATGAACATTTTATTTGGATTCAATGGTGATTTACAGTTTTACCGGGCTTTTTTAACGTAAAAAATGCCACACTTTAGAGTGCACTGCACTCCATGTCTGCAACACAACAAGCCTGGAAATACAGTAGCTGCTATGTGTTAAATTTGGAACCGATGATCGGATTTCAAACATTTTTCCAAACGATTCCAATAAAGAAACGATTCCATTGAAATCGTAATTTTTGAAACGATTCCAAGTTGGAACCGGTTCTCGATGCCCAATCCTATATATAACTGATTTTGTTAAGAAACATCGATCTTCCCCTTGATACAGTGTCCCGTATTGTCTCGTAAGTTAATTCTTTAAGTGGATGATAGTTAACAGAAAATAGATAAAGTAGGTATCAGTGGGTGAAGACCGTGGAAAGGTGCAGGTCTAGACCACACTCCATAATTTACAGAGACCCAGCATTCCCCACAGCAAGGACTGAAGCCAGTGCTCAAACCCACGAGACAACATTGCTAATCATTGCCACCAAGATTACATGGGTTACATTTAATTAGTATTGTGAGTTTTGACAGGAAGTTACTACTTTACAGCAGCAAGTGTCTTAAATTACATGAACCCACAGATTCATGTCAGAACATGATCGCAGAGACTCTGACTTTCCTTGTTACATTCTTTGTGACTTTCCACGTTTCATCATGTTCTCTGTGACTTTCTTTGTTCCATCAATATGACACTCATCCCTGAAAAATGAATAAAGTGGCATCATTTAGGAACCTTGCAAATTATACTCCATTTCTGCTCACCGTCAACTGAGTCCCCCAGGTTTTATATGACCAGCCTCGTCAGCTAAATCATCCTCTCTCTAACACTGCCTGCCATCAACCGTATCCCGATGGCACATTCACAGACTATAGATTAATTCACTTTCTCATATAACAATGTTTAATTACACAGCCTTCAGAGCAGCACCATCACAGGCTGAGATTTATGTGTGTTTGTCTGCAGATATGAAGTCTATATAACAGTACACTGTCATATTCATCAACCCAATAGATGAAACTGGGTTTAATTCCTCCCTCTGTTGGGATGTAATTACAGAGGTTTACTGAGATGGAGAAGAATTCTGACAGAAATACACACACTACACACACACACACACACACACACACACACACACACACACACACACACACACACACACACACACATTCACACAGATGATAATTTCGCTCTCTGTTGTGCTGTATCCATGCACCTTTTTCTGCCAAAAATATGTGCCCAAAATAAGACCCTACCTCTCCTGCACAATCCCATAGGAATTAATTCTTGTAATTGTGATTCAGGAAGCAGAGATTTGTAACTGGCTAATCCTATTTACATCACTGCAATTCTTTCTTTTGGACTATTTTGGGCACAAGTGTCAGATTTGAGCAAATAAACAGCTAATATAGATGGAAATGGTTCTGAAAGCCTCTCACAAGCACTCTTAGAGGAAACGTTCAACCCAGTTATTAATTCTCTTGATGATGCCAATCCTGAACGGCCATCTGAACCCTTAGTGGTGTTTGAGCACACTCTAGTGCAGCTCCAGCCCTTTCCTTAGGCTTGGCTAATTGGTGTAAGTGTTGCCATTGATTGCAGATGAGAGGCCGCTGTTTATATCCACACACAAAGCAGAAGCCAGCCCACCGTAATCGGTTAGGCCAAAAGGGGTAGAGAGCAGAAACTACAGGCTGGTGGAGTGAGAAGTGGATGCTTTTTTTTTTTAGTTATTGTATGTCTGAGAATATGCTCTCTCTGTGTGTGTGTGTGTGTGTGTGTGTGTGTGTGTGTGTGTGTGTGTGTGTATGTATGTGTGTGTGTGTGTGTGTGTGTGTGTGTGTGTGTGTGTGTGTGTGTGTGTGTGTGTGAATGGGTCAGTATGGAAGTGAATAGACAGCCATTCTGTACTTCTGATGGTGACTATAGCTACAACCCCCACACACATTCCACCACCACCAAGCTGTCAAACCTATCAGTTACATTTTTTATGTCTATCAATCACTGGCTCTCCCCATGCCAATCACTCCACATCTGTCTCAGGATACCTGTCAATCCGTCACTATTTCTTTCCCTTCTTATTTTTTTTATGCCCCCCCCCGTAAATCCCATGGGGATCATTGTCTGTCCCTAAAAAAGTCCTGTCTTAGTTCTATAAACATGAGAAAACAAACGCATGGGTACCTATTTGTAATAAAATGCCACCGTTTCAGCAAGAGTATCTCATCACATTGTTAAAATTGCACGAACTGAGAGCCTTCAGCTGAAAAAATATGATCGTTATTCAGTATTTCTCGGAAATACAGGGACTTTAGTGAAATGGTGTTAGAGAGAGTTGCATTTAAAAAACAAAACAAAAAACATGCATTTAATGTAACCATAATGTCCCGGTACTCTCTCTACAGTAGAAGGAGCGTAATTACACATACATCACATGCAAGTGCAAGGCATTCAAAAACCAGCATTGAGAGACTACATACAGAGCTTTAAGACAATAGTTCACAAAACAATATCCACTCTTTTGCATCATTTCTCCTTACTGTCATCTACCCAAAGGTGAAATGCCATACCAATTAAAAGCACCATGCTACCATTGGTAACCACTATCCCATCATATACTGATGGCACATCTTATCTATCTTGTCCATTATGTCATAGGCCACTTGAAGTTCCTGTTCTACTTACAGAGACGGGTACAAAGTGGGTGGTATGAGGAAGTTGTGGAAGAAGTATTCAGATCCTTTACTTAAGTAAGAGTACCAATACCACACTGTAAAAATACTCTGTTACAAGTAAAAGTCCTGCATTGAAAATGTTACTTAAGTAAAAGTATGTGAGAAAAATCCACACATTTTAGAAACTGGAAACAGTCCTGTGTTTAATCGGTTAATCATTCAGCTGTACTTGTAGGCATTTATATTGTTGGGTAATTTCATTTATAATAAAACATCTTATTAAACTACATGTTTTGTGTGCAAACATCCTAATTTTTAAAGTAACTAGTTACTAAAGCTGTCAGAATAATGTAGTGGAGTAAAAAGTACAATATTCCTCTCTGAGATGTAGTGAAGTACAAGTAGAAATTGGCATGAAAAAAAAAGACTCAAGTAAAATACAAGTACCTTAAATTTGTACTTAAGTACAGTACTTGTGTAAACATACTTAGTTACATTCCACCACTGGTATTATTAATCTTTTCTTCGAGTATGCAGCTTGAGAATGGGCCTTCAACTGTTTGTGATGTGACAGGCTGCCTCAAAGAACTGGAACATCATGTGAAGCCTGAGATGACGAATGCTTGCTTCTCAATGTGTGGGTTCAATCGGCAAGATGATTGGTCTAAGAGTGGATATAAGGCAACAGGTGGATGCTAATGTATGTGGCACACATCTCCCACAGAAGACCTCTTACATTCATGGGTGGTCATGAAGGTCCATGTGAGGGGAGTGTGAAAATGTTGAAGCTATGTAGTTGTAGTCCTGTGGTCTCAAGATGCTTGCTACTTCGTAATCAGCAGCAACCAAACCGAGTGAAAAAAGTTGGCAGAATTTCTCGAAAATGTTGTCATCCTTCCTAAATAAGTGGATGATAAACAAGGTGAGCACTGAGCTTTAATAGGGGCAAGCCCCATAGGGTTGAACAGGCTCACCTTGATTGTCTAAACATGGTTATGCAAAATTTCGGTGCACTCATTTTCAAAGATAAGCAGCTATGCCTGTGGAGCCCTGTCACAGGGCAAAGTATTGTGTGAATGGAACTCTTCATCTGATAATTATTTGTGATTGCTGCCAAAAGTGATTGGCTTATATGCATGTGTCAAAATGGGCGCATACAAACACATAAGCCCCGGGAGATGGAAAGAGGGAGTGTTGGCTGGTGGTGGTGCTTGCTCCTTTGTGGGCAGTGGAGTCTGATGGATGTGAGAAAGAGATGGGTCTTCATTTATTTCCAGCTTTTTTTTTTTTTTGGGGGGGGGGGGGAGATGAAGAACTGGAAAGCTGAGGGCACCCATTAGCTTCCCAGTGAGCCAACATAAAGGGTTGAGGAATGAAAGGACATTGTATAGCATAGCATTAGCATAGATTGCAGTTTAATCAGGCATAGGGCATGAAAGGATGTATAGGAGACAGAGAGAGATTTAGAAGCAAAGTGGGAAATCATTGGATGATTTTTTGCATGTGTGTTTCAGACAGTGATAACTATTAATTGTGTTTGCAGCTAGCACCATGTGTCACCCCATGGAAAAACAATACAAAGCCCCTTTTACAATAAAGATTGGCCCTTGTGGAAACATTTTTACCCATATCCCCTAAAACTACATTTGCTTGTGTGAACACGCAAGTGTTGAAAAGCACATTAATACCAGTTCAGTCTACCCAGCTTCAAACATTTAAACATGTCCCTCATGATCTGCAGTTGGCTAAAAACTACCCTGTTCTTCTCTGAGTTCCAACATCACCCCATAACAACAGGTATACTACAGGTGACCTAGACGGCGGGTGAAGGAAGTCTCTTGTGCTGAGATACAGTATGTGTCACATAAAGATGACTCTGAAAAAAGGATTTTTTTTTTATTTTTATTTAGAGGATTAGACCATTAAATAAACTGCAGTAATTTGATTTAATGACACTGATTTAAATGCCAACCTTTCCCCTATTTAAGTTTTGACTTTAATTTCATATATCTAAATTTGATAAATTCTGAAATTTTAGATCTAGTCTACACCTGCACCATTCTCTTGAAGTGCTCATATTATGCTCATTTTCAGGTTCATGATTGTATTTAGAGGTTATATCAGAATAGGTTTACATGGGTTAATGCCATGCTAGCAGCTAGGTGAGCATTATAACATGTGTTACGAAGTGACGCACATTCGTCACTGAAGTAAAGGCTGGACTACAATAGAGCTGTTTGGAGCAGTTTGTGAACAGTGTTTTCTGTTGGAGATAGAAAGTCACTTTGGAGTGGGCTTTTTCACTTTGTAAACCTATAATGTGCACACAAAAGATATATAACACAATAAAGCAAAGGGGAAAAGCCAAAAAGCATAATATGAGCACTTTAACGTAACTTTTAGTCAGGGCTTGGAAAGACTTCCTTGCATAGAAATAGACACTTGGCAGAGCTGACAGGCTGTGTTGTCTTTGCCTCTCTGCCTGGTGGAGAATGCCACTAACTGCAAATGTCGCAGCTCTCTCACGAGAGCCATTCAATTGATTTGTATTGGAAGGCACCTTTGTAGTATCTGTCTAAAAGGGCAAGAAGAAGTGTGCTATATGTGTGTCTGTGGAATGTGTGACAACCAATGCACTACCAAAAGAATACAAGAAAAGAAAGTTACCAATTATTGCCATGACACTTTCTCCTGATAGAGAAAATTTGCATATATGTCCGGTCAGTGTTGATGGTAAATGTAGTCAAGTGAAACAATACATTCCTCAGTGCGTGTTACATAGGCTGTCTTCAGCGACACCAGGCAGCGTCACTGACAGAAGTGCCTACATGCATTGAAGTGTGTCTACAAATAAATACATGCTATGTAACAGCCAGCTAATCACAACTTTCTTACTTCTTACTAAGTATGTCAACATAGCATGAGCAAACTGCTTTTACTGTTTGTATGCTGAGCTGTTCGACAACACCCCAGAGTCCTTGACCATTATGTCAGAAACTTTACCTTAAGCTCTGAGCAAAATCTGATGCCTTGTTGTGTATGTGTGCCACATATTGATTGCTACATTATCTTATAGTATGATATGCTTTTTTATTGTAGGTTACCATTGTTAGTCCATTTTTAGTCTATATTCACGGCGTTCCACTTCAGGGACTGCTCTGTTGCCGCTGGAAATTTCACTCTTTTCGGCCAGCTGTCAGTCACCTTCCGCTTTCTTTGTGTTAGAATTTTTTAACTCCGGTCGATTTACGAGGACTATGGTTAACTGCTCCTCAGATCTCTGTAGGGTACGTTGAGACAGCTAGCTATAGCTATCTGTCCAATCTGAGTTTTCTGACTAAACTAAAGCAACTTTTGAACGTACACGTTCCACCAAAACAAGTTCCTTCCCGATGTTATTTTGCAGCGCTGCCCATGATGATTGTGATTGGTTTAAAGAAATGCTAATAAACCAGAGCATGTTTTTCTCCCATGCCGGAATGCTGTGTGGACTAGCCAGACCTTCCTCTGCAGTGCTGTGGAGGATGGTCTAGCAAAGCAAGACTAGTCCATTATTGATACCAGTGGGCGTGAGAACCTAAACACCTTCTAAACAGACAGAATGGGGTGCTTCTTAAAGAACATTCAGGAACTTATAAACTATTAACTAATATTACTTGTATAATCATCCCCAGATATTCGAGGAATGCCAGAAATTGACCTGCCACTGCCTACGTATGAGAACTTGCATGCTCTGGTCCATGACAAGCGTCTTCTGATGGACTTTGAAAACATAAGTCTCTTCAAAACATACCAGTGAGCATTGTACTTTGCATCAGTCACTGTTTGAAAGCAACATTGTGGTAGAATTCAAATTTCTGAAAACAATGTTTTTTTTCCTTACATCATACAGGTCAGTTAGACGTTTTCCACTCTGCCATGTTGAAGTACATGTCCAAGAGGCATGGACATTAGGGAAAGAGGGCTACTTGCTGTTTTGGAGCACAATGAAACATTGTAAAAGGAAGCCTGCTACAAAGGTAGAAAATACATACATATTCTGGACAAATCGTTTCATTTCATTATGCTTAATATTTAACGATTACAATCATATCTATAAGTTTTATTATGTTTAGGGAAAGAATACCATCTAACACTATTTTGTGTGCTGAAAGAGTGAACAGAATATAGTACTATCTTTGTTACAAACAGACCTTGTCTTGTCACTCGCCCAAGCTAGAATTTACGACACACACACTTGTCTCTTATCTTATTGCATGACTTCATAGAGGACCAATAAGCTTGCTTAAATTAGAATATCCATATATGTAAAACCTAGACTATATATTTAACAGGCTTCTTTGTTTCATTGAGAATCTTGTTTCCCAGATTTGGTGTGTATTGCTTCTCCTATTGCTTGCAATATTGACTGTTCAGGGTTGGCGTCAGTGACATCATCGAACAAAAACCGACCACGCTGAAATTCACTGCAGCAGAATGATTCTGTTTCTTTGGCATCAGGTGGTGCCTTTGGTAATTTGAGCAAAGGCACCACCAGATGGTGTTTGCTCTCGGCAGCTCAGGTTCTACAGGGTCACCGCCGGCGCTTGTATCCTGTTATGCGGCTGCCGCAGCCTCTGCCTCTCTCCACTGCATTTCTTCGGCCCGTATACTCAGGCTCGAACAAGTAAAATAGCTAATTAGCAATACAAACAAAGATAACCAAGGAATATATAAAAGACAACAAAGACGTTCTGTTTTTGAGCGGCATCTAGAGAACGGCCCCTATCTACCTGGAGGAGAATTCCAAGCAGCTCGTAGTTTTTCTACACCACCAACAACATCCCTGTAACGTCAAATGATGACCCTGTTTGCAGGAAGAACAACAGATTTTTCAGCGGTGCCCCAGAGACACAGAGGACATCGGCAAGAACTGTAGCTGTTTTTCCCACTATATACATAATTTAGATTGATGTAGATAAGGTGGAAAATCTGCTAATTATCCCTTTAAGTAGCAGGTGCTATTTTAACACTCCTTACTTAGCGTGTGTTTGTGTTGATGCATTTGCACACACTCTGCTGTTGTCAGTGTGTGGTGTGTACTGTTTTTTTGCTTTAAAGGTATACTCTCTAAGATCAATGTTTGTTTGTTTGCCTGGTGAATTATTAATTACTTGCTAGGGAAAGGGGAGGGGGGGTGGGGGGTATTCTTCTTTGAAGCTGAGCTATCCAACCTTGCAGATTTCCTCTATAAGCAGAGCCACAACCCTTCAAAGACCCTTAGAGTATCTGTACTTTACATATGGTTGTAACCCAACCAAGCTTGAACTGTTCGTGGTGTTGTATTTATAATGTTATAGACTTAAAAACAGAGAGTCTCTGTGCTTAGAGTTTCAGACAGACCCTTCTCATACCCGTGCAATTCACTGCTGAGTCCTCCGTTGAATAATAGAAGAGCTGTCCATGGATGAAGTCAGATAGCCTTTCTTTAAGAGTCAATATTCTTTCTCCCAAAGTAAGGATAAGTATCACACAGAAAATAAGTTGTCTCTCAAAGATATTTAGCATTTGCGCTCCAGCATTTAGAAAAAATATGATGGTAACCAGTGTGTCTGATCAATATTGAAATATTGGATCTAAACCAAGAAGAGAGAGAAAGGTTGTGGTGACTGTACATAAAGACAGCTATTTACGTTTCAAGTCAGCCTCCAGTCTGGCATGTGAATGAAGCACAAGGGCCATCTGACAGCAGACTGAGCAGCAGATTATCCTATCTGAATTTACACCTTGGATGGAGAAAAATCCCACCATGCAGACCTGTGGTAGACGAGAGACAACAGAAGGTGGATAGGTTGAAGTGAGGACAAAACGAGGTCCTAACATCGTAGGCAGTAGGGCAGGAAATCAAGAGGACAGCAAGCTCAGGGAATGTGACTGTGTGTGTGTGTGTGTGTGTGTGTGTGTGTGTGTGTGTGTGTGTGTGTGTGTGTGTGTGTGTGTGTGTGTGTGTGAGTGTGTGTGTGTGTGTGTGTGTATGGACGCATATGAGGGGCCATAGCACACTCCATCTGGGCACCGAGCAGCTCCAAGTATGGGCACCAGGGCACCGGGAGGTGGGGAGGGGGGAACATTGGGGTCCTTCCCCCAGACAGAGGGCTTGTAGGCTGGGGAGCCATCTGTAAGAGATGACCTGTGGAATTGTGGTTCAGACATTCACAGTGTGATGGCGGAAAACAGACGGAAACTCTCAATGGTTTCTTCCTATACCAACCCGTGCACATGTGCTAAAACAAACTGTGTGTACTCAAACACAAAGACACACACACACACGCATGCATGCACACACACATCCTAATGTCCATGTCTGTCATTTTGCCACTGAGCAAGATGGCACAGTTGCCACACAGGGAGATAATGTCTTTGCCTTGATTTTCTTGTGGCTTCAGAATGGAGGATTGTACATTGCACTATCATCTGGAATCTTTGCTCAGGCAAATGTTGGAGGGATGTGTCTATATGTCTGTGAGTAGCAAACAAAAACTCTAACACACACACACACACACACACACACACACACACACACACACACACACACACACACACACACACACACACACACACACACACTCACACTCACACTCACACTCACACACACACACACCATCTAAGAAGTGTAACTGAGCGTTACTGGGATTTTAAATTGTAATCACTTACACTACTAGTTACTAAAAAAAAAGTAATATTACTACTAGTAGCCTGATTTATTACTTTCCAAAACTGATAAAAGCCAACAGGAATATTTACAAATTAACAGTGTCACAAATATATGGAACGGAAAAATCAAAAGACCTAAAACCCTGTGGAATCTCGATATCATATCCAGAGGGGAATGTTGTTTGTTCATCAAAACTATGATGCATAATTTACCATCCTAAAATCCTTGACAAGGTAGTTTAATATAATTTTTTTTGTTAATTTTGCGGCTTTGATTTATGATGTATTTGTTTTTCGTTTTCTACAAAGCACGTCAAAGTGGAGCTAGGCTGTAGGAAGCATGTAACAATGACTATGATGGCTACACAAGTTTGCCAGTATGCCTGTTGACATACTTATGTAAATCATGATTTAATATAAGCAAAATGCCAACAAAATTATCAATTGCAGACAGAGAGAGAGAATTCAGATATCTTTATAGAGGAGGAGCCTTGATGGCTTAAATACAATCATTTATGAGCCTATTCACTCAGATGATACGGCTATTTGTGTAGAAATAATGAGAGTAATTATCACTGTCAATGAAATGGATTTTATCTTGCATTTATGTAAATTAATCATTTGGTTGTGAAAGAAGCAAAATAGCCTCATCAATGGACTCTCACCCTCACTGACACAAAATGATTGTTTACTGGTTTATAGCAGCATACAGTCCTCAATCAGCAAATGACGGCCCAAAAAAAGACTGATGTGCCTATTACATTTATACAAACCGTTACAGCAAAAGTAAAGGAAGTAAAAGAACGGACACAATTTAGAAAAATGCACATCTGGCCCCCATGTTGTGCATTTTATCCTTCACTGTGAGAGAAAAAAAGGCAGAATTACACCTGTTGGAAGGTAATCTTGAATGTCTATTTTCATAACCCTACATGTGGACTTTCAAAAAGTGCAATTATGTACCCCATGTGAGCAAAATGTACTAAACAATAGCACTGTATAATCATAAGGCAATTCTGAGAAAAATGTGCATGCTACCATGCTAACTCCCACATTTTCCCTGGAAAAAGAATACACAAAAGTCAAAAAACATGCATATAGCCATTTGAATAGAAATTACATTCTACTTAATAAAATGCATGCACCATGGGCCCATTATGTGTGTGAAAGTGCACTTTGGCGTTAGAGGACTGAATACTAACTTTTGAGAGAATACATTCAAATTAGACACATCTGCAAAATGGTCACAGAGAAAGTACTGGAGTTGTACAAGTTGTACCACTGTGTGTATAGTTTTAGTATTAACCCCTAATCATGTGTGCATGTCTTAACTCCAGTTCCAGGTGAACACAGCTTCATATAAACAGATGTGTTTACAGTAAACTATTTGAACACTACCATAGTAGATACTGGATTGAGGAACTTGTATTTATGCCTTTGGTCAGTTTACTTTGTATTACTTACACAGACTTCTGTTACACAGTTGTAGCAGTCTCATTTAAAATGGGTAAATATACCAGAAGCACTCATGCTTTTACTCCGCAACGACACAATTTAACATTCACAAAGATAAAAGCTTGCACACCTGAGAACTACCCAGAAGATCTGTAGTCTTCAGGATATGAGCTAAGCAGCTGGAGGTGATGTTCTCAATTTCATCTTAATGGAACAGCGGATGTTAGTTATTCAAACAAGGTATCTGTACCAAACAATCTTAAGGACATAAGCAGCCTAAGCTTGAGGATTCTAGGCCCAATGATTGCCTGACCTATTTATATAGGTTAGTTTTGTGATAGTGTTGAGAGCTCACTGATTTCATGGTAGCTAACCCCTATTTTCTACCGGGCGCGTCTGTGCTAGGTTCCGTGTGAGCCGTGGCCCCCGCGAGCAATCGCAGCCATTCAAGTCAATGCTTGATAATCCACCAGCCGAGCAACGGTGAGTCCCAGAAGCGTGTGTGAAGATCAGGCACAGCCCCACCTCTTGTCAACAGAAAGAATTTCTGTCGTTATGTTATTTTTTAATTAATTCAAGATTACTATCATCTATAATATATTATCTTCTATGAATACAACATCTTCCTAAATTGCATATAATTTGTGGTAGGTTCTTATGTCACATTCTGCCCATGCCTGGCTGCTTCAGACGGCGTTCTCCCGTGTTCGCGATAGACCACGGCAGCCTGAATGTTTCAGAGTGGGGCTAGCCCATCTCACACAATGCAATGTGCATTCTCAGAGTGTTAGTGTGTTTAATGTAGATCACACAAATTTGATGGCCAGTGGGGCTGACAGCCCGTAGCCCCACGACAGCGTAATTTCCTATCTCAGATATGATTGGCTGTCTGGCGCGACACCAACAGTTGGCAAGAACAGCAAAGAGGGGAGATTGTGTTATCGTCACTAGCTACCTTTGCTGCATGTCATTCCCTCTCTCTCTCCCCTTTAATGCCTTCATCTGTCCTGTGAAAATGAAAGCCTAAAAATGCCCCCCAAAACAAACAAAAAATGATCGAAGTGGATTTTATACTCAAGCACAGGTTTGAACCCTTTGGAGGAGAAACTGGAATTAAAAACGCCTTGGTGCCCACCAGCCTCAGGATATTGTCATCACTCAAACCGATGGTAAAAGTAACCGCAGTTAAACATGGAGTGGTTAACTTTTCAAAATAAGTCAAGTTTGCCCAGAGGAAGAACCGCCGCGTCACCTTTCTCTTTAGTGAGCCCTCAGCCTTGGGTGAGTGAAAACATATTTTATCAACATGCCTTTGTGGTGCTGGTCCATATATTGATCATGTTGTGTTGGATCGATTGATATTAGCTACGTTAGATGGTGACGAGTGTGTACATGCTTGGTTGTTGCCATAGAATGTATCTGTATGCATTGCCGCATGACATTAACTTTTTCTGGCTAAACATTACTCGCATGGCCCCTAAAAGCACAGTTATCTGGCAGGGCCTGTAGCCGGGCTTGCAGTCACATATTGACGGCTAAACAACTGCTGGTAGCTGCATCGTACAATGTGTTCACATTACAACACTCTGTCTGTTTTGTGGAGCCATGCAGTTTGTTGACATGTTAACAGAGTGAGATACAGAGTATTCTAGTTTTACTGGTATGTAGCCCATCTTTTGAAATTGTGCCCCACCAATTTTTAGATAAAAACGCCACTGCGCGGCAGGTCTATTTTCAAGCGAGCCACGGGCCGTTTGGACAGCTAGGCAGGAAACGAAACAGCGAGAGCATCCAGTCAACCTCTTTACCTACTTGTCAGACGGCTGAAATTTCATGCAACGACATACCCAAATTAAAAGTGGTACAGCTCCCGTATACTTTGACACTCTGGGATGTGCCTGATATCATTGGAAAGGAAACACTCTCAAGTTTTTGTTCCAAGTGTCAGGGTGATTCTAGGCCTCACTGAAACAGAGCTACAGAGGCTAGAATAGAGTTTTTTATTTCCGTCCAAGTCATACATCTGTAATATGATTAAAATATACTGCTGTGAACAAATATGAGAGGTAGCAGACAATCCAGGACATTAGCCACATGTGTCTGCTTACTACAGAAAAAATCCAGAAGCCAAAAGACTCAAAAAATGATTTTATATGATTTTTTTCCTACAAATATGGCTGTGCGTTTTTCTTGAAAGGTGCAAAGAAAAAAGCCACAAAAGTGCAAAATTCAAAACTTTTCAAATACAAAAACACACCCACATCAATCACACACATACTGTAAATAACTATATACATAAATATATAGAAATAAGTCATTATAAATTGGTCAGGTATGGCTTTGCATTGTAACAGTCACTGTCTGTGCTGAAACACAGAGCCAGCCATCACAGGGTTAAAATTTCAATGGGTTTCATGGTGTCAATGGAATCGTCTTTTTATTGGCTACAAGGCTAGGGGCGTTTCATAGCATGGAATCTTAACTGGCTGAAGCAAATGTCGATCAATCCCACCTGACCCCACATCACCTCCGAGCCGTGGTTGGCCGTCAAACCAGTCTATCTCCGGCTCTGAGTGACGGATTGACTTATGAGAGGTCTCGTTAGATTCCTAAGGCTTCAGCGAATAACATGGACGCGGTCATTGGCCGTTAGACGACCGGGAGGAAGCGGAAGAGCCGCTGGAAGAGCGAAGCTGTTGAGTCTCGCGTAGCTGTTTTTGTAACTCTGGGCTTGTAAACTTTACGATTTTGAGGCGAATAACTCGTTTTGGATAAAACGGCTTAGATATTTCATTTCCTTGGACTCTTGTGGATTTATGAAAACAAAGTTTTTTGGGATTATATCACCTCTGTGGATAAAGGGACACTCAAAAAGGTATGAATGCACACACACCAGCTGCGCAGTGTAATTCTTAATTAATTTATTGTCTTTAACAGTGTTATAACTTCTATAAATCACCTTATGCTTTGTGTGTGGGCTTAAATTAATCTTGAGAGGCTAAGCTTTCAAGTGGTGTATCGCATGTCCATATATTGTGAAGATTTAATGTGTAAAAAGTTATAACAAAGTGTATAGAGCGTCCATTTTGAGCGGAAGTGGGTCGTATGCGGGACAGTGACATTAATATATATATATATATATATATATATATATATATATATATATATAAATAAATCTGCGAGTTGGGCTGCAAGACGCTCCGCTTCTGAGGCGCTCCCAGTGTGGAATGGCGCGAGGTGGAGTATGGCACAAAACCGGAACATTCATGGAAACTTCTTAAACCACTGCTGCAGTATTGTTAAGATTCTGCAGTCTGCACAGTAGTACGCTCAGTATGTTCAAAACATGCTTACATATGGTGTGTCGACTGGAAAATAGATTTTTAGTAATGATTATTTCAAATATGAGACGGGAAAATCATCAAAGACCCCAGTCACCCAGCACACAGACTCTTTACCCTCCTGCCCTCTGGGAGGCGCTACAGGAGCCTCCGGACTAAGACCACCAGGTACCGGAACAGCTTCTATCCTACAGCTGTCAGACTCCGGAATTCTGCCTCCTGACATCTCACCCACATTAAAACTCATAGACTGAACATACACGCACTCTCACAACCACTGACAACAACCCATAACTGAACATACACACAATGGACAAAAAACCCCAGTATCCTCATACACACTCATACACAGTGGCTGGACCACCACTTACAGCCACATGCACTTTAATATTACTACTGTATAAATTATTCATATATATCTTACTGTAAATACTGTATAGACAACCATGCTGTACAATACAATACAATAATTATAGTTCTACAGCTGTTATTAATACTTGCATATTGTATATTTATAGTCTGTTATAGTCTTTTATTTATATCCATACGTATAACCTGTTCATAGCCTGTACATAGCTTGTACACTTACTACAGTTATAGCCTGTATATACTTATAGTTATAGCACTCATAACATTCCTTCATACCGTGTACATTGTAACATATCTAAAATATATCTATATTTTGTAATATATCTATATTCTTGCTAAAGCACTTCTGGATGGATGCAAACTGCATTTCGTTGCTTGTACTTGTGACGTGCAATGACAATAAAGTTGAATTCTATTCTATTCTAATAGACCAGTAAAATAAAAAAGACCTGCACCAACTCACACACACACACCACCACCACCACCACCAACAGTTTGTCCCCTGACCTAGATGCTTCAACTGAACACATAAGTAATTATTATGGTAACTTGAAATAGTATAAAGCTCTACTGCAGAGACAACATAACATTTATAGTTATTCATGAGGGACTGTGGCTAGATAAGGGGGATCAGACCATGGCCAGAACTATTCTCATTATGCCCTAATTTCAAGGTTTGGGAGCACAAAATTAGCCACATGCACCAGCAATATTACTATTTGGTCTCTTTTTTTCTAATTAATGAAAGTCCTAAAGCTTACCATGTGTTTTTAATGTTTTTGTCGTGCCAATCACAACATTGCCGTATTGGTTGGTAAGTTAATGGAGTTTGTTATCTAGTGTTTGCATTCAATTTTACAAACCAAATTTCATGATAACATCTATCTGTTTATAATGCATCCCTCAAGACTATTCTACCAGTGCAACATTCAAATGTGCTAAATTTCTGCTTCTATAAACTGTAAAATGCCAAAGCAGAGAAAAATATAATCTTCTTTAAGGTGTGTGAATGAATTCTGGTTAGCTAGAAGGAGCTACGGAATATTTAACAGGGCATTTAGGCTGTTTTAAACAGAGGGATGGCTGAGTTTCTTTGCGCACCACACTCCTGTCAGTATTGCTCTCTTTTTGTGTACAAACAGGAGTGGGGCATGGAGACGTGTGGACGCAAGTGTGATTACAGGTTTTTGTGCATGTGTGATCATGCATGTGTGTTTAGCATACCTAAAAGGAGTACTAATTATGTGGAAATGCTGCTCTTCATGCTGAAGCATAAGAGGTCTGTGTGGTCTACGATCCCTCCACTCACTGCTGAACAACACTTCAGAGGCCAAGATTGTATTATAACAACTATCTTAACGCTAACCGTTATTCAAAACTTTGTCCTTCCCCTTTAAAGCCCCTGCATTATATCATATAAATATTATCATCAGGTCTCTCCTTCACCTCTGCCATTTCAACAGCCCCTTCACTGTGTGTGTGTGTGTGTGTGTGTGTGTGTGTGTGTGCAAGCGTTTGTAAAACAGTCCTGAATGAAGGAAATAACTATGCAGGGGTTTAACCCAGATTCATTATCATTCCCTGACGGTTTCTAGAGGGTGGAATATTACAGTCACCTTCCACACTTCCAGGACAAGAGAAGGGAGCAACATAAAATCAGAGACAAAATGGAGGTAGAAGTGTCTACCTACCTACCTACCTATCTATTTATCTGAGTATAGGAACCTTTTATATATCTGCTTCATATTGCTCTTGTTGTGCCACATAGCAAGCCAACTACACACCTATTTCTTTTGTAATACTAACTAAATAAAATACCTTCATGAAATTTAATTTATGCATACTTGCAGCACAGTAACAATAATAGCTTGCAGCCTACATCAGGGAAAGGGAATGGAATCAGGCTATCAGCAATAAATGTTTCCCACTTATAGATCATCAACATAAACCTATTTACTAAACTTGTATGACACTTGCCGTAACAATTATTCCAATGAGACCAAGGGAACAGGGGGGGGGGGGAAATCACAAATTGTGATGCATCAGCAGCTTTCAGACTTAACCGCAGCCAATGTGCAAGTAATATTGTTACTTGGCATTGAAGCAGTCCCTACGTGTGACAGAAGATTGGCCTGTATCTCAATTGTTTAAATTAAGTGACAGGGCAGGAGGTAAGCATTTACCCTATCAACACTATTTTCTTGCTGTTGGTTGTTTTGCCTTAATATTACCAAAGCACAATCTGACAATTTTACCAGTTAAACGTGTTATTTTAGGTGACATTTACACACTATAGTTAGAGGCTGAGGTTGGCATGTTGTACCCTCACAGTCTTATTTATGCCTACATTTTTAAGGGTTCATCCAGTGAAGACACATGAATAATGTTACAATGCCATACAGCGTGCTGCTTTGATACATTCATGATGATCAAATTTAAATAGACATCACCCTTTTGCTTTACTTTACAGTCTCAATATAGCTGAGTCAGAAACAGCATAGATGAGCAAGTGGAATAATTCTTCATTGATTTTATAGCAGTGACTGTGACTGTTGGAGAGCCTGACTGCACAGTTTCAGGATTAATCCCTGTTACCAGCTGTTTTCTATGACTTTAGTGACAGAAAGCTCCAGCATTATACTGTATTTGCAGAGATGTGGACATACAAAGGTCACATCATGTAACCCCATATTACACCCACACTGAAACCATTTTAACAACACAAACATAGCAGCATAGCGTAAGTTCAGGCAGGTCACGGAGTCAAGCTCGGCCAATATCTCAGCTCATAGCTGACAGTCCCTAAGTCAACACACCAGCTGATGGCTCAGCTGATTCCGTCCTAAGCATATGATTGGATTTCCCAAATAGAGCGCTGTATTTAAACTGATTTTCCCAGCCTACCTCGCTACACCTCTGCTAGCGCTTGCAACCCACCTCCACACCAGCTCCTACTTTTAAATTTATATTCATTTTGTCTGACTTAATGTCATGTGTGTTGTCACTGAGTACATTTACATGCACACCAATATTCCACTATTATTCTGAATTTGATACAGGTCATGTAAACAGCATATTCCAGTTGGATATTCCGAATAAGACGTGGGATATTCCAATATTATTCGGGTTTTAGAGGCATTTTTTGGACATGTATACAGCGCATTCGGAATATGAGTCTCAATCTGGGTTTTTACCGCAGGCTTATGGTCAGCTCTGTGCGCTGCTATGGTTTCTGTACACAAACCAACCAGCCAACAGTTTGCAATGCTGGAGACCTGATAAGGAGAAACACAGCTACTTTTAAACATTACCAAAGACTTGGACATCAACAGGTTTTTGGAAATGCGCAAACATCGCTACACCGACGTTTTCAAGAAGCTGGTTGAAGGAATGAAAGAGGGACGCTGTGTTCGCACGGTCCAAAAAGTCCGCTGCCGCTGGTAAACTTCGAAAATAATCCTGTTTTGCACGGCTACATGTAAACGGGGATATAAGTGGAATACTCACTTTCATTAGCCATGTAAACAGCTTAGGCGGAATATCGTCTTTTTCAGAATTAGGGCAAAGACCGGAATATTATGTGCACGTAAACATACTGATTGATGTTGCTCTGTTCTGTACCATAGGTGGATCCTGCCACTGCTGCTGTGCCTGCGTAAGGCTTTCCATCTATGCACATGGAAGGGCAGGGAGGTGTGCTCTTCCTGCCTCATGCTTTCCACGTACACACATGGAAGAGCGGGGAGGCCCCAGAACAGAGCCATACCGTCAAATACAAAGTGCAGATGAACAAAATCTATTTATTGACAAAGTGGTCCTGACTGAATTGAGGACAGTTGCTCTTAAGCAATATATTGGTATTACTTCTCCTGATATACTTCTGCTATCAAACTTTTAGTATAAGACATGTTAGAGCTTAACTATTTTTGGAAAATAATCATATTGCAATTTTTTGAAACAATATTGTGATTGCAATGCAAAATGTGATTATTTTTTAAGCTCTTCATCTGCTGTATTATTCAATACAAACAATAGATCATTGTATAGTATGATGAACACAATATTAGATAGATTAAACTGTTCTTTCCTGTAGGTCAGGCCTGTATGTTGTGATGAAATTAGGTGATGCCTTTATATTATTATTTATTTATAAACTACATCAATCACAGTAGTATATTGACGGCTTTGTTGTGTTGATGTCCAGCCATGACAACATAAAGCGCTGACAAAAAAGCCTGGTGTAAACATTAATATGAAAGTAACACACACTAAAATGCAGATTGCAAAAATGCACTTTTTAAACACTGAACTTTGTGGGACAGTCTCTAAATATATACACATTGTGCACATATATACAGTATATTATATATATATATATATATATATATATATATATATATACACACACAAATATCAGGAAAATATGAAAATTATGCCTTGAAAAATATGAAAATTATGCCTTATCTTGTTAAATATGTGCCGATGTACATACACTTCCAGAAAATCAAAATCAAGCCAGAATCAACTTAATATGGCAGGTTACCGTTACTTTACTGACTAGTTACCTAACGTTACATTAGTTAAACAGTGTATTACATTGTAATGCCAACAAACAAGACTGACTGACAAAAGTAGTTTTCATTGCGATAGAAAATCGGTTCAAAGTTCAACTTGGAGTGAAAGGTTGAAAGATTTGGAGGTAATGAGAAGACGACGGAGACGGCGTAACGTTAGACATCCTGAAGCTGACTGGCCAATACTCGAGACGTCACATCAAAGATATTTTTTTGCCAAGATCACAACATTAAACCTTTTCTCTTACTCCGATCTGAGAAATGCTGGCTGGCACCTGCCCCCCCCCCTCTCTGTGTGTACAAAGTGTTGTATGACAATAATTGCTAAATCTGTCATGTGTAATGGAATAAAGAGACACATGCCATTTTGGTGTGCGATGCAAGTGCCTTATAGGTACTAAGTATCTCTGCAAATAACTTGACTGCAAATGGAAAGCTAAGATAAGTTTGGTTTCCTCATCAAATTGTGGTCAATAACAAGTAAAATTTAAATGCATATCAAACCGTATGCATCTGATTTGTCACCTGCTTGCAAAAGTATTACAATGCTAACTCTTTTACTTTGAAATATCATTGTTTATCCATGATAAATATGTATGTAATGTGTGATATGTTTCTAAAGCTTCCTCTCTGCCCCTCTCTCTCTCCCTGGCCTGCTCGTTTTGCCTTTGGCACGATATAGAGGGTGTCAAGATAATAACAAAATAAAAAATAATATAATTACGGCGAGCGCACACTTTCATCTTGAGGTCTTTTACACAGAGATATAAAATCTGCTTTGATTTTATTTTATTTTCAAGAGATGATATAAAGGCCCATTGGGTAAATGCTCCATTGCAGTAGACAACTATGTTTATGTGAGCTTTTATGGTACAATTGAGGATTTTAATGCATCAAAATACTTTTTTTGTGTACATGCACTAGTGCATGTAACTTTTAAAATTACACGTACCATTTCTTTTTTTATTGCACTATTTGGTTTATTTGTCTTTTCTCTGCACTTCCGCCAGCTGCAACCAGATCCAACCAAAATGAATCCAACACTGACCACTGCAACATTTCCTTTTTTTATGACAGCTCAAATATGTGGAAATCGTCAATGAGTTACAATGTAACTTGAACATCTGAAACAATGAACAGTAATGAATTTTCTTATACAACATACTCTGGATAATGATAGTTCTAGCATGACAAGGAAAATTCTATTCACCTCCATTTAATTGGTGCGAATCTCAGTAGTGAATATCTCAAATGTAAAAACCAAACCTCATGCATTGCTGGATATATAAATATAGCACAGTGGGTTAGCCATGCGTCAAAGCATATGTAGGAGTTCTTAAAATGGTACAGGGTGAAAATACAACTAAAGTGAAAAGTGAAAGTAAACTAGCTTTCAGCAGCATACTGCTTGTGTGTTGATTGCTGTGTAATCCTGTAATCTTATACTGTATGTCAACTTTGCAGTTTTGTGGGCACTTCTGGCCTTACAATTTCACTTACGGCTGCATAGTCTGTCTTGCAGGACCATGAATTAGAGCACAATTTCTTCAGAGCTCATGATATAGAAACCTTAGGGCAGCCACCTCATATCACAGTTCAGACAGAAAATGACAGACCAAAGGTCACTAAGATGAAAATATGTTTCATTACACATTCAAAGCATGCACAGCTTAAAGTGACTGCTTGGAGCATTGGCTTTGTGATTTTGCAAACATCCACCTTTGTCTTTGGGGGTATGCAGAGGCGTAAGTGCTAAATCTACAGTATATTGCTGACTATGGTTCCAGTTGAAAAGCTAAAAACCTGAACAACCCAAAGATGAGGATATGTCATTTTCTCAGCAGGTTAAACATTTTTTTTTTTTTTAATTGAGCTTTACTGTAACTTAGAAAGCACAAATGTGAACATGCTCTCATATTATCATTTGCTTCTTTTCCTCATTTCTGCTTTAAACAGGTCGCTGTTTTTTCACACAGGGGCATTCAAAGTCTTACCATTTTTATTGCCTGTCTTGCTGCGTGAATAATACCCCATTAAATCTGCAATGATAGTGGTCCGGCTTTAAGGAAGCCATTGATAAGCAAGAAAGCTAAGTCCTTACAATTTGCTGGGGCCAGATTGAGTGTGAAGCACTTACTGTGAAGCTAAACATGGTGCCCTTTTACCTTTTTACAGTAATTCAAAGTGGCCTGTTTGAGAGCCTTTCACTTACACTCTGCCAGTCTTTTTTCAGCTGCAGGATATCTATGAAAAAGACAAACTATGCATACCATTGAACAGGTTTCCATTCAACAATCACCCATAAAGTCTAACTAGGCTAACTCAAGCCATATTATGGCAAATTACATATTCCTAGATTTATACAGTATGCCGTCCTTTCTTTGTTTACTACTTTACTACTTGCACAGAAAATAGCTGCCTTAGTTAGTAGCCCTGGTCCAGGGTGTTCGAGTTTTGATTATTTAGACTGAGGTTTACTGTGTGCAATGCCAGTGCTGCTCTTCGAAAGCCACACTGTAACCTAGCTCCAGCTCCCTTTCTTTATGCTCATTATCATTATCATTATCATTATCAGGACTCACACAACAAAAACTGCTTCAAAACAAAGGTTAGAAAATTCAAACGCTGGTGGCTCCAGCAAGGGCAAGCAATCTCCCACCAGTTGGCACCACTCCAGCTCTCTCAACGTAATTTTTATGAGTTTGAGTATTATGTTATATGTTTTAAAGCTTAATGTATTGTACCTGAAGTGCAATTTTTAAATACAATTACAGATTTTCTTGATTATTATGAATGATTTGATGGAAATCGAAAATACTCATACAGATAAAAAAAAATAGAGGTAGTAATGCCACTATTGGTACAAATACGTATATACTTCATGACTTAATGATTAAAAAAATCTAATTAGGTCTAATTGAATAAGATTTCCAGATTTTGACTCCAAAGACTACAAATATGGTACTTACACACAACAAACATCAGCAATAAATGCATGTGTCACTGTCCTATGGATACATTGTGTTGTACTAAAAACAAGACAGACAATTACCTTAATCCAAACCCAATTCTTATCCTAAACTTTAAATCTTGACCAATCTAAATGCGCTCACTTACCAGATTTCAACTATTACATGTAAAAACTACACACACACACACACACACACACACACACACACACACACACACACACACACACACACACACACACACACACACACACACACACACACACACACACACACACACACACACACACACACACACACTCACACACACACTTACCACTATAAGGCCCAGACTGTAGATGTACATAGTTCTATTTCGTATAGGCTTTGCCCTCTAAGAGCTGTCGCTATTGGGTTTATCTCTTCGCGCATGCGCAGTCGTGATAATTTTCTTTCCCGCCCTTGCGTCCAGCACGGGCCTCTCCTACGTCCGCAGATGCTGTATATAAACAGAGCAGACACGTAGTTCTCCTATTTTTTCTTCAAGCTAGCAGCAGTATGAAGACTTCAAAGAAGATCTCCAGCGGCACTCCCCGCGTCTGCCCCAGCTACATTCTACATTCTGCCACCGGACCTCCATCCCCGCTGCGAGACCTGCCCGGCCGCTCACACCTGCCAGGCACTCACTCCCGGCGCCTCCTGTCAGTACTGCGCCCGCCTGCCATCTAAAGAGCTTACTCAGCGGGCGGACGTTTCCTGGCTTAGGAGGTTCAAGGTAAGCGGACGGCAGCAGGCAGACCGACGGCGTGACCTGCTTCGGTGACTCTCTGCCGGCCAGGCTCTCGCTCCCGATGCCTCCTGCCAGGACTGCGCCCGCCTACCATCTAAAGAGCATATTCGGCGGGCGGACGTTTTCCTGGCGTATGAGGTTGAGAGTAGGGGATGGCAGCTGGGCAGTCCGACGGGACTCTGTCGACGCCCTGGAGTTACTTAATGAGGACATCTTCAGCGGGCACGAGTCCTCTGACTCGTCTCCCCCCACGACGACTCTCCACCGGCTGTCCCCCCTCCCCCTGGGAGAATTGGGACAGAGACGGGGATCGACGCCTTTTCTTTTCGGCTCTCCCAGTCTCCCGAACGGCCAGGGGCACCGCTTCAGCGGGTTTTTCCCCTCTGCCACAGGCGGTTCCACCCTCCACCACTAAGGCCCTCTTTCTGGATCTGCCGGACATCATAAGAGAGCGGCGGGCCTGAGAGGCATGACGCTCCCGGCAGAGCTTCTGCCCCTGGAGCCTGCGTAGACGGCGGCTCCACTCTGGCCGTGCTTCACGGAGCTTCGGCCATTTGTGGAAGTAGCTCTCTCCCAGCCGGGAAACTGAAAGCTCCGGTTTCTCGCTACGCCCTGTTCCCTCGGGTTCAAGGCGACACCGAAGCGGGATTCCCTACGGTCCCTCCCCCGGAGCAGAGCCTGGCATCGATCCTGCTTCCGAGGTCCACTTTTTTCGGCCACCGCAAGCCCATGCCACCCTTCCCACAGGATCAGGTTTGTGTAAGCTACAGGTCACTGATCGGTCTCACCAGTGTACGACCCAGGGCCTCGTGGCGCAAACTAACATAACTTTGCTAGCCTCCGCTGTGGCCACCACTCCGGAGGCTCTTCCCCCCGAGTTGGCCCCAGAGATAGGCAAAGCTATGACCGCCATCCTCACCCTGACCATGGCGTCTGCGGTGCCGTTGTCAAGAATCATGGCGTGGCAGACTGTGGTCCAGCGAAACATATGGCTCCACATGTCTCAGCTACCCCGGAGGTCAGACGCAAGCTTCTGTACGGCCCCATAGCTTCCGACAGACTATTTGGGCCCCGTTTACAGACGGCTACGACTCACCTCCACCAGGCGGCCGAAGAGACAGAGCACCTACGGCGGCTCCGCTCTTTGAAGGCGGCACGAGTAGAGGCGCCGCTCACACAATGGCCGCTCCCGCCTTTCACGCCAGTGACCGGCCCTTTCGACAGAGCCCTACCTTGGGCTGGGCGGCACGAACACACATCCCTTAGCACAAGCTTCTCTCAGGATTCTGTCGCTGAAAACGGTGCTTCTCCTGGCCCTGACATCAGCCAAGAGAATAAGCGATTTACGCGCGCTGTCAGTCTCTCCGTCCTGCCTCTCCATTAGAGGTGAGCGCAGCCACCTTACAGCCAAACCCTTCGTTCACACCGAAAATTTTGACAAGTTATTTTCGGTCGAGAGTAATCTCCCTCAAAGGTTTTTTCCCCCCGCCTCACGGCAATGACGAGGAGGAATCTTCTCACCGTGTCCAGTGCGCGTGTTATCACAATACGTTTTACGCACAGCGGGCATCAGGAAAAACACAACAGCTGTTTGTACATTGTAGGGAATACTCCCAAGAGATGGCCCTTTCAAAACAGTGCTTGTGTCACTGGATGTGCGAAGCCATCACCCAGGCTTACGGCGCAGAAGGGGCGGAGCCCCCCAGGGCATCAGAGCTCACTCTACAAGGGCGCTGTCGGTGTCTGCAGCCCTGTTCAGAGGCGTGACTGTGGCCGATATCTGCGCAGCAGCTTCCTGGGCAGCCCCATGCCCTTTCATCTGCTTCTATCACGCGACATGTCTGAGCCCTCTGTGACCCATTCGGTCTTATCCATAGTCAACGACGAATAACGCGCCGCTGCGAGTGTGTCTATCGGCTGTCATGATACACTTTCTCTTGATTATGCATGCGCTGTTGCATGTGTTTTCACCGCTGTCCCCCCCCCCCCCCCCCCCCCTTGCTCTGGAGACTGGGTCGGGACACGGTTGTTTTCCCATTACTCATGGAATTATTACCAATCATGATACAATTTTAACTAATCTTTCGCACCTACAATCATGAACGGTGCGCATGGGGTTTTTCACACTATTCTCTCTACCCATGCACGCTTATAATCATGAGTGGTTTACTGCAAACGGCCAAGCCATTACTGTGGCAGGGTTTTTGTTCTCCATCAGAATAGACGGATCATCTGATGTATTCCCCTGGCAGTGCATGGGGAATATTGGTCTATTTCTGTTTGGGACCCTGTATCGCAGGTGGCATGGACTACATCAGCTTCGCCCTAACCCAATAGCGACAGCTCTTAGAGGGCGAAGCCTATACGAAATAGAACGATAGGTACGTTATTGTAACTCCAGATTCTATGAGTATAGGCGAAGCCCTCTAAGACTCGGGCCACCTGCTCCTGTAACATTAGCTGAAGAAAAAGCCGATGTTTGGGAGAAGAACTACGTGTCTGCTCTGTTTATATACAGCATCTGCGGACGTTGGAGAGGCCCGTGCTGGACGCAAGGGCGGGAAAGAAAATTATCACGCATGCGCGAAGGGATAAACTTTGCCTATACTCATAGAATCTGGAGTTACAATAACGTAACTATCGTTATTAACACACATTCTAGCCAACGTACCTGTGCTCTGTTATTGTGTGTGTGTGTGTGTGTGTGTGTGTGTGTACACTGAGATGAAAGAGACTAAGGGATAGCTGGAGGTGTGTGTAGAGGCTGCAGTCCCACTCAGTCACAGCAGGAGATCCATAGCTTCAACTCCACTTTCTAAAAGGAGACCTGCTCTAGATGCACAACTTGTAGGCTAGTGGATTGTTCAAATTGTGTACGTGTATCCATGTGAGTGTCAACATATCATTTAGAAGACAAATACTTCTACTTTGAGAGTGGTAAAGAGCAGTGTTGGAATGCTGGTTTGCAAGTTTGAGACACATCATTGGACTAAAAGATGGGGCTAAAAAGCTGTGTAGGTGTTCTATACCAGATGTAAGCTATAAGACACTCATATAAAGCTACAGATATAAATATAGTAAAGTTTACAGTTCAGCCTTGTTAAGATCTGGCAAGCCTCCAGCACATGACTCCTGGGCTATAAAACCCGGGAAACACTGGGATCCCATTTCTTTTAAAACACCATCAACCACCTTTTACTTGTCCATAAGGATTGAAAAATGGTCATGATTAATAGCCTGTAGTCTTAATAGCAGACTCCATAAACCATCCAGTGTGTTACTTGCTAGTTTTTATAAAAAACTTAATAAAAAGGCCCCACTTTTGCATCAAGTGTATATCAACTTTATCAAATTTCATATCATCTATTTATAATAATCTATCAGGTATGTATCTATCTGTATCATGTGATCAAGTGTGTCTGTGTTTAATGCCATAATTCAACAAAACTACACAATAAAGGACTTACACAGCAGGTACAGTATACACTTAAAGAGTAGATTAGGTTTTAGAGTACCTAGCTGCATAAATTTGCATGTGCATGAGGAGAAATTGTCTGACATTTGGCACCTCAAGTACCTCTTGTTTAGAGTAGCTGTGATTTTGGGTGGGTGTTATGTGAGATTTCACAGTGCATTAGACTCTGTTTTGATGCTATTGCAAGTTGAAGAGCTACTATTTAATGTGTAATACATTCTGAAAAGAAAATAACAAAAAAAAAAAACATTCTGCATGGTATTGGACAACACAACTCTGTGTTAAGATCTAAACTATAAAACCTGCACATCAAACAACACTGAACCATACAACAAAAAAGTCTGTGATAGTTCAGACTGAAAGTGATGAGTTCAGATTGATTTTGCAGCTGGAAGACTTTATATGATGTGATCTAATCGTGTGTGGCCTTGATGTTGCTCTCTCTCTCTCTCTCTCTCTCTCTCTCTCTCTCTGTCTCGTTCTTGCTGCACAACTGTGCCCAATATTTTTAAAGTTGTGTAAGTACTGTGAAAATTTGACTAATATGACCTTGTTTAGTAGCTCTGATTAATCCCATCGTGCTGGCTTTTTATCTGGCAATAGTCACAAAAATTCCAAACTCTCTTCTTTGAATTGTTTTTTTTCTTTGAGAATGAAAAAAAATAAGCATTTAATCTTCATGACATAGAATCCAAAGCATGGAGGCGGTATTTCAGATGTAATTTCTGTAGAAAATGTGATTTGAGGAAACCTGACATAGTAAACAACCCGATCGTGCCAGAAAAAAAAATGTAGGTTTTGAAAAGATGGTTCTTGATCTAAAAAGAAATACCCTCCTCAAATGGGAAGGCTTTTGTTTGAAATAAATGAGTCATAATGTGGCTTGTAATTGGGGTTAGATAAAAGATTTGACATAAATGGTCTTGTCACAGCCCTAATATCTTCATGTCATGGCTGATTATTAGTAGGTGGTGGTAATTTAGGCCAGGCCACATATCCCCAGATTCTATTACACTGCTTTGATACAGATTATATGATAATATGCCTCTCTGCTCTTGTGCCAGTAAATTAGGTGTTGTGCTGTGCTCATTATATACTGTATATATACAGTATTAACCCTTCCTCTGGCCCCACCCAATTATTGAACTCAGCCTTCATTTTAATCTCAACTACACACCTGCTAAGTTTCATGACTGCATCTTGCATGGTTGTGATGCTATCACGGTGACAAAATAAACACCAAGCAACCGCCATTGCAGCACATTTCTATATATGATTGTGTTTTGTTTTTAAAACATGGTTGTGTATTTAGTAGTAGTTAATTTATTTATTTTGCACATTTCTGTATCTGGTTGTGTTTTCTGTTTTTGCTTCATTTTTCTTCTAAATGCTGCACATGGGTTGTCAAATTGGTGAATATGTTTTCTTGATTTGCTTGTGTTTTGTCTCTTTGCATGTCTCTTTTCTTAAGTTGCAGTGTGTTGAGCTATCAGGGACACCATATATTTGGAGTTTGATATATGTCCCATCCATAAATAAATTATATGGCATCTCATTCTTGTATCTCTTATCATACAGTACAACTCGTTTGCCATGGACGGTCGCTCATGACTCATGCCTGGACAAATAGTATGTGTGTGTTTGACAAAGAGAGAAGAGAGCAAGAAAGCAAGATTCAGTCAAACTGCGAGAGCGGGCATACATGTACGTGAACATACATGTTTTTTCTAGCTTGTTGACAGGCAGTATAAAGTCGTCCTGTGACAAGATAGTGAGAGAGAATGTGAGTGTGTTTGTGTGTTTTTTTAGTCAAGCACTGTCAGCAGGTCTACCCTACTTGCCATTGGGGAGCTGATGCTATGCTTTTCTTCAACATTACCTCAACGTGGTCCCTCATGAATGTGAAATTTATGTATTCCTAACTTTTGAAGAAAGTTTTCTACAGTCAAACAAGTCAAATACTTCTACTCATAAGTAACATAAGCATTTTTAAAAATAAAAGGGGAGTAAAATATTTATGCCTTAAATATTTATGTGCAGTAGGTAAGACTTATAAAACTAACTTTCTGTCATGTTCGAGAATAACTACATGAAGCAGGTAATTAACACCTACAGCCTGTAGTGTGATTTGCAAAAATCCTCCGCTCCCTGTTCAGATGCACCAATCAGGGCAAGGGAGGGTGTCTAACTGCGTGTCAATCACTGCTCATGCACACACATTCATTCTCCCTTGCAGGGGGAGGGGCTTAGGAGACCGTTTTGGGCTTTAGCGGAAAATGGGGAGGGACTGAAAAGTTGTTGATGTTGAAATTTTTTGGCTAAGTCCTGGATCGTCGCAATCCTACCTACAGCACCTTTAAGCATTTAAACCCAATCCTTTAATTGTGCTGTCTCACATTTCTTTTTCATCCCTTTACTTCCTTTATTTCACATTAGCACACATGCACAATAAAACTGCACTTCTGTTTGTCAGCTGCTTTTTTTTTCCTTTTAAAATTAATCATTTTAAAATAGCATTACCTTCCTTTAATTCTTGATTTGTTGACAGATGTGACAAAAATAGCAACAAATTATTAGCAGATGAAACACATAAGGAGGATAAGTGTCTGATCCTTTTCCTTGCCTTATCAAAACAAAACTGTATTAACACCTGCTTTATTATTATTGATGGAGACCTTACTGAGAGCATGACATTTCTACTCCAATACAATCTTTTGCCGTGCATCTCATTTGTGGCAGGAATCATGTTGGCTCAGTGTTCTTCTGTCCTTCACCTTAACAACCCTGCCAAGGTATCTTAGCAGCATGTCAATCCTTTTTTCAAACAGCAGGTAATTTGTAGGCTAGACTGTGGGCTGAGCGGATTGTCAGGTTTTCTATATGCCTTTTAGCTGGTGATGAGGTTAATATTCGGAAAATATTTTAAATTAAAATATGCTATATGCTTGTGAAAAGGGGTGCATTTACTTTAAGTGTATGGGCTGTATATATTAAGTTTGAAGGGTCTCCTAAAACCAGATGTGTCTGGCAAGAAGCTATGTGCGGCAGAATGCCAAATGGAGCTAAACGGCAGAACATAGCTGAGCCAGTTTCCTCTTTGCTTGCAGACACACTGCCACAGTGTGGGATGGTGTTGAATGAATGCAGAAGTAGTCACTCCCTAAAACTGTGATCACTCTTCCTCCACCTCTACTCCACTTTCTCCCATCTCCTGAATGTATTATCACTTTTATTGTATTCATCTTCTGCACACTGTGGTTGTGGTATGAACCAGTTCCTGATACAAACTCTGGTGAGTGCTCTGAGACTTGGAGGCCCATTTACCCACGTCAATCCTCAAATCTCTAATCATTTTGGGCACCTGATGTGAGCTAGTGCACAAACGCGTGTATGTGTTTTCATGAATTTTATAATTGGGTGGATTTTGGGTTTTCTTGTTATTTTTAATGTGTGTGACTTATATTCTTCTGTTTTGCCGTGTTTCAAGCCATCTGTCGCCACTGTCACAGAGCACATATTGCCAGGAAATAAAGAGGACTGGCTCTTAAGTGCACATGTTGCTGCAATAGGTTATTTTCTCAGATTTTACAATTTGTCTTTTCAGTGTGAAAGCTGGCAGCAAACACTACATCACACCTCATCCAGCATGGCTCAAGCCTATAAACACAAATTTGAGTTTGTAAGCTATTTGTTGTTATTTCAAACGTTAGTTAAGTGTGTTTCAGCTCTCTCTATGATAATTGCAACATGTATTGTCTTGCACAATTCACTTGTGACTCTCCTATTATGGCAAACATTCAAGCAAAAATGTATCATTAACGTCTGCATAGATTCATTTGTTTTTCACATAGTAAGGTGATCATAATGGTTAAAGAAAGAACGAAAGGAAATAAAGATGAACATAAACAAATTCAGTACATCATACAATGTTGTTCAAAATAGAGTGAACATCACTGATGGTGCCTTGCTTCATCTCACAGGCCCTCTTTAATATTCCCTTGCTCAGCCTGTGTTTTTGATAAGCTACATCGCCATTCAGGGGACCTGTCTCAAGGGCTTGTTTCAACACACAACTTTAAATGGGTTGGAGGGGGGGAAACAACGTAATGATATTTAGAATTTGAATGAGATGGAACAAGCCAATTAAATATGTGCCGTGTCTCAGTAGGCATGCATAAGTGGCTCTGACTGAATGGAAAAGTAAATGAAAGAAAAAAAGTTTTGCTTGATCAATTTTCATTTAAAGCTTAAAATACACCCATGTGTTACCTGTCAGTAAGCTGTGGCTACAGTTGCATAGCAGATTGGGGGCTAAAGGTCTGTTGTATTCATGATCTGCCCTTTGAGTATGCATCAGAGGATACATATATTAGTTCCTCAAATAATTGATTTTAGATTGATAATAACAGTAAGTGTTCAAGTACTTTGGTACATTTATATGTAAGTGTCTTGAGCTTAAAGCATAATTCCAGTTTGTTTACAAATTGATGTGCCAAATTTCTCCCCCCTTTCACGTTTAATTGTCTTTACAGCTAGCTAAATTAACCCGACAAAAGGTGGGGTAAGCACCAAAACGACTAGTTAAGATTACAGCAATGTGAAGGGGGAGATAACTCCGGGCAGCTGGGAGATGTCCTGCTGGTGCACAACGGCCATTGAAGGTCCCTGCCGTCCCGGATATTCCCCCAGCATTACCCACCCACACCCGTCTCTCAGCCTATAGGTGACATTGACATGTGAAATATATTGTGATTGTGTGGTTTTAACTGCTGGCTAATGTTAGCTTGCTGGCTCACTAGCTAACTGGTCGGCTACCAATACAAATCAAGAAAAACGTACAACCCCAAATCAGAAAAAGTTGGGACAGTATGAAAAACACAAATAAAAAAAGAAAGTAGTGATTTCTAAATGTACTTTGACTTGTATTTCATTACAGACAATGTGAACACAAAATATTTCATGTTTTGTCTGGTCAACTTAATTTCATTTGTAAATATACATCCTTTCCTGTCATTCAGACCTGCAACACATTCCAAAAAAGGTTGGGACAGGAGCAATTTAGGGCTAGTAATCAGGTAAATTGGTTAAATAATGATGTGATTTGAAACAGGTGATGTCAACAGGTGATTGTAATTATGATTTGGTACAAAAGCAGCATCCAAGAAAGGTCTAGTCCTTTAGGAGCAAAGATGGGCCGAGGATCGCCAGTTTGCCAACAAATACGTGAGAAAATTATTGAAATGTTTAAAAACAATGTTCCTTAAAGAAAGATAGGAAGACATTTGCTTATTTCACCTTCAGCAGTGCATAACATAATTAAAAGATTCAAGGAATGAGGAGGAATTTCAGTGCGTAAAGGACAAGGGCGAAAGCCTAAGCTGAACAACCGTGATCTCCGATCCCTCAGGCGGCACTGCATCAAGAATCGTCATTCATCTATAAGCGATATCACCACATGGGCTCAGGACTACTTTGGCAAACCTTTGTCAAGTACCACAATACGTAGTTACAGCCACAAATGCCAGTTAAAACTGTACTGTGCCAAAAGGAAGCCCTATGTTAACAGTGTCCAGAAGCGCCGTCGATTTCTCTAGGCTCGGAGGCATCTGGGATGGACCATCACACAGTGGAAACTGTGGTCAGATGAATCAGTATTTCAGGTATTTTTTGGGAGAAATGGACGCCGTGTGCTCCGGACCAAAGAAGAAAAGGGATCATCCAGACTGTTACCAGCAACAAGTCCAAAAGCCAAGGTCTGTCATGGTATGGGGTTGTGTCAGTGCCCTTGGCAAAGGTAACTTGCACTTCTATGATGGCACCATTAATGCTGAAAAGTACATAAAGATTTTGGAGCACAATATGGTGCCTTCAAGAAGACATCTTTTGCAGGGACATCCATGCATATTTCAACAAGATAATGCAAAACCACATTCTGCACACATTACAAAGTCCTGGCTGCAGAGGTAGAGGATACGGGTACTTGACTGGCCTGCCTGCAGTCCCGACCTGTCTCCAATAGAGAATGTGTGGCGCATTTTGAAGCGCAAAATGCGACAACGAAGCCCCCGTACTGTTGCCCACCTTAAGACTTGTTTGCAACAAGAATGGGACAAAATTACACCTGAAACACTTCATCACTTGGTGTCTTCAGTCCCTAAACGTCTTTTAAGTGTTGTGAAAAGGAATGGCAACATTACAAAGTGGTAAATGCTTTACTGTTCCAACTTTTTTTGAAATGTGTTGCAAGAACCAAAATAGAAATTTTGTTTTTTTGAAAACACATTAAATTATGTGCTGTTGTATTGTCTGCAATGAAATACAAGTCAAAGTACATTTAGAAATCACTACTTTCTTTTTTTATTTGTGTTTTCCATACTGTCCCAACTTTTTCTGATTTGGGGTTGTAATTATGTTGTGGAAACTGCAGCTATTTTATTAGAATGACATGAATAAACCTTACTAAACGTAACGTGAATACACTTTAATGGGTAAACTCATCCGTGAACAGATGCATTTTAATCGGTGATGGTGTTTAACAATAAAAACTACAACTCCCATAATTCCACGCAACTTCCCAACGTCATCAAAAGTCTGTGTTTACGATCCATTGTTATGACTGAGAGACCCCTACTGGCAGAAAGTTACATTTTGTATGTTTAAGCCAGTGGTCTGTTTAACCGTATTGTTATTGCATGCAACTGCACACTACAACACAGTGAATGTATATAGTATACTGCACAGCTGACATAAGGTGCCTGTCATTACATATATTTGCTGTACGTATGTGTGTATGCATATGTGTGAGAGTGAGTGTCAATGGGTGCATGTGAGAGCGGGTCACTCGTGTCCCCTCCAGCTACTTTGAACAGATAAGCTTCGAGCTTATTAGTGTCAAACAAGAGAAGAAGAGAAGATGGGATAGGGCTCACCAAAGAGAAAGCAGGTGAGAGATAGAGTTGTGGGTGGATTTCATTTTCATTTTCAGCTGTTACATATTCAGCAGGGAGAGTAGGGCAGGAGCAGTGCACTCTACTTGGTGTGTGTGTATAATGAAATAAAATGAGGGTATTGGTGACAAGAGGTAATCTAGGAAATATGGGGTGCAAGAAGGGGGATTAATCCATTTGAAAACTACTTCAGGAAAGTTACATTTATTTATCATTGCAATTAATACATATTTGATTTATACATACTATTATATATTATAAAAGGGAGCAAGTTCAGGAAAAATGAGAAATGGCACAAGGCAGAAACAGAGAGAGGCGTTTGGGGGTTAAGGGGAGGAATTGGGAGTATAGTGATAGCACAGGGACAAACAGGAAGGAATGCATGGATAGAGAAATGGAGAGGAAAGAGAGAGAAAGAGAGGAAGGATCCTCATTCCTGCTATCCCTCCTTTTCCTGCCCGTCATGCTCAACCTCAGGCCCATTAAATTCACTTTTAACGTTTGCTACATCTGTAATGTGGCATCTCAGCACCTCTTCCACCATCCCATGGGACACCAGGATTATCTCTGCTAAGCCTTCAGGAGAGAGGGATCTTATCCCTCCATTGACATATAGAGAGAGACAGAAAGAGGGTGAGGGGGAAAGAGCTGGCTACTGGAGGATAACGACATAGATAATGAGTTAACTGTCATAAGACTTTTTTCTTCCTCTCCATGTGCCTCAACTTGCCCAGCTGCCTAATCAGTTGAGAGTTTGCTTAATATTGTATTAAATGAACAGTACAGTATACAGACTGTGCAGTAATACTGCATGTGTGAGAGGTTTTTTTTTTCTCCATGACGATGATTACTTATTTGTTAACTGTAGATAAATGTTTTTTACACAAATATTGTCAGTTACAGAAATACTGAATACTGTTTTCTGCTTAATGAAACAGTGTCATCTTTTTCTAATCAAGGTCCCAGGAGGCTGTGAGGTCATGAATTCTAATAAAGATTGAGAAATCTTGAAGTCAGTAAATTACTTTAATGCCATTAATGTGCCTGAGGAGCCACCAGGAAATCGCCTAGCACGGTAAAAGGAAGACTCTAATGGCCCAAAACATGTGGGTCCATTAGTAATAGTTTTGGTTTATTGGCTGAGCGACTATATCCAGGTATATACATACAAGGTTCTAATGCCAAGTTCCACTGAGCTAAATACCTCTTTGTTCACTGTTTTTAGAGACAGACTTATTTTGTTATGTAAGTAGAGGAATTGCTCATAAAAGGAACAGTTATTCCGTTATCATGTGTCACTTCAAGAAATGAGACCAAAGTTCCTCAGTGTTTAACTGAATTTCATTCATCGGCATATTGACCTTGTGAACATATTGTTATCATGCATAGTGATAAGGTAAGGGTTACAGCACATTTTCAGTTACATCTGTTAGTAACCTTGTAATACATAATAGATCACGGTAGGGGAAATTCTCTTTGCCATGACCTTCTCAGTGGCAGAACAGCTGGCAGAAGTGAAACTGACAAATAGTTTTATAACCTATTTTGTTTTAAATAGCTGGAAAACAGATTGCTCCTTAAACACAAGCTGCCAACTGTGGAGAACTGTTGATACCAGTCTTCAACTGACAACTATGAGTGGTATATTAGTGGACATTTTGGGTTATATGCTTATTGTCCTTCTTGTCGACAATTAAGTGAGAAAATCGATGCCAATCTCATGTCTGTATGGCAAATATGAAGCTTGAGCCTGGAGATGGTAAGCTTAGCATACATACTGGAAACAGGGGGTAACAGGTAGTCAAAGTTTAAAAGGTACGTCTACTAGCACCTTTAAATTGTATTAATGAACATGTGTCTATGGGACGGTTTGTGCTGAAACTATGGCTTGTCCATTAACCACCCAAATTCTGGAAAAGTGTCTTACAACCAAAATCAGGAAATCCAAAGAATGTGGCAATTGTAGGTATTAAAGAGTAAAAAATACTGCAATAACACAATCAATCACATACATCAATCAGTATGACTTATTGACATTTATTTAGGGCCAATTGTGAGAAATGAATCAAAATTACTTTTGTTGAGGGAAGCAAACATCTTTGACAAAAACAAACTACAGTCTAGTTAGGGGTATATATGGCTGTCTTTATTTATGCATGAACAGTTCACAAACAGGCATGGTCCCATCAGGAGGACTGTGAGGTACAGAGATATCAGAATGATAGCAGCAGTGTAACATTAACTTTTTGACCTTAGCTAATGAGCATCAGGCTCCAAACTGCAAGGAATTGCATCAAGGATACTTTTAACAAGGTCAGGGTAAGATATGTATGTACTGCATTGGTGGCAGTATGCTTTAGTATGTGTGTAAAGGAATATAATGTATATTATTTAGAGAAACAAGTTTTCATACACACAAACACAGCATATACTGATTTCGATAGATAGCCGATCTCTCTAGTTACACATACTGGTTTAACACAAGTGAGCTACTATAAAATGTGCTTTTTTTAAGTAATACATAGTGATAAAGAAGATGATTTTGGTAACATATTGCAATGCTCAATTGCTCATGGGAAAATATACCAACATATTGTAACTTCTTCCTAGTTGGACCCAGGTAAAGATCCTACATAAAATCCTTAATGTGCTCATATAATGCTTTTTGGCTTTTTCCCTTTCCTTTATTGTGTTATATATCACGTTATAGGTTTACAAAGTGAAAAAGCCGAAAGTCCACCCCAAAGGGACTTACCATCTCCAACAGAAAACACGGTTCACAAACTGCTCCAAACAGCTCTATTGTAATCCAGCCTTTACTTCAGTGACGAATGTGCGTCACTTTGTAACACACGTTATAATGCTCGCCTAGCTGCTAGCATGGCACACCCTCATACTCTGCAACTGACCAGCTAGCAGTACTTAATGCGCATGTGCGACTCCCGACAAAGATGGTACAGAAGTGAGATGTCTCACACTGTAGCTAAAACAGAGCTCAACACACAGGGTGAAAAGAGGAGCTGCAGCAATGTGCAGCACAACAAAAATATGGTGTTTTCTGAAAATTAAACCACATAAACCTATTCTGGTACAACCTCTAAATACAATGATGAACCTGAAAATGAGCATAATATGGGCACTTTAAATAGTAAAAGCACTGAAGTGCTATCCGTCACTCAAGCCATAAAAAGCATTCAATTATGGAAAGAGCAAACATGTCAATCTTGGGAGGGAGAGGGGTGGGGGGTTTGTGTGGATTCCACTGACTAAGTATAACAAGAAAAAAGGCAGGGCAACCTAGAGGAAAGATGAGAAGAGAAAACAAGCAAGACGAGTGTGTTTTGCAAACTGCGCTTTCAATGTGCACATTTATTTGAAAAGAAGACCATAGTCAGGTCACTGTCAGGTCAACGCAGCAGCTGTTTGATGTTGACAAGCTCGACAAAGACATAACTCTTACTACCACTGAGCAATGTCATGGGTAAGACCCAGCAGAGACCTTCAGTGCTAGTGAGACAGACATGCTGGGACAAGAGACTTGCCACTGCGACCAAACACAGAGTGACAGAAGAAAGTGGATGATAATACCAGCAGCAGTGGGAGCCAGAACGACAGGTGGGAGTGTACAGAGCCCAATTATGAGGAAGTGGGCAGGGAGCATCAGGAAGCGGGAACACACATTTTTGTCTCTCTCTCTCTCTCTCTGGATTTACGGGGATTGTTGTCAGGTAAGACAGAAAGAGGACTCTTAGTATTTCAGAATTGTGCTGCAAAGTACAATCCTCAACCAGGGACGTTGGTGGGGCGGGAGCTATGGTCCCTAACAAAGGATCAGTTGCATCATCGCTTACAGAGTGGAGAGGTCCCAATCGGCGAGATCAGTTTTTTACTTTGCTTGCATACTTTTTTGATTCTGTGACAACAGCATCTTGCATCCCTTCTACAACTTTTTGAGCGACTGGGGACCAAGAGCAAATACGTGAACATAGAAAGTGCATGCTTGCATTTTTATTATTATGAAAAACAAGAACATTTGAGGACAGTTGCCAGCCACTTCTCCCAGGCTATAAGGAAGCGACAAGAAAAAAAGTCAAGGAAAATTGCCAGTATCCAGCAAAATGTAATGCTTTTGCAAATATTGTGAGGTTTGGTTTTCACGTAAATTGCATATTTTCCGGCAATTGTACGATACAAAACTTCCGGGGAGACTCACATTTTGACATAACACATTCAAAAACTGCAAAAACTTTATTCTACTTTATTATTTAATACTACCTGTCTCTTAGTGAGAGAGCCATTTTCTAACAAGATACACAGATATATCAACTGAGAATTGTCAGGCTTTTGAGGCTAGCTGGTATGGCCTTTTCGGTAAGTCAGTGGTGTAAGAATTCAGCCTACAGGAGATGAAAAGGCGACTTTATTAAAATTCACAACAACCAGTGTGTTTAAGATAGAATTTCTCCGACCTCATTTAGGAGCAGGGTTTTCCATTAGTCAAGTGTTGTTGCTGCTTGCTTAACCAAGGGGAAAATGGGTTTTTAAAACTGCCACTCCTGAATATGTTCACTGTGTGTATGTGATGGTGTTCATATTTCTGTGTGTGCACATACATCTCTGAGGTGACTGCAATGTGAGCTTTTGAGTACAGGTACGTGCTGTACTAGAGTGCACAGAGCAATGGGGCTCTGTCTAATGGATTTAATGCTGACAGTGGGGTTCAGCAAAAGGATTTGACAGTTATGCTATAGAGCTAGTGCGGGGCAAGAAATAATTATATTAAATGACTCAACCTCAAGCTAGAAACCTACCGAGTCTGTAGTGGTACGTATTGTTTCAAGGAGTTCTGAGTCAACAACATTACTGTCGAGGCTCCATCCGCATGTAGATGCGTAGTTGCAATAATCTATGAACCAGGAACAACTCTACAAGTAAAAAAACACAAAACAAATAGCAAGATGAGAAGCATATGGCATACACTCAAACAGTAGTTGTTGCTGAATATGCCCAGTAATTCAGGACTAGCTCAGAGCAGACTGGAACAAAGAATCAAAGCAAGACTGAGACAAGCAAACGGCTGTCAAGGGGGACCAACCCACTAACACAATATTACGCACCCTTCAAGATCAGTATCATTTTGAGCCTCAGTCCCGCTGGAACAATTAAGAGTGTAAGGGAAGGCTGAGCTTCTGTCTGCTCATTCTCACTAAGGATTAATTACTTCTACTATAGTCTATAAGGATTTCAGCAAGAAAATGAGGAGGCGGTGTAAATGAGAAAGACTATATACACACACACGTATATATATATATTTGTTATTTATTAATAATTTTTTTTCTCACAACTTTACAACATCTTTTAGCAACTTTAAATTCTGGACCCAAGTCTTTTTCCCACAAGTCTTAAACCTCAAGTTGGTTGTATTGCAAGTCATGCTCGTGGCACACTGCCTCTCCTTTCTCCACTCCAGTGCCCTACTATGCAAAGAGTCATGCAAGCAAAGAACGAAAGTGCAAAACCCCAGTTGGTCCCAGCACGAATTAAGAAAAAATCTTGTGAGGGAGGAAGTGTTAACTTTGCTCCTTAAGAAAGACATATGAAGCTCTTTGAACCTGAGCATTATTGATACGGTTATACAAGGATGTAACTTTTGGTTCAATATTGGGGTTCTACACATAAAACACTATCGAAGAAAACGACGCTGAAGGATTATTCTTGATTTCCCACAACACGCCTTTTGTAAATACACCTTTTAAAACCTGAACTACAACACACTAAGGAGCGGGCTCGCAGAGAAGTCAAGGAAGGACGCTGGAAAGCAGACCCAGAGCGAAGGTCATCTGGACGAGGAAGACACCAGAGTTAGAAGGCCAGGCTTCAGAATGCGAAACGAAACAGCGTCTGGGTGAGTCAGTTTAACACAGCACAAACCCATCTTCTGTGCAATATAACCATGTGGCAATAAGGAACCCTGATGCTATAATGCAACTTGTGCAATAATGGTTATCTCTTTTATATAAGGTTAGCTCTTATTCATTTATAAATCTTATGAACATTTATAGTTTTCATTACTTAACTTTTACTTATATTTTTAGCTTTTTTATTATATTATAATCTTATGGTGTTATTTTATAGTATATGTTATTCTTGATAGACTTACAGATGTATTTATATTTATTTAATTGTTCCAGTACTACTGAACATGAATTTTATCACTTGTTAGCACACCCTTGGGCTGTCACAAGGCAATCTTGTTGTGCTACGCAATGACAATAAAGTGCTTGATTGATTGATTCTCACGTTGACTGCAACACACAGGGAAAACAAGTTTAATGTTGTGAGCTAGGCTAGCCTTTAGCAGCTGTGTTCCTTTGTGTTAAGAGCCCAGGTTAGCTTCCCTTTGTAACAATATGATTTAAATCGGATCACCGCAACCAGCACTAGCTTCATTATGAGGTGCTTTCAAAAATGTTTGAAGTCTATGCGATGTTCCAACACATGCATAACTTTTAAAGCAGATGCACTGTACCAATAAATTGCCATTTTATTTGATTCTACTAAAGGATAGAGAAGAAATACAATTTTTAGTCTATCCTCATGTGAAAAGTTCACTTGCAGTAGCTTAGTGTAGTTTTTTTTGTCTTTTGCCTTAGGCTTTTCGCAAAGTTTGCTCAACTTTCTTTCTGCTGCCTCTCTCTGTATCAGAAATGAAAGCAAGCGCGGACTTGGGTTTTCTCAAAGTATCATGGGATTGTCTGTGAAAGTCTTTCAAGCATCCCTCGTCATCTCCATCTCTCTCTCCTCTAAAAACCCCTGTAGCTTGTGTTCTGACTGTTGTACAGTAGATGTATGTATGTATGTAAATGTGTCTGTCTGTCTGTCTGTCTGTGTAGGAGTAGGCTACATGGAATTTTCAGCGAGTGCACACTATGTGTCTCTGAAATGTGACACAGCAAGAGCACAAGGTCTCATAAACGCCTCATGAAGTTTTCGATCTGGAGTTTCCTCCACACCTTTTTCTTTCCGACACTTACTTCCCTACTTTCTCAAAATGCATACAGTATGAAAATATGTTTCTGCTGTATTTTCAGAACCTGCAGAGCCCCACAGGAGTGCAGGAGTTTTAGACTGGCTGGTCTGTCTGTTCTTGAGGCCAGGATGCACTTTAAGGGTATAGTTTTCATTAGGACCAGATAAGTTTCCCCATTTACTTTGGAATTTCATTATTTCAGTGGTATTCTCTTTCTTAGGTGGTTTGGTCTGATCAGCCAAGAACTGCCCCATGGCTTAATGGAGTTCATTCAATTAAATTGCAGAATGGGCCGGCAGATGGAGTCCTACTTATTACTCATTTTGAACTGAAGGATTTTGACCATGATAGGAATGGTAGTCTCTCCAATTTAAGGAGATGAATTCATTTTAATGGCAAATTTTTTGGGTAGTTTGCGTAATAGTAGAAATTATCAATGTCTGTCTCTCTCTGTAAGTCTGTACGGTATGATTCAGTAAGAGTTGGTACTGTAGAGGCGGAAGGCAGCTTTGAGCAGGTGTAGAGCTATGTCCAGAGATACCCACACATCACACATGCAAATGCACACATGCACACACTTGGAGCTGTGAATCCACACACTCACAGCCAACCCATGAATATTGGCATCCTGCAGATCCCCCACATCATTTCAACTTTATATTTCCTCAAGTATCAGCATTGTTTCTGCATTGTTTCCATAGGAACACATGTACCTTTTGAGCATATTTCCTGGAAAATGGAAGTAGCTCACAATGAACGCCTTACTTTGCAGAAATGACTATTATGTGCATGTCTCTGTGAACTTGTGTGTGTATATGCTAGCATGCTGAGCTAAATAGCTTATAATTAATTGCAGTAAAATTATTCTTAAAGCCACAGTTGGTAACTTTTATAAAAAAATAACCTTTTGTCATATTTGCTCAAACTGTAATTATATACTGACAGTACTACATGAATCAGATAATCTGTGAAAAAAAAAAAGCACGCTCCTCTGCCTCCTCCATGTGCTCCTAATGGCATAAAGAAAACAACCAATGAATGTAAATATGACAAAAGGTAGGCTACATATTGAACCATTAATAAATGATTCCTGTTGGCACAGGGATTCTGTAAAATAAACAATCAATCAATCACAAATACATATTTGTTCTGTCCATTCAAATGATAAGACATGAAACACTTTGATTTTGGGGGAAACAAATACAGTACAATAATCTGAACAAACAATAATATAAATATTGTGTCTGTTAAAAAGAAGACCTATGCTGAGCTCTATATAAAATCAATCAGGATCATTTGAAACAGGTTGTACGATTGATAAGGATTAATACTAGAGAAGTGGAGAGAAATCAGATTCCAATTCTGTATGACCAGAGAGACTCCAAAAAGAAAAGAGACAAGGAGACAAAAATACAGAAGTGACTAAAGTCAGGAGGAAAACACAGCGAGTGGGGTCACAGGACAGTTGCTATAGAAGAGAGAAAAGAGAGGAAGTGGGCTAGAGGAGAAAGTTGACTTTTAACGATAGACGGAGAGAGACTGGATGCTGGATGATGAAGTAGTGTGCCAGCAGGTCAACAATGTATGAAGTTGTGCTTTGGAGACCATCAGAGTCCCAGAAAATAAATCAGTTTCAAGCTGTTCTTGCAGTTGAAGGTGCTAACCTGCAGTCTGGAAAATCACTCGTACTATGTGTAAGTCTTAACTTGATGGACATACAGTATCTTGACCTGTGACGTTGCAAATTCCTGTTTAGTTGCCAACATGACTGCCGTAACACTAACTGACATCCATGAATTAAAGAATCACGGCCATTGGTTATTTTTTTATTCTAACAAATTATAATATAAACGTTTTTCTCTGTTTTACATGTTTATTATATGCTGTTATGTACAAAACTATATTAACCTGTTGAGCGTTTTCTGCCTTTTCCTTTAATGTTCTCTTTATTCAAATCAGCTCACAGTATATACAGTAGTTTTTAAAATAACATAGCAGCCTCCAAAGGCTCATTTTGCAAAATAATTGGATATTATTTCTTGGGCTGCATGATTAATCTAATCGCAATGACAATCTTCGCGATTACATAACTGCAGAAATTGTGCGATTTAAGTAAACAAAAAGGTGTGCTGTGTGTGTGACACTAGTCTCGGTGTGCACTGTCTTCACGTTACCGACAGTATTAACAATAGATTAGAAACTTGGTGTTGTGTGGCCGTGTTAGCACAGTTGGTAGAGCGGGCGCACATTTACTCCTCGACGCAGCGGCCGCGGGTTCAACTCCGACCCGAGGCCATTTGCTGCATGTCGTTCCCTCTCTCTCCCATTTCATGTCTTCACCTGTCCTGTGAAAATAAAGGCCTAAAAATGGCCAAAAGGACAATCTTAAAAAAAGAAGAAACTTGGTGTTTTTATTGTTCACTGTTAACTCACTTTACATCGTCCTTACGGTATCTTTTTCCTCTCCCTTTTCCCCCTCACACAGCCGCGCCGACATCACTCGCTCTACTCGCTTGCTTCACCACTTAAAAGGTGGAAGGGAGAAATCCCTGCCACCAGGAGACGTACTGCGGTTAAAGGAGCAAAACGTCCGTGAATGGTGGTCCCTAGCTGACGACCCGTTAAGGTCTGGTAGGTGTTGGATCTCTGTTTCCCTGGTTACACCTGGCGGTTTGACTAATGTCATGTCATTGTCCCCTAAAAGATATAACAACTTTTACGAAAAATTTTATCCGCGATGTGTAACGTTACTTTTGGTCGCAGCCGCAGACGTCTTATGCTTGTTTAACTTTGTAAAAGCACTGCTTGAATGTGCAACAGTGTCCTGGTTTGGCAAGCAGTCAAGACACTAATGACAAAGATATATTAAATGACTAAAATGCCTTACAACAGACTATTACAAAATAACCCCAAAACAAGTTTGGTAATTCTAAATCTGGGATTACTTCTTTCAGGGAAATGTTAAGCTTAATTTTCCTTCAAAATAGTAAATGGACACTCTAGAAAATTAATGACAACCAGATGTATTGTTCTTTTGTCACATGCTCCAAAATCAAACCAAGTTTGAAGTAGACAAATTAGTTTGATGCTCCAAATTTGTGCGCTGAAAAAATTGACATGTTGAGAATGTTAGAAAAATACATGTCTATTGGCCTAAGCGTTATTGTGCTAGTTGTATAAGACACTTGTTATGTACACATTGACCAAAGGGACCATGAGCCCTAACAGGAATTCTGTTTCAAGGTGGATTTCTTGTTAAATATTTAATTATTTCGATCAAACCCAAAGCTAGTCCTTGTTAGAACATTTCTTAGTTCCTCCCTTGAGAACAAAGAAAAATCTTACTTGAGATGAAAACGAGATACATAAAGAGACTGATGGCCAGACACACACACAGACAGCTTGCAGCTCTGTCTGTCTGTGTGTGTGTGTGTGTGTGTGTGTGTGTGTGTGTGTGTGTGTGTGTGTGTGTGTGTGTGTGTGTGTGTGTGTGTGTGTGTGTGTGTGTGTGTGTGTGTGTGTTTTAAGTGTTGTCAGGTCGATGCCCGGGGCAAGTTATTAAGCAGGAATCCTGGTGCCTCAGGCCACTGTAAGACATTTACTGACTCTTAAGGCATCCAGGGACTGTGTTAGTGTGTGTCTAGATCTTTGTACATGTGAGCAGTGGCAACTGTGTGTCATTTAATTTGTGTATGTCTGGTATACAGAGGAATGGTCACACTATGCGACACACTATATGCAGGGGGAAAAAGAGGAAAGGAAGGAGGAAGCTGCGGAGGATTCTCTGGAGATAGCCATGTCTATCCTCTCAGCGTGTTTGTCCTTATCAGGTGGAGAATACTTTTTCCCTGCACTTCACTTCAGTTTGCTGAGATTTGTGCATCATTTTTAGGCAAGTTTTGATAAATCTCCTCTATCAGAATATTTCCGCAATGTGTCAATTGTGGGCCAGACTGCTGCTGGCACATCAAACCTATTCTGGGAGCCTAAAGCTACGTGAACAAGTTTGTAGCACTACAACAAGTGAATAGGTTTGAGGATGGATGTAGATGTATGCCTGCATTGAAGAAGATGCACATCCGTGTGTGTGTGTGTGTGTGTGTGTGTGTGTGTGTGTGTGTGTGTGTGTGTGTGTGTGTGTGTGTGTGTGAGAGTGTGAGTGATCCACTGGCCTGCAGTTACAGCTGTGAAATTGTTCAGGTCAGAACTATTTATTAGACTGCTGTAAATGTGTGTGTGCCCACCACACATCGTTCCATAGCTAAATGTTATTGCTGGAGAGATTACACTCCTCATATCCATATTACAAGCTGCTCTCTCACTTTCTCTGCCTCTCCATCTACCTCATATTCATTTTCGTCTCTCCATCTACCGTCTGCTTTCATGTCTTCCTCTTTCACCACATATTGCTCTCCCTTTTTAATACTCTGCTTCTCTCGGGAAGCTGAGAGTCAGGGAAGGGCTTAAACATCAGGGTAAATGGGGTGATACTGCATTTTGACACACCACATATTATTTCCCCTTCAATTTCACTGCTTGCCGCGGAATGTGGGACTTTCTTCCTCCCTGCTCACCCTTTTTCCTTATCTTCCTGTCATAATGTGTTGCAGGTGGGAAGGCATAGTGGCTAAACAGATTGCACTACCTTACAATTCCCTCATATTTTTGTACTCATTTATTGACTGTCCTCTGTACAAAAGTTAGCTTACAACAGCATAAGTGGATAGGAGACAAACAGTACAGTAAGGCACAAAGAGACAATGAGAAATTATTCCTGACAAACTGACATTGTACTGCATGGCTAGTGAAGTAAGTCAAGTAATCTCAATTTAAGTTAAACTTAAACTCAATCTTGCATTGGCCCCAGCTTCAAATACTAGCTATTGATCATTTGGTTTCCCCCAGTCTGGGAAGCTCATGCACAATCAAACACTGGAATTTAAAAAAAAAAAAAAAACTGGACAGTCCTACTGTATGACTTTGGATTTATGTTTTTAAATGGATTTATTTTTCAATATCTGTAGTGTTTATACACAGAGCTATTTAACATATAGTGTACTATCCTCCTGACGAATTGATGCATTTTGGGTTAGCAGTGGACTTGTAGTAACAGTGTTGGGATCCAAGCTGCTTGTTTGTTTGTTGTTTAATGATGCCTCACAGGTATCTCCTAGGTAGTCTGGCTCAGTGGATGTACAGTACATTGGGATGAAGCCTAAGATCAGGCGCGTGAGAGATGTGCCCGATCCCTCTCCCCTTTTGCTATGTCTGTCAGCTGTCAGTGCTTGGCGCCAAACCAGGGAGTTGTGACTAGTTTAAAGAAGAAAAAAAAAGAAAGCCAAAGCGTTTTTCCCCTTTCCCAGAATAGATAGACGGTGTTGCCAGACCATACTCCATTGCTGACACAACGCTGTGGAGATATGTCTGGCAATGCGAGATCGCCTCGGTAATCATTAAATACACTGATTTTTCAGAAAATGTTCTAAATAAACTGTTAAACATACCCTCCAATTTATGAGACTGCATTTTGATCTGATAAAAAACACCATATTGTGCATGATCTACGAATGGGAAGTAAGCAATAAACCATCATTTAACATAACTACATGCATTAAAAAACATTTTAAACCGAAGAACCTGCACCATTTTGGAAGTTAACTGTAAAATTATGATTTTTGATTAGATTTCAGATATTTGATAGCAAACAACTCAGATGACAAACATTTAAAAATGATGGTAAGCAGGTGATTTTGATCACTTTTGACCACTCTGGCTTGCCTGCCTTCCTCTCGCCGCTGTTCTATCGACCTGCCTCCCTTGACTGTCTGACAGGCAGATGTTTGGGCTATGAGGTGAGGAGGTGACTCCACTGGGAGTCCTCTCCCCAGTAATTGGCTGTCACACACAGCTTCCCAAAGTTGGCAAACAGATTTTTTGGCATTGGTGAGCATAGGGGGTTAAGGCCAGGGATAATATGGCAAGGTGAAGGCTTTAACTGCAGGTGTAAGTGTGTGTGCTTAACCTCTTACTAGCACTCTCAGTCTCTCTCTTACTTATCTTCCTCTTCGCCTGTCTTCATTTCACTCTCTCACTCTTACTCTCTAACCTTCTACTGAGCTTGTACTCTGTCTTGCTGTGTACACACCTTGGCATTGCTCAAGCTCTCTTTTTCTTCCAGTGGTCACTTCATAGTCATCTACTACCTTCATCTTACAATCCTCCTCGTCTTGTATTTTATATTTCCCTGGCACTCGCTTAATCGCACAACACATTGCTGATCTCCCTCAAGATTTTTTTAAAGATATTTTTTTCCTTTTATACTTAGCCTACCTATCAGTGGAGATGCATTGGCAACACATATGGTGTTAGAAGTATTTCCTCTGCCAGGCCCTAAATTACTTTAATACACTGGAGGCAGAGGGCAAGGCAGGGCCAGACAATGCCACCTGCATTTTTAGTCTCACAAAGACTAACTTTCAAACCCCTTTAATTAGTACACAACAGCTCGACCACACAAATAAGTATGCAATAAGGCAGAGATGTGACTTTGAGTCCAATTGTATAAGATTTATTTAGAGATCAGCAATTTAAACAAATAAAATGACCAGGTTAAAAGGTTTGTGGAAGGAAATATGTCTACAGTTTATTGTAAGTATAACAAATTAAAATAAAATAACAGCAATTGTCACGCTTTAAAATGTTATGCTGTTTCTGGGTAATAATTATAAAATCAAATAAAAATGATTTCTACATAATCAAAAATATCAAACAAGGTAGGCTGACAGTTACAATACTATCCTCTACTATAACCACCCATACACCTAACTATGGCACAGTTTGTTTTCACCTCAGTGAACATCTCTACTGGTAGGATTTACTCCGTCTCACATGGTGTACAGTCATCTATCACTATCCAGCTATCACTTCTTCGGCAAGTTGTACCTCAAATAGGAATATGATTTGCACACCTATCAACCAGCAAAAATGATCAATAAAGTGACCCACACACCATATGACCCCAAAGGTTTCCCGTACTGTACATTGATTTATTTGTGGTGGCCCGCCACAATATTAACATTGACCTCCACATATTAATTTCCTATTTTTTTAATATGTAAAATGGGTAAAATGTATTTCACTGTAGAGCTGGGTACAGAGCATTGATTCGCACAGCCCCTCCTTGTCCCTACAAACACATTTGGACCCCTCTGTGAATAGCCCTGCAACCGCCTCTTCTCCGTGCACGACTGCTTGACCTCAGCCTCTGGCTTTACCGTATTTCTACCGCAATGGCTTTCACGAGTTCACCTGGAACTCCCAAAACGCAAGGAAATCTGTTTCTTTTTCACATAGAGCCTAACTTTAGCTACGATAGCTGACATTAGCTATCGTTAGCGCTTGTTACAGCAGACCTCTGACCAGCAAAACTTCAGTTTAGTTGAATTTAACATTAACCAGACTGGTTCTATGTGAGAAAACAACGGCTGAGAGAAACAGACTTAACCAGTCCCTCCAGAAAAACGCGGAGTTTTTTTGTGATTGTTGCGGGCAAAAATCCTTGATTATGCGGCACGTTTTCTTAAAAAATGCGATGGAATATGCGGGATATTTATGCAATTTTATGCGATGAAAATGCGGGAACTTGCAAAAATTGCGGGAACTTGCGGGAACTTGCAAAAACTGCGGTTTGATGAAAAAGAGAAAAAAAGTGCTTCCCCAACACTATGTTCTCAGTAGGTGAAATTACATCACTTCATAACGTTCCCATGGCAACAGGGGAAAATGGCTGCTCTTGTGTGAAGGAAACGCAACATTTTTCAACTTTCTGCTGAGATATATGTGACTTTTTTGCAACGAAAATGCGGGTATTATGAAATCATGCAAGCCCCGCATATTTTGCGCGGAAATCGGCAATTTATGCGGCAAAAGTGCGGCGTATTTGAAAAAATGCGGCCCCCGCATAAATATGCGGACATTGGCTGATTATGCATTGAATTCTGCGATCGCATAATCGCGTTTTTCTGGAGGGACTGCTTAACTTAACATATCTGCTGTCTGGAAGTTCCAGCTGAACCCATTAAAGACATTAAAATATGCTAGCTGTGTGGTGATGCTGGGCTTTGGAGCAGCGGGCTGCGGGCCCAGAAGACTCCCATTTTCTCAAGATTACATGTAAATCATGCTTTCCTTGCAAACTCCCCTTAACCCCCCCCCCCCCCCAACAGTGACAAATGAAATTTGAAACTGAAAAAAGAAAAATGACACTAAAAAAAGATTATTTTTTTTTTAAGATTGTCATTGAAAAACACATCAGAATGCTAAAAATGTGATAATAAAACTCTAATATACAAGTAGGCCTAATACTCTACAGACATGAACATCCAATCCTGCAGCTAACCTTACCCTGAGTTAAACTGAATGTACCGTATAACAATGTGTAGTACACTAAGTAGCTTAATTCCTAACCCCTACTAACTTTCCCAATTTATTTTAATCTCCTCTGAAAGTGTCCTCTCCTAACCTCCTTACTGAGGGGTAAATATCTATGATTTCACACAAACTGTACAACACTAATCCGCCACAAGCTCAACCAGTCTTTAACAGTAACTGGACAGCTGCTACCTAAATCCTATTTGTTAGAAGAATCTGAAAAGATTCACCTGAGCAGACAACAATAACGCTGTCCATTCAGGTTCTAATTAATGTGTGAAATGTCCTGTGACAGCTGCTCATGTTGGTTTTGTATGTTAAATTTAAATTGGAAAATGAACAAGTACAAGTGGTTGTCAATGTCAGACAGCTACATGTTGCATCCACACATAATATGAGAAAAAGCAAGAACTAACCCATAATTAAGAGGGAGAGAGAAAAGCACTGCAGGCGTCTAACCGAAATGTGTGCACTTTGTTTAAGGCATTAACTTGTGACAGTCTCTTACATGAAATGGGATTTTTCAGTAATAAAGGCTGCTGAGGCTGAGACATGACTCTGAAAAGCATCAAGAATCACATTCAAGTTACTGTCCCGTGTGGTGCTCCTCAGAGCCCAAGAGACTTAAGTACATTGGTTGCTTTAGGCTGAGCTCCACAAACAAGAATCCGTTTTATCGTTATTGGGATGCATAAAATTACAGTTGCAGTTAATTAGTGATCAACCAGGGCTCAGGCTGCCAGGGGACAATACTATTTAAAGCCATACTTGTGGTATATCAGCTTGTAGTTTGGGGTGGTAGGTTGGCATATTCAGCTTACTGTATAACTAATAAGTGCAGTGTTGTATCTGTGTTGCACAAATTTAAAAGTGTAACTACTAGTACTACCAGTCACTATATGGAAACTTTTCCACTTTTGCGGAACAGCGTGTGGAACAGCTTCCGCAGAGATGGTTTGCGGGGCTGCCAGAGAGACTGATAGAGCACACCGTGAGAGGTGCCCACACAGAAAGCATAGGTGCACAGCCGCAGTATAAAGTATAGTATACATTAAGCTGCACGGCAATTGTCTTTATCATTAAAAGAAACTTTCATTTGAATGGCGTTTTATGAGGCCATGACCCCCTCCCTGAGACTTTGTGTTTGTAGAACAATACATGCTACTTCCTACTTCGCAACAGAACATGTAATTTCATCAAATGTACAGCTTTCAGTTGTTTGGATATATGACCAATGCTGCTTGGAGAGAACAGCCTTTGATATCATATCTTATCCATGAGGAAATTAAAAATGTTGGCGCTTCTTGGATTTTAAAAGTTTCAAAACAAACTTTTGCACAGATGATAAACATTAATGTTTACTCCTATCAAACTGGAAGCTACGGAGTCTTTCAACTGCATTCCTACTGGTGGCATCACCATGGCGTGGAGATCCCTAGTAGATCCACAAGAGTTCCGGGACTTTCGTAGGCAACAAGAAGCCAGCTGCCGTTAGTTGTGATTGGATTTCATGCATCTCTGCTCATTCTATTGTGTTGCATTTCTCAGATAAGGCTCCCCTTTTCCTCACACCTTGGTGTCCAGACAGGAGCAAAATCTCTTTTGATTTTTTTACACAGCTCCTGTGTCCAGACTGCCAAGCTGTCTGCTGCTTCAGGGCTGTTGAAATAAGGTTTCATGGATAAAGACTAAAGATGATTAAAGGTTGTGTCAATGGGACGGTGTGACAAAAATCTGAAATGGTGTGAAATATGTCTCAGTAGCTTTCAGCAACACTTCATACACTCATCTCTTCACAATGGCAAGTACAAAAGGACTATACTGGACTATGTCAAGGGAGACATGGGCCAATAGCAGCAACACAGAACATTTGAGACACTTTTAAAATAATTCATGGTAAGAGGTTAATACTTAATGAGTAAGACCTCTTATTATTCATTATGGGTACAGCCATCCGTGTTTGTGAGAATGAAAAACTCTCTCCTAAAGCCAGAACAAACAGCACTAAAGCTTGAGCCAGTAAATAAATCAAGCTGTTCTAAAGAGAATGAACTGGCAGCTTTTCCCAATCTCTTCTCTGTCTGTTTACATCTTGAGAACAATACAGGTTCAGGTATTAGTTTTTCAGTAAAGGTAACTGAAAGCACCCAGGAGGACTGTCTAGGGTTATGGTTATATTTTCTTGTTCAGAATAGATCGTACTAAAAATCACCTTGTCTGCAGTAGCCACAGATTTTAAGTAATAGTGTTTCGGATTTCAAGATGTTTTTTTTTCCAAAACTGTTGATTGAAAAGCCCTATAATGGGTGAAATTAATCATTAAGCATAGTGTTACACCACTTAGTGAAACCAGCCCACTATTAAAGTGTCCATTTTCGTCAAATCTGGCAACACTAATTCCCAGCCGAGCTCTAATTACAATTGTGGCCAAGCTTCCATTTCCTACTTTGCTTTTTCTACATTTTATGCAGCGTCCTTTTATTTGACTCCAACATCGAGCTGCATTCTGTTGAGCACCACAGCAAGAACACATTTTTTTCTCTGATCAAGCAAAGGTTATTTACATGGCTAGATGAAAGGAAGAAATTTGAACTGGTTCGAAAGCAGCAAAGGAGCCAGCAGTAGACTG